>CM021110.1:417644925-417879265 GCA_007115665.2 Sequoiadendron giganteum | reverse complement strand
GACCCAAAGTTAGCTAGAGCCACTCGGGTTATTAGCAAAATAAAATATATGGTGGGAAAATATTGAACATGCATAGAACTCCTGGCTAGTCTCACTAGTTGGATCGAAGTATGTGTCCTTCCAAGTAACACTAATGTTATATAGGGGGATGCTCTTGAAGATCATGAGACAAATAGGAGTGCCGATACTTATCACTTCTGTGTATATGGCTGAAATAGTCCCATCGATCAGCGTATCCTCTACCTTTGAGAGGTTCAAAAATATCAAAGCAAATATAATACCTTTAGGTTTCAATTCCACCCCTCCTTTCACCTCTAGCAATGGCATTTTCAATAGTTGGACTGGTGGGGGCTTTGGCAGTGGTGGTGGCTTTGGAAGTGGGGTTGGCACTGGTAGAGGTGGCTCTGGTGGAGGCCATGGTGGTGGTTTTAGTAGTGGAGGTGGATCCGGTGGAGGCCCTATTGGTGGCAGTGGCCACAGTGGTGGCCTTGGAGGTGGCTTCGATGGTGGTTATGGAGGAGGTTCCACTGGACCTCTTTCATCCCCAGACCCTATTTTGAATGCTCTTCTTTAGAATATGGGTAAGATGCAAAGCCAACTAGCGAGTATCTCTCAGGCCTCTACCCAACCTATATTTCAACCCTTCTTCCGAAATAGCCCATTTTTTTGTAACAATCCTAAGTACACCCTTCACGCAATGCATGGAGATTCCCAAATATGAGAAGTGTGGCAAAAAGGGGGACCCAAAAATGCATGTGTTTGCCTTTAATGCCATGTGTACAGATTTATTCAATCACGATGCGTTGATGGAAAAATTATTTCCTTGATCTCTTAAGGGTACAACACTCAAATGGTACTATTCCTTGGCCGACAACTCTATTTTCTCATTTGATCAACTTGTAAACCAGTTTCTCTAACAGTTCCAAGCCAACATCAGATCGAAGATGACCTTTTCGGATCTCATTTGATGTAAGTAGGGGGATAATGAGAAGATAATTGATTTCATAGCATGATACCAAGTGCTCTTCTCATAGATCTCGTACCCACTGCCCAATTTTGATGTACAAAAGGTGTTCATAGGGAACCTACAAAGACCATGGCAGGGAATTTTTGCCCTATTGAAATACCCTTCTTTTGCGCATATGTATACTATGTTACGAGAATATCAAAAAATGGTAGTTCAATTTGGGGGATCCTCCTTACACTCCCATTTAGAAGGAAAAACTATTGTGTCAATCTTACGAAAAGGTAAGGCTATTGTGAATGTAGTAGCTACAAAAAATGATAACAACCTCAAATGCAACAAGAAATTTACAAAGTTAGCAAAATCTTATTCTTCCATCTTGCAAAAGTTGCTAAAGGATAAGATAATAACCTTGGAGAACCCTAGATCTCTCAAGGAACCCTATCTTGATTGGTACGATGCATCATGAGATACAAGACCACATCAAGGACGGTACTATTCATCTCGATGGGAGTAAACAAAATGCAAATAAATCTATGGAAAAAGAAAATTTTAAGTTGTAGATATACATAGACCCATTTCCATCGCATTCTACTAACTTAATCATTGATCCCTCCCATTCTACCACTCAACCCTCAGTGTACATTAACATGGTCATGATTAATTCTTCCCCATAGTGTACAATGGGTTCGCCGAATGTGACATTCACCTCATAGGATATTCCCTTGACTAACAAGCCCTCACCCCTTTACATTCCCACTCATCTCAATGGGAACATTATGACAAGGGTCTTAGTTGACCCTGTGAGCCAAGTGAATGTCATTATGAAGGAGACACCGTGGCTGAATTCCTTGTAGAGGGAGGAGTATGAAGAAATGAAGTCTACCATTCATACACATGATGGTCTCTATCTTAGGCCATATGGATCAATAACTCTTTATGTCTAGTTAAACCTAGGGCTATGAATACAACCTTTGATGTTATCCCAGAATATGATTTGTTTAGGGTGAAGTTAGGTATACCTTGGCTAGCTTCCATGAAAGAAATCACTTTCGTCATTCATAAGTGCTTAAAGTTCTCCCACAAAGGTGTCGTGCACATTGTGCATGACAATGAATACCAACAATAGGTATTCTATGGGGGCTATTCATTGGATCACTTTTGGCCCACCCTGGTTGGTCCGCTTCCCCCAAGGATGAACTTACTTTATCAAAACTATGTGAAGTATAAGACTAGGAGCAAAGGACAACCAAAATTGACCCTTTTGATAGTGCAGTAGAAAGTTGCCACCTCTTCTTGAAAGGGAAAGGAGAGGCCTACCCATCCTTGGGATGCCTCTTCTATTCCCCTTTCTGAAGAATAATTTTGGATGTCTACTCTTGGATTGCACATGAGAAGTCCAATCGTTCCTACTTGGCGTAAAGCTAAGATTAGGATATTGGATCTCTCTATTGTGCATCCTAGACCTTGGCCTTATCTATATGGTATAAGGAAGGGTTCTCATGGGGAATCCTCTATTTATTGGCCTCTGTGGCCATCTACCACTTCTGCTCCTAAAACAGTAAATGGGAAGAGGCCTACCACCGAGGTGCTAGAGATGACTCCCCTCGTTGTCTCTCAACCTCTTCCTCTTGCTCCCATTCAGAAGTCTATCCCTCCATCGGAGATGGCTGTGATGGAAACCCCTAAGGTAGAGCAGGAGTCTTCTGTCCCTTTGTAGCACTTGAGCTCTAGCTCAAAGAGTCATAGAAATTGCCTTGCACATGAGCGAAAGAACCAACAAAAGGCTTTGGTGGCTGAGCAGGCCACTTTGTAGAAGGAGGAGTTGACCATCCCTATTTCAGGACCTCCTGTCATGTCCTCCTCTCTCCTCCGCTCTTCTTCCATTCAATGAAACTCAGTTCTACTTTTGGATCTTATCATGAGCGTGAACGCCTCTAACCCTAAAAGGGTGTAGGTTTTCATTGCTCTCTTGGTCGAGCCACCTCTTTTGATGCCCCTTCCAGAGATCCCACTATTCCCTAAACCTGTGGACATGCCGAACACTTTGGTGGTGTCCACTACAGTTTTCTCCTCCTCACCCATGTCTCTTGCCTCATCTATGGGCAGTTCACCTCCCTCGATGAAACAATAAATGAAGGTTTTCCCTTCTCACAATGGGGGTCAAAAGAGTAGTCCACCTTCTTCACAAGGTGGTCCTGCATTAGCATGCATCATCTTATTGATGGATCCAGTTCTGAATTCCCTCAAGTTTTTCACCTCTCTCGAGTCACTCAGTGAGCCTAGTGGTGAATCTCAGGCGTTGTCCTCCCCATCCATTGAGGTACCACATGGAACTCCTGTAAAGTGTATGTTTAACTCTCTAGATGAGGTCTCGACCTTGTCAGCGACCTTTTTAAAATCACTGACCATAGCTCCACAAGAGCCTAATGGAGAAGACCTTACAAGGCCTTATTCCTTAGCCTTTATTGCAGGAGGGTCAAAAGCTCCTCCCCTTAATATTCCACCACTGCAAGCTCATCCTCCTTCCCCTTCTATTGATCTATATTGGGAATTGAATGACCTCTTGGTCGATGAGTATTAGGGGGAGGCCTCTTCTTTAACTTTAGATTAGGTGTGTGTTTGTTATGATGTGTTCCTCCATGCTTACATTATGTGTTCTTGGATGAACCTTGTCACCCTTGTAGGTGCTTGGATACAAAAGTGATTATGTGTCATAAAATTCCTCTATTTGTATCATCATTCTTCCATGTTTGTGCCTTAATTTTTGGCAAATTGGGGATGATGCAAAGTGTTGGGGGAATTTAGGCTTCCCTTCCATATTAACCCAATTTTTTTATTTTTCATTTTTTCTTCCATGCATTCCTCTTGATCTGGTGGGGATTGCTAATCTTTCACCTTGCATTGTGGCTACCTATTATTTATATAAGAATGAGTAGATATGACCTTGTGAAACTAGAGATCCTATCTCTTGTGTTTTCTTTCTCTTTTCTTTGCTTGAGTTCTCCCTCGTGTGTGTGACAACATTGTTTACATGGTACTTTGGTTTTCAGAAAGTGCATTGATTACCAATGATTATTTTCTCGAAAATCCTTGCAAGATTTTTCAGAAGATCACATTCTCAACTTGGACCCCCAACATACTGTGTTTCCTTCATCATGGGTTTGCAAAGAAAGAACTTGAGAATGTTCCTCCGAGGAGGGAGCAACTTTTCCTACAGGAGAAGCCTCAACCTTCCCCTCGTGAGGGGTTATTTTCTTCCTTTCGAATTCCTTGATGAAGTGAACATCTTTCGAAAGGACTCCTTGATGTTGAATTGATTTGTTAAAAGCATTCTTACACTTTCAAATAGTGTGTCCCTTGAGTTGATCCTTCTTCTTTTGAAGGGTTCCCAAGGGACCCCTTTGAAAGCCTTTCAATTTGGTGATTGTTTGCATGACTTTCTGCTTGTTTTCCTATGTGGCTAATTTTCATTTTCTGACATGTTTTATCTCTGGATTAACATGTTGCTTTATAGGTGTGCCTATGAAGCCACTTTGCAGTCCAACTTTGTGGAGTCCCCTCTCACTAGGCTTCCTTCATGAGAGAGAACTTGGGCGATGCCTTCTTGTAGGTCTACAGGGGTGTAAGGCACTTACTACACTAGGATTCTTTCATGAGAGAGTACTTATGGGAATTTCTGCTTGCAGTTATGTGGGCCCATGAGACACTCACATACTATGGGATTTGTCCATCGTTGGTTTGAGGGCCTCCGGTGCACTTTGTGCACCTTCATAGTTCTGTGGAGCTATGGAGTCCTTTTTTTTAACCTCCTTAGGAGAGAGTACCTATGGAGTCCTTTGCCTTCCCTACACTTTCGAGTTCACTAGATCGTAGTTTTCTTCCTCGACTGTTCATGTATACATTTCTAACTCTTCAATCTACTTTACCAAACATTCATCAATACTTGTGCTCACTAAAGTGGGGGAAAAATATTTAGGAGCAAATTTTTACCCCTTATGCAAATTCCCCTTTCACATACCCTCAACTTAGAAAACCAAATCCGAAGGTGAAATTCCACATCACCTACCGACTTTCTATCCACATGGTGTTTATTCTATGTGCCGGTGAGAATATTTATCGGGGACACATGCACGACATGCAGATGTCTCCACGACATGCTTCTGTCCTTGATGGATACCCACACCTGAAGTTGGAAAAAGAATTACACACCTGATTGGGGTCGAATTGTAATGTCCCTCTTTGACAAAATGACCCAAAAATGATTTATTCCTTCTCATACCACCTTAAAAAACCTTCTTGATTCATTCAATTCATCTCTTTTCACATACTCTTAGAAATTCATTCAACTTCTTCACACTCTCAAGTAGCATTCTAGCACTTCATTGTGAGCATTGCAACAATGTTGAAACTCCATCAACTCCACATTGCAAGTGTGAGGCAACCATACAAGTTATGGGCTTGGACTCTTTCGAGACCTCCCTTCATCACCACTATGGTTGTGGTGACTTTTCCAAGTCCATACCTTGCATTCTCCCTCCATTGGCTAGTGATGGGTGGAGGTGGTAACACTTCACTCCTCTCCTTTTTGATTTGATAGAGTAGCATAGTATTGTCTTGTAGTGTTCAACAATATTTTTTTCTACTTTCTTTGTTACATATTCTACTCCGTTTCTTTCTGGTTGTCTGTGGAGGTGGAAACACCAAAACGGGGGTTTGACTAAGGCATGCCCCTATACAACCCCAAAATTTTACCCCTTCTTGCTCGTGTGTAGGTGAATGTACGCATGGACTTAGGTGGAAAATTAGTGCTTTTGTGAGATAATATTTGTCACCCTAGTTCTTATTTACTTGCTTTATCATCTCCATCTTTACTTTTTCTATTTCATCATTTTGACTTTTCCATTAAAATTAGTTAACTCTAGGTAGTGTAGTAAGTTTCTTGTGTTTTTTTACCGTGTCTTACATTTTTTGGTTGCATGGATGCTAGTGCACCAAAGAGACACCAGCGCGCCGTTTTGTCATCCCAGAGTGGTGTAGGAGCACCTTAAGGTCTTTTGGAAAGATCTTAGCAAATTTTGGCTTGTAGGTGGTTCTAGCCAACCACCAAGGTAATAAAGACTATTTGATAAAGTCCCAGGGTTGATTTGATGTGGGTGTGAGTGGCAAGTTTGTTTAGAGTCTTGAGTTTTGGATATTCTTAGGACATCCTGCAAAGTTGTCATGCTTTTCCTAAACACTAGGAAGCATTAAAGTTGTTCTAAGTCTAACCGAAGGGTCCCAACATGTGGGGATAGGATATATAAGCTAAGAAAAAACCCTAAGCTTACAGTTGGAACAAGTTGGATGAGTTGGAAGAGTTGGAAGTACGGTTTGTATCTTGAGAGAACAAGTTTTTGACTATTTTTTCTAAAACAGAGCCTTCATCCAATCATTTAATGGATTGAAAGGACTGAAATAATGCATTGAAACTTTCATTTGTGACCTATACCTACTTTGTGTGGCATTGGTTTAGTTGTTTGGCATGACTGGTTAATAGTTTTGTAAGTTCTTGTGTGCTACTGTTTCACTTCCCGATTTAGGGCCAGTTTTGTAAATGATGCTCCCCATTTGAATTCCCATGGATGAAATTCCATGGCCTCTTGGAATCAAGTAGGGGACCCTGTAAATAGTGTTAATATGGTATGTGGAGTCTTTGTGTGCTGGGGAGTTGATGTAACCATCAAGCTCTAGGCGAGTGCAGGGGCATTCTGGCTAGGTGCTTGGACAGAACAACAACAAGAAGACTTGCTAAATGGATTGGTTTGTGACAATCCGTGTTGTAGGGGTGTAGGGGTGTAGGGGTATGTGTCTTGGACATATTTATGCAAGGAGAAGTGCAGAGGAGGCCATTAGAGCACTCAATTAAGTCAAAGAAACCAGACTATGTTACATACCCTAAAAACCCTTGAAAGTAGGGGTTTGGTGACAGACCTATGTACGGACACTAAGGAGGTCTAAAACCTAGGAAATCTTGAAAAATAGGAGGTCTATAGAGAGAATCCCTAAAGAGTTTGGGTGTTTGTTAAGTGAGTCTTGAAGTTATGCCAAGAACACTGGTTTTAGGAGGCCCGATTGACAAAAAAGGCTACAAGGTCTAAAAACAAGGTTTTCTTGAATTCGATGGACAAGTGAAGAAAGAATCCAACAAGATGGATCAGAGTGGAGTAATATCACCCAAGGAATAGTTGGAAGACCTATTTGTAGTCCCAAGAATGGCTTGGGGAATGTTGTGGCAAATTTGAGCCCAAAGGTGCTTAGTAGGGGTGTGAGAGTGAAGGAGAGAGCTTTAAATTGGTGGAGAGTTCTATAAGGAGATAGGGGTCTTAGGAGTGACCTCTGAGTAGGGTAGAGAAGAATACCCTAGTAAGACCAAAGAATAGGTCGTAGAAAGAGCAAATGTGCTCTTGAGAGATAGCACTCCCCACCATATTGGTATCAGAGCCAGTTAAAAGGCTTGGGAATTGAGAACTGTATGTCAGAGGGACGAGAATCCATAGGGGAAAGCACCATGGTGACCAATGCAGAATTGGTTAGAGATTTGACAGAGCAACAAGAAAAGAACAGACGTCTTGAAGAAATTGTGGAAGAATTGAAGCACAAACTAGAAGAGGTTGCAGAGACTACAGGAAAGATGGAAGTGCAGTTAGTAGGGGTTAAAGACAAGGGTAAGGATCAAGTTGAGGAAGACATAGAACCAGAACCTGACCCTCCATTAGCAGAGGAACCCTTCGTCAAAGCATTGAAGGCATTAAGTGGCAAGGCACTAGAAGGCATCCCTGTTTTCATAGGAAGAATGGATGCATAATTAGTTATGGAATGGATTGAGGGAATGGAAAATCACTTTGAATGTGATGGGATTATAGAGGAACAAAAGGTGAAGATAGCCAAATCAAGGTTAAGAGGACAAGCATTAACTTGGTGGAAGTTCTTGCAAGAAGAAATAGAGAAGGAAGGCAATAAGACAATAGGAAATTGGAAAAAAATTGTGGCTAAAGTAAAGGAAAACTATCTATCCGAGGACTATGACATCCAATTGCATAAGAAGAGGCAAAATCTCAGACAAAGAGAACTAGATGTAGCTGCCTACATAGAAGAGTTCCAAAAGCTAAGCCTTAGGTCTAGAGTGCAAGAAACTGAAAGCATTAAGGTTACTCGGTTTCTGAGCGGCCTTAGATGGAACATACAAGAAGAGTTGAGTCTCTTTACACTTACTACCCTCCATAGTTGTTATCAGATGGCTATTAAAGTGGAAGACAAATTGAAAAAGAAACAAGATTCCAATACCAGGGGTAAAGGAAGACACAAAGATCCTAGAGGTGGACATAGAGGAGGTTTTGGTGGAAGGAGCAATGAGAATAGAAGCCAAGGAGATTCTAAGGTGGGTGAACAATTCTAGGAGAAAAATAGTAGAGGGGGATATAGAGGTAGAAGCTCTATCAATGGTGGAAGAGGTAGATCAGGAGGATTTGGGAGAATTTCTCATTTTTCTTCCATGAAGTGTTACAATTGTGGATAGTTGGGTCATCCGGCTTATAGGTTTCCTAACAAGCCAACATCTTCACAAGGTGAGAAGAAGATTACTTATGTATAAGAAGAGGACTGTTCCAAGCACTTAGAGGTGAGTTTAGATTCAAAGAAAGGAGAGAGTCTCATGTTGAGAAGGATCTTGATCAAAGCACCTACCGAGGATGAACACAAACAGAGGAGATCTCTTTTTAGAGTCAAGTGTAAGATACTAGGTAAGGTTTGCAAGGTCATAATTGACTTAGGATCTATTGATAATGTCATATCACAGGAGGTAGTACATAAGCTGAACCTTATCAAGATACCCCATGTGTGTCCTTACAAGGTTATTTGGTTGAATAAGGGGCAGAATATATTGGTCAATGAACAAGTATGGGTTGAGTTTTCTATAGGGAAGTATCAAGATAGGATACTATGTGATGTGTTACCAATGGATGCATACCATCTGTTGCTTGGAAGACCATGGCAATATGACAGGGAGGCAGTACACCATGGCAAGGAGAACAAGTATTCATTCAATAAGGATGGAGTGACTTACAAAATCTAGTCTTTGATAGAAGAAGGCATAGTGGAGAAGGCAAAATACAATGCACTTTTGATGAGTGGAAAGGAATTCCTAAAAGACATGAAGGAGGAAGAAGGAGTTGTCAATGCAATAATTTTGAAGCCAAAGGAGGATGAGTCACCTGGTTGGCTACCTATGACAACAAAAGTGAAGCAACTATCGGATCAGTTCAGGGATATCATTTGTGAAGGCACACCAGCTACACTACCACCTAAGAGGGCAATCAATCATCAAATAGACTTTGTGCCAGGAGCAACATTGCCTAACAAGGCTGCATACAAGATGACATCAGAGTAGAACAAGGAGATAGCAAGGCAAGTTCAGGAGCTTTTGGACCAAGGATTGATCAAAAAAAGCATAATCCCATGTGCTGTTCCAGTGGTGTTGGCATCTAAGAAGGGAGATAAGTGGAGAATGTGCACTAATTCTAGGGCCATAAATAGGATAACCATTAGATATAGGTTTCCTATTCCTAGGATAGAAGACTTAATGGACTATTTAGGGGGTGCTAAGTACTACTCCAAGATTGATTTGAAAAGTGGCTACTATCAGATTAGGATGAAAGAGGGAGATGAATGGAAATCAACTTTTAAAACCACAAAGGGGTTATATGAGTGGTTAGTAATGCCATTCGGGCTTACAAATGCACCTAGCACTTTTATGAGGGTGATGAATGAGGTCTTGAAGGACTATATAGGAGTCTTTGTGGTAGTCTACTTAGATGATATCCTCATCTTTAGCAAAAAAAAAGAATAACATATGAAGCACCTAGAACTTGTGTTGAAGAAAATTCAAGAGGAGAAGCTCACCATAAATCTTGAGAAGAGCGAGTTTATGAAGCAAGAGCTAGTCTACCTAGGATTTATAGTATCTCAAGGGAACTTGAAGATGGACAAGAGAAAGGTTGAAGCCATTCTCAGTTGGCCTACTCCCAAGACAGGGACTGAAGTTAGAAGTTTCTATGGATTAGCTCAATTTTATAGGAAGTTTGTTAGAAGGTTTAGTGAAATCTATGCACCGGTCCTTGACACCATCAAAGGAGGATTGAAAACAAACTTTGTGTGGACCAAAGAAGCCAATGAAGGATTTGAAAGATTGAAGAGGGAGATAGCTACCCAGCCAATCCTAGTTTTACCAAGTTTTGACAAACCATTCATAGTGGAATGTGATGCAAGCAACATAGTAGTGGGTGCAGTCCTAAGCCAAGAGGGTAGGCCAGTGGTATTCTTTAGTGAAAGGATAAATGAAGCTAAGTCTAGGTACTCATCCTATGACTTAGAGTTGTATGCTTTAGTACAAGCTCTTAAAAAGTGGAGGCACTACCTATTTCCCAAAGAATTTGTGGTATACATTGACAATCAGGCCTTAAGCTACATCAATACTCAAGAGAAGCTCAGTTTGAGGCACATCAAATGGATGAAGTTTTTGCAGTCATGCACCTTTACTATCAAGCAAAAGAAAGGGGTTAAAAACAAAGTTGCAGATGCCCTTAGTAGGAGATTGCTTACTATTCAAGAGATACAGCTGCAGAGCATAGGGGTTGAAGGATTCAAAGAACTATATGAAGGAGATTCTGATTTCTCAGTGATCTACAAGGTATGTACTGATTTTGAAAACCATTTTCATAGTGAATATGTAGATTATACTTTGCAGAATGGTCTATTGTTTAGAGGGAAACAATTATGTGTTCCAAGAGGTTCCATGAGGGAGAATCTTATCCAAGAAAAGCACAATGGTAGTTTGAGTGGACACTTTGGGTTAAACAAGACCCTAGAATTAGTGGAGAGGTTCTATTGGTGGCCTAAAATGCAGAGAGATGTAAGAAGGTATGTTGAGCAATGTGGAGTGTATCAGAAGGAAAAGGGGACATCGACAAATGCAGGTCTTTATCAGCCATTACCCATCCCAAATAGACCATGGGAATGCATAAGAATGGACTTCATAGTAGGGATACCTAGGACACCGACTAGTTTTGATAGTGTGTTTCTGGTAGTGGAAAAACTCAGCAAGATGAGCCATTTCATCCCATGCAAAACAACACATGATGCAAGTCAGATTGCACACTTATTCTTCAAGGAGGTAGTAAGGATACATGGGTTGCCAAAGAGCATAGTTGCAGACAGAGATGTGAAGTTTATGGGACATTTTTGGAAAACTCTTTGGAGGAGGCTAGGAACCAACTTGTGTCATAGTTTTACATATCATCCTCAAACAGATGGACAGATAGAGGTGATAAATAGGGTACTTGGTAAATTGTTGAGATGTCTAACTAAAGAGTATGGACAAGGATGGGAACAAGTCATTTCATAGGCATAATTTTCCTATAATGATAGCACAAATGGGTGTACTGGTAAGAGTCCATTTGAAATTGTATATGCATTACATCCAAGAGGTGTACTTGAGCTAAGAGACCTAAAAGGTTATGAAGGAATCAGTGGAGATGCTGATGATTTTGCTTAGTCAATGAGAGAGGTTCATGAGCAGGTAAAGAAGACATTAATGGAGGCTAACCAGAAGTTGAAGGCTAAAAGAGATGAAGGGAAGAGAGATCTACAATTTGAAATAGGTGATTTGGTGATGGTATACTTGAACAAGGAAAGACTACAGAAAGGCATACCAAGTAAGCTACAGATGAAAATGATAGGGCCATGTAAAGTGTTGGCTAAGTATGGATCAAATGCATACAAGGTGGAGTTACCCAAGGAGATGTCAATCTCACCTATCTTCAATGTGAAGGACTTGGTAAAGTATAAAGGACTAGAAATGGATGAGGAACAATATAGTGCTGAGGTGAGTAAGGATGTGGAAGGACTCAAGGTACCTCATCTGATCAAACCAAAATTTGACAAGATTTTGGATTCAAGGGTGAAGAAGAAGACTAGGCACAAGACATACATGGAGCACCTAGTGAAATGGAGACACCAACCAAAGTCAGAGGCTACTTGGATAGTAGAGAGTGACTTCAAGAAGCATGGTATCAGCGAGGAGTTCTTAACACCACAAGTTCCTTAACTTCCTTGTTGCAGAGGGGGAGAATGGTGCAGGAGCACCTTAAGGTCTTTTGGAAAGATCTTAGCAAATTTTGGCTTGTAGGTGGTTCTATCCAACCACCAAGGTAATAAGGAATATTTGATAAATTCCCAGGGTTGATTTGATGTGTGTGTGAGTGGCAAGTTTGTTTAGAGTCTTGAGTTTTGGATATTCTTAGGACATCTTGCAAAGTTGTCATGCTTTTCCTAAACACTAGGAAGCATTAAAGTTGTTCTAAGTCCAACCTAAGGGTCCCAACATGTGGGGATAGGATATATAAGCTAAGAAAAATCCCTAACTTGACAGTTGGAACAAGTTGGATGAGTTGGAAGAGTTGGAAGTATGGTTTGTATCTTGAGAGAACAAGTTTTTGACTATTTTTTCTGAAACAGGGCCTTCATCCAGTCATTTAATGGATTGAAAGGACTAAACTAATGCATTGAAACTTTCATTTGTGACCTATACCTACTTTGTGTGGCATTGGTTTAGTTTTTTGGCACGACTGGTTAATAGTTTTGTAAGTTCTTGTGTGCAACTATTTCACTACCCGGTTTAGGGCCAGTTTTGTAAATGATGCTCCCCACTTGAATTCTCGTGGCTGAACTTCCATGGCCTCTTGGAATCAAGTAGGGGACTCTGTAAATAGTGTAAATATGGTATGTGGAGTCTTTGTGTGTAGGGGAGTTGATGTAACCATCAAGCTCTAGGCGAGTGCAGGGGCATTCTGGCTAGGTGCTTGGACAAAACAACAAGAAGAAGACTCACTAAATGGATGTTTTTGTGCCAATCTGTGGTGTAGGGGTATGTGTCTTGGACATCTTTATGCAAGGATAAGTGCAAAGGAGGCCATTAGAGCACTCAATTAATTCAAAGAAACCAGATTATGTTACATACCCTAAAAACCCTTGAAAGTAAGGGTTTGGTGACAGACCTATGTACAAACACTAAGGAGGTCTAAAACCGAGGAAATCTTGAAGCCTAGGAGGTCTATAGAGAGAATCCATAAAGAGGCTGGGTGTTTGTTAAGGGAGTCTTAAAGTTATGCCAAGAACATTGGTTTTAGGAGGCCCAATTGACCAAAAAGGCTACAAGGTCTAAAAACAAGGTTTTCTTGAATTCAATGGACAAGTGAAGAAAGAATCCAACAAGATGGATTAGAGTGGAGTAATATCACCCAAGGAATAGTTGGAAGACCTATTCCTAGTCCCAAGAATGGCTTGGGGAACGTTGTGGAAAAGTTGAGCCCAAAGGTGCTTAGTAGGGGTGTGAGAGTGAAGGAGAGAGTTTGAAATTGGTGGAGAGTTCTATAAGGAGATAGGGGTCTTAGTAGTGACCTATGAGTAGGGTAGAGAAGAATACCCTAGTAAAACCAAAGAATAGGTCGTAGAAAGAGCAAATGTGCTCTTGAGAGATAACACTCCCCACCACAGAGCCACATTACCATCCTTGCACAAAGAGCTATTTGAGGCGCAATATTGACTCCAAAAACTAGCTCACCTAGCCCGAACCTGAATCTCAGGTTTATAGAGTGACATAAGTACTACATAGTGCTCCTCATTCTCGATCCTCACCTTAGAACACCATTTAGAGTGAGGTAAGTTAGGGAATCCCTCTGCTCTCAGCGCTCCGTGACCTGGATCCTTGACATGGTTGGTCCCCCTCTCTTACACAACATAAAAGGTGAGTCAACTTGCTACCGACCAAATTTGGAATGAATTTAGGGATGAAATGCAATATAATGACTAGGCTAATGATGCAAATTTCAAGTCTGATACAAATATAGAAAACACATAAATCCATAGACACATTTAGAGGATAAAAATGGATAGAGTAGGACACTGCACACTTGTGATATGAATTTGAAGCTAATTTTTGAGAACTAGGTCACCTTGGGTGCCTATTTCCTAGTAGATAAATGCTAGATTTGATTTCACAATTCTCTAGTGCTAGATCAAAGCCTTCTATTTCCACTTGTCGCACTGTCAGATATTATTGTAATAGAGTTTTTGTTTGTTGTCAAGGTGTAGGGTTTGATTGAAATAATGGATAATTGAACTTCAAACTTCTCCCAATCTTCTTCAAATCTGAAACTTGCACATTCAAAGAGATAGAGAGAGGCAGTTGTGCCATATAGTGGCTTTCCTTAGTCAAACCCATATTAGTGTTTCTACTTCTACAATGGTAATACCAATGATAAGGAGCCTATCCTTTTGAGGGAAAAGGCTCAATGATAAAATGAATGATGAATAAAAAATATATTACAACTCACCACCCAAAAATGGCTTCCTTGAGGAATAAAGTCATATAAATCTCCTTGAGGATTGATTATTGATGGATTGATTTGCTTGAAGATCTACAAGGGTTAGATCACAAAAACAATATGATAACATAAACATGAATAAACTCACATACACTTTGACATGATGATTTGATATTGAATTGAGCTGCAATAAATCTTCTAATTACTCCTCTTGACTTGCTTGATTGCTTGATAGTGCTCTTGATTTCCAATAATTGCTAGATAGTTTTTAAATGATGAAATAACCATGTATTTATATGCATTTATTCTGGGTAAGTGCAAGAAGCTGGGTCCACGAAGAGGAGAAGTTTTGGCCAAAAAAAAATCTCGTAGAAAACGTGTACACATTATTAAAAAATGTGTATGCATTATACATCAAGTACCCGAGCCTAGAAAAACACGTATGCACTAAAAAATGCGTACGCGTTTTATAACATGTACAAATCACTTATTTAAAAAAATAAATGCTTTTTAGAAACGGGTACCTGTTTTAAAATGCGTACGCATTTTGAAATGCAAAACGTGTATACGTTTTAAAACGCGTAAGAATTTTGAAATGAAAAATGTGTATACATTTTAAAACACGTACATGTTTTAAAAATGGGTACTCATTTCTAAAAACCATTTATTTTTTTAACTAATCAAACAAATAAAGAATGCATATGCGTTTTGTAACGCGTCCGCGTTTTTAAAAACACATATGTGTTATTAAAAATTTGAATCTCCAACCTATATGTAGCCTTGGTTTTAGGCTCGGGAAAAACCTGACAATCCGACCCTTAGCCTTTGACCTGCAACTAAAAATCTAAGACAGATTGAAGAAGAATGTCCAACTTTGGCATTATGGCTGATGGCCTTTTTTTTTGAATCAATTTATAAAATTAAAACCCATTGGAGAACACAATGTCTAGTTTCCAAATATATAATTGTTATGAAGATTGGATTATATTTGTTATTTTTTAATTAATTTCTAAGCAAACTAGTCCTTAAACTTGAAATATCAGGCTTTTTTTATTTTTAAATAACTTTTTTTGGTTAAGTTTCTTGTAAAAAAATTATATGGCATCAATCTTCAGACAATTCTTTACACAATGAAAAAAAAAATCAATTTTTTTTTTAGTTTAGGTCCAATTATGCTATCTGTACACGCTGATTTTTAAAAACAACAATAAAGGCCAATAAAAAAATAAAAAAATTACAAAAAAAATTCCTCATCAATCTTCATGTTGTTAGCTTTCTTTCCACAAAAGGAATTAGAAAAATAATTTTATTTGGGTCAAAAAATTGTTTTCATACACGTGCATGGTATGGTAAAAAAATGACTTTTTAAAAGTGGTTTTTATACATCCCTATACAAATTTAATTTCTATCATTTGGGTATTTGAATAAATTAAATATTTGGAAACTAGATTAAAAATTTCAAATTTCATGTTACTGATGTTTTTTAAGATTCATTGTGTAAGTGCCTCAAATTTTCAGTTCAAGTGTGACAAATTCTGAAAAATAGCAAAAACATTTCCACTTTTTGAGCTTTTTGTGGACCCAACTTCTTGCATCAGCCATTAAATTAAATCCTGATAGCCAACTTTAGAAATTTGAAATTCAAATAATAAAATTTTGATACCAACATATTTAATTTTGGTGACAAAATAGAGGGACCAAGTCATCTAGGGCAACTAGGTCCTAACCTTTTTTTTTGATATTTAAGGTGCCAAGGGAAAAATATTAAATCAATTATTAGGATTTCCACTTGCAATTCATCGTCAATTGTTAAAATGGGCTATTTAGTGCATAATTTAGGAAATTAGGTGTAAAATTAGGTCCATGCACTTAGGGGGAAGCAAAACACAGTGTGAAATTATCAAGGGTGACAATTTACAACACTACAAGTTTATTTATTTTAATAATGAGATAAAAATAAATTTAATTAATTAATTTAATAAATATTGATGAAAATTTTAATTATTTAAGTGAATTATGAATGAAACTAATAAATTATTAAAATAAATTAATTATTTATTTTAGATATGATTTATTTTAGGTGTATGTAATTGTTATATAAATTATACAACATTAGAGTTGATACTAGATTTGAAAAAAGGTATTATTCAAAATTGGGAGAAAATTACAAATACATATCATACATGATATATGAGCCATACACCTATTTGCTGAAAAAAATTAATGCTAATGATATAAATCTTGAAGATAATCTTTCTTTAATCATGTTGTAATAATGGAGGAGTGCTAGGTCATGTATAGGTTGTATCCACAACAACATGTATAGTTATATGATATAGAATGTCTTGATCAATTATATTTTAAGATGGAGTTTGAATGGAGCCAATTTGAAGTCATATATGTTGTAGGAAATGAGCATACAATTTATAAATTTAATCCAATTAGAAAACCCAATTCAAATAACATTTCATCATCAATTGAATCTTTCAAGTAATTTGACTAAAAAATAATACATCTCTTTTGATGCAATAATGAGACATTTTGAATTGCTTGATAATGATGAACCTCTTAAGATGATCATTCAAGAAAATAATAGAATAAGTAATTTTCACCTAATCAATCATGTTTTGATTAGATAAACCAGGGAAAAGGGTCTAGACTTGTTACAAAGATAGATGTAAAATCAAGAAGGATGAGTCTCACTAGTAGTGAGATTGGGAAAACCAACCAAAACCAACATTGCTTTTAATTAGAGAAAGGAACCAAAAAGAAGGAAAAAAAAAGGGTCTTGACCCTATAAAATTAACATATCTATCACTACATCGGAATAAAAATTTGAAGAGGTAGAAGAAATGCCTTTCCTCCTACAAACAACAATCCAAGAAATACTGTCATCCAAGTTCTTAGAACAAGGGGAAACACAAGGAGACACCCCCATAGGAGGACCATCAACACACAAAGGGGGATAGAAGTATGTCAAGGCTCATCATCCATAATAGAATTCAAGAGAAGATTAGAAGTAGTCAATGAAGTAGACTGAGAGCATAAAATATGAGAAGCCCCATTAGGGTTAGTGGGACACAACGAATCCTCTAGAAGCAAGACACTCAACCTTATCTTTAGAGGAGGCATCCACCAAAGATTTAAGAGAGTAGATAATCAAGTGGTCATCAATTATATTCCTCCACAAAGTAGTAGGGACTTTGCAACACAAGAGAGAGAAATACAAAGCCAAGTGACCAGTTGTGAAACAACAACAACATCTAAAAGGGAGGACCTCATAATCAAGCAGTTGAAATAATCCCTCCCTACCTCTCTATCTCCACTCACCCTCTCCCTCTCTACCTACCTTTCCCTCAATCCCTCCCCCTACCTTTGTGCCTACCTCTCCCTCCCTCCTACCTTTCCCTCTCTCTCCCCTTCCCACTCTACTTCTCTTTATCTCCCCTCACTCTCTACCTACCTCTCCCTACCTCTCCTCTTCCCCCCCTCTTTCTCTCTCCCTCTCCCTTCCTCCCTCTTCCTACTCCCTACCTCTCTCCCTACATCTCCCTCCCTTTATCCCTTCTTCCCCATCTCTCTACCTCTCTCTCCCTTCCCCCTCTACTTCTCTCCATCTCCCCTCAAACTAACTATCTACATACCTCTCCCTTTATCCCTCCTAGCTTACCTCTCTCTCTCCATCCCTCTCCATCTCTCTATATCCCTTCTCCTCCTTCCATCCCTCAAACCCTATCTCTATCTCCACCTACCCCTCTCTTTATCCCTCCCTCCCTCCTTCCCCCATCTCTCTCCATCCTATCCTCCCACCCTACCTCTCTCTCCTTCTCTCCCTCCCTACCTTAATTCCTCTCTACTTATCTATATCTCCCATCTCCCCCCTCTCCCTATGTCTCTACAACCCTACCTCTCTCTCCACCTACCCCTCCCTTTATCTCTCCCTCCTTCATTCCATCCCTCTAGCCCTCCCACCCTCCCTCTCCCTCTACCTCTCTCTTCACCTACCCCTGCCTTTATCCCTCCCTTCATATTAATTTATTTATTTCTATTGATCATGGGAACTTGAAACAATCCCTCCCTACCTCTAAAAGAGGCCCTCAAAATAAATCGTTTATTGATATTGATGGGCACTTGAAAAAAGTGTATTCATCATATGGTATATAATCTTTTGCTAGACACTCAATTATTATTTTTTATGATTTTACCAAGTCACCTTTTAAGTGAGACATGCCACAAAATGAAAGTGTTTTCCATTGTATTGTTATGCTTAATAACATTTATTAGTCTACACATATGACATTTTCATAATCATATTTTATATATACACATTTATATATCTATGTGTATATATGTATATATGTAGATATGTAGATATATATGCATATATATATGTATGTATTTATATGTAGATATACATATACACATACATATATATACTTTGTATATTTGTAGGAAACCTTAGTGGTAAAGCATTACAAACTACATTCTAAATAGTTTTGACCTTGGACATGGTTTTCCACCAAAAAAGGCATGATCCAGAACAATTCAGATTCAAAGAAATGTTGAAAAACATTAGGAATGAAAATGTGACATATAAGGACTAGAAAATTATCATGGATTAAACAAACATATTAATACACTTTTATGCATCCAGTATTTGTATTATATGCAACATATTGCAAATGTATAAAAGTGGATTGTAATAATATGCGAACATTAAACATTCAAATGCATTTAATAAGTAATGATGCAACTTGCAACACACATAGCATAATAAATAGAAGAGTCAAATATTCATGTTAATTTCTAAGAATATGTATTTTTGTGTGCCTTATTGCATGATGTATCACTTATTATAAGTTATTAGAAAGATACATGAAGTCCCTATGGTTAATACTTATTGTAACATTCTTGGGTATCTTTGGAAATAATCATCAATATTTGTTAAATTAAAATACCTTCAAAATTGCTTCTTTCATACAAACTTATTGAAAATCTATTAAATTCTCACATATATGAGATTTTTAAAATAGTATAGACAACATCTAAAAGTTCTATCATATGATTGATAAATATAAATATTTATAATAGTGTTGACCAAACAATATACATAATAACTAAAAATATAGATGTATAGCTCTTACCAACAAAACTATAAATATATGTACTGTTAACCATTTGATTTAACACATTTAGACATTGTTAGTAATTTGCAGAACATCTTTGATTTGAATACATAGCTTATTCAGCTTTGCATGAACTCTTTTGATAGTTAAGAAAGGCAATCCCATTTTTGTGTGACATTCAATGCATTTAATTAGAAATATAACCATTAGAGATGTTTTTTTCATCAAGCACAAGTTCAGTAAATCTTTTTGGGCTGGTTAATGTAGAACTTAAATACTGTAGTCCAACTCATTAGGCTGCTTCTTTGTGAAAACTTCTAGCTCATAGCCAATATTGTAAATTCTAACAAAGCTCTGAAATACAAGCAAGTGGAAGAAATCATGATAACATGATACAAACATCATAATTTCAACTTGTGATTATTAAAGTACACGGAAAAGTTGGCCACATTTTCTTCCTAGCATAATCTTCTGAAACATGTAGCAGAGTCAGACATGTTTCGTTCTACCTCTGTGGTGTGCTCCAGAGACTTTTTCTTCTTAGCTTCTAGCAGTGACAGAGGTGGGCTTGGCAATGTAGGATGGCATGTTTTCACCCGCCATTATCACAACCACTTTATCTCCATTATCATCCTCTGAATAGTTTCTCCCTTTTCTCCCTGTCTCATTCTTGTCCTCAAAACTTGAATCTCTAGTGCTGTTACCATTCTCTTGAGAAGTAGTGCTGGAGTTCCTCAAGTGGGAGCATGCCAAAACTACCAATACAAAAGCTATGACAGTAACCATGCATGCCACTCCTCCAAACAGAAATGGAACTGGTGAATGCCACTCTGATGGGGGGCTTCCACTATAAGGAGTCGTGAAATTTCTCATAGCTTTTCTGTACTTCACAATCTTAGCCTGCAAGTATTACCGATCTTAATGCACCATATAATGCAACTGCACACACCTTTTAATGTCACTTCAGTATTAAGCTTTGGCCATACCGGGGAACAAAATTAAACTTGAGATTATGTGCACTCACTATTTTATACAAAATGCTTATGTTGATGCAAACTTAGAGGCCAATCTACCATCCCATTCGTGCTTGGCCGAATTGGCCGACTGAAAGAAGTCATAAACAATGATAATAATAATAATCCTAGACCTACCTGTTTTAAAGTTGATGCCTTACCGTTGATCTAAGACAAAATTAAATTCCAAGTGGGGTATGAAAGAATTGAAAACCACTAAATAGCTGGTCTTTTTCTGGGTGCCACAAATGGCATCCTTCGTAACCTACAAAGCTTCCCAACAGTGTTCTGCGTTGCCTTTTCTAACTCTCTATTAGTTGTTTATTAAAGTATATCCTTTCAAGCTCTTTCTATTCATATGGGTAGAAGGTAGAGGAAGCAATGATATAGAATGAAAATAAGGAAATTTTTATGTGTGCCAAACTGTGGAAACACGCCAAGTTTTTTTAATGGAGGACTGCACTTTTACATGTATTCTCATGAATCATATCATGGTTGAGCAAAGATGGAACCCAAAACCAAAGGAGAAATTTTGAAAACAAAATATTACGTATAACACTTTTGTGAAAGCATGGTGTAATGAATCAAGAAATTTTTAAATAGAAGATTTTATATATAAGTTTATTTTTCTATATGATATAAGAGCACGATATTATACAAATATATCTTTGGCTAAAAGAAAAAGATTGAGGAGTATTCACTCCATTAAATTCTTTTGGACATGATTTTGGCCTCATCCCTTATATCATATCTTGGAGCGTTTGACCCTTGGTAGATGGCATAATTAAGGAACATACCATCACCGTGACCAATTATGCTCAACCAATTGAGTCACAACCATTTGATTTTTGAATGGCTTTTGAAACAATATCTTTCTGTCAACAAAGTTAAGAGTTTTTAACAAATCTAAACTATGGAATGACCACAACCTCTTTGAGTGTTCTATTTTTTTAACTTCTAGAATAAGTATCTATATTATTATTATATAATTATACTTTACACATGGTCACAAAAGAATGTGGATGGAAGAAATTACACTCTAAAGTTCAAATAGGGTTAAGCTCGAAGCAGAAAATAAAGACTTAGTCAGTAAGCAACAAGAACTATGCCAATATAGGCTAGAGAGGGATCCCTTTCATCTAGTTTTCCTCATAGATTAACAAAGCTTGGGTAATCTAGGAGAGGCTCCCAACTAGAAACCACACAAGCTCTTCTTTTTCTTCTTTCAATGATTGAGTATCATGAGTAGGTGAAATAGCCAAAATAAGTTGAGAAAAATTTCTATAATTTGGGCCTAAGGAAAGGAAAAATGAGAGGAGATTTGAGATCTCTCATCAGTAGATCTATTCCTAGCTATTTATGCAAAGGGTTGAGAAGCATGTGAGTGTGCTTTTGATTCTCCATGAGCAATGTGGCTATGTTCATGACAATGTTCATAATGGGGAGGTTGACCCTTTCTATAGGCTAGATTCGATGCAACCTTGACAACTACACAAGAGCCATTACCCTAAGGAAAAATCATAGCCTTAGTATTAAACAAGACATGGATACTAATATAATAGGTAGAAAAAATAGTAGATTTTTTGTCCTTCTAAATACTAAAATTTATTTTTACCTTGGAAGTGTGTCAAATCTAGGTAACTCAATTGGGATTCTAGGAAAATTCTTGAAAGGACCATATACCATAATAAAGGTTTAGACCTAAAAGGCGCAAAAAAAATTGATCCACTTTCAAGTAGCCTCAAATTTAGTACAAAACTAGAGAAGGTTTTGGAGAGTCTCTTGATAATCACAAAATAGGCAACATGAATTCTTCACACCCAAATGAGACAATTTGGAACTAATAGGGAAACCTTGATAGAGAATGAACTAGGTAAAATGAGCCGACTTTGGCTTAAGAATAGCTAACCAAATAATATGGAATACATTATATTACAAAGAACTTAGAGAATATTGAGAAAGCCAACTCTAGTTCAATTTGGGAACCATGTGAAGGTGTGGAGAGAGCAAGGAATATTCTTTGTGGAGCTTATAAAAATGATGTATTGAAATACCATTCCAATCTTTCCACCAAGGCATGAAGCTTCTAACTCTAATAATATGAATTTTAATTGGATGAATTGAGTAAATTATTTTTTGGTAGGTTTTAAAACCCTTACTAGAAAACATATATTTAGCTTTAGTCTCTAATGAAGAAAGAAAACTATTGATTTCCTTATTATAGTGGTCTCAAAGGGTTTTTCTCCCCTTATTAAAAAATAAAATTTAATGAACCTAAGGAGATTTAGAAAGTGAGAAATCTTAGTCAATAACCACCAAATAGACTATTCGTTAATATATAGCCCCCTATGAAAGTCATTTTGATCATATATATATAAGCAAAGGTTTAATGGGCTCCCAAGCTTTGCATATTCTTTTCACCACAAAAGTGCCTTGAACTTGGATAGATTCCTTCATAATAAGAAGAGTATGGAAATTAAGTCTCTTCTAAGCTTTTCACCCATAAGGGATACTAAAATAAATATAATGACAAATTACAACCTTCTAGGCCTCATCACCTTCAAGGTCTCTGATAATCCATTTGGAGCATAAGGCTAAGCCTTGGTATTGAGTACAAATCAATTGCAACCCTCCAAAATCATGTTAAAGGTAGAAATACTTTTAGACCACATAATGGAAACCTCTATAGGTATTAGATCAATCCTAGTTCCTATAATGATTTAAGAGATTCAAGTAGCATGCCTTAGAAGGGATCCAATAAAAAGAATCATTAAAAATTATGGCAACTGTTGACATTTCATGCCACCTTTTGATGACCCATCATTTATAACCGATTTGAGAGATCCTACATGGGCCATTTTGCATAAATTATCCTTGAAGGTTCCTAAAATTGGTTGTCCTGAAGTTTCGGGCTTTCAGGATTTTGCTTACCTCTCTATTGGCATGCCTTCTTCACTGCTCCTACTCATGTTTTTCCATCCTTTTTTTTTGCTGAAGTGTTTTGGGTTTCGACCTTTGGCCTTACCCCTTAACCCTTACCGCTCTCTCTTTGCAAGCCTTAAGATTTCCTTCTAACCTCTGAAGCCTTGATGAAGCCTTCATCATTTTTCTTTAGGATTTTGGGTGTGAGTCTTCACTTTTACCTTTTACCATTTCCTTTTGATAGCATGTAACCCTTCCTCCTGACTTGACCCTCGATTTCAATTTCAGTCTTCAACAATTTGGTCCTTCTTCTCCTTCCTGTCAAAGTATCAATCAAGTTTTCCTTGAAATTTGACTAAGGTTCAAGTTGTCGAACTTTGGAGATTGGCCTTCCCTCATACTATTTACCTTCTTTCGGTAGGAAGCAGGCGTTCCTCCCAATCCTCAAAATCTCATCTTTGGATTTTGATCATCAGACTTTCCACTTTCTTCCTTCTTCCCTCTCACTTATACACCTTCCTTTGAAAATTTGACTAAGTGTCGATTTTTTGGGCTTTGGGCTTTGGCCTTATCCGTTACCTCTTACCTCTCTTCAGTAAGAGGTAAATCTTCCCTCCAACCCTTGATAGTTTCTTTCAGACTTCAGGCTTTGGTCTTCCCTTTTACCTCTTTTGCATTTTGTGATAAGGCATAAGCCCGACTCCTGACCTCTGAAGCCCGAAAAGGGTTATTCTTCCTGACTTTGTGGTTCCCTCCTTCCTCTTCCTTCTTTTGCCTTCCTTTGACATGTGGTAAGCGGTATGCCTAAAGTATGATCATCGATGGTCTACTACCAATGAAGAATAACGTATGAAGTATGAGGGATGCCTGAGGTTCTATGTTTGATAGCATGTTGCTTTTTGGACCTATGGACCATTTGATGAGGCAAAGGTTTCTTTTCGGGCTTGATGCCCGAACTCTTCTACAAATTTTGGTGTTTTTTTTTCGGGTGATGCCATTAATGCTCATACCACTTCCTCAAAGACCTATTTCAACTTATAGGATTCAAGGACAACATTCAATACATTCTCTAACTTCTACAAGTGGATTGTATCAGTGCCCATGCCCATTTATTGTTGTTTGTTGACTTTCCTAATGGATCCATGGCATAATCGTGATTTTTACAAGATTGCTCTATTATTTCATGCACAACCTTCATTTCTAACCATAGTTAGGGTTAGGGTTCATTTTGTGATTCTAAGGTATGCCTAATCTATAAAGGAAATAAATGTATTCATTCAGGGGTTCTTCCTCTGGCTCCTTTGGGGTTTTTCTTTGGTAGACTTAAATTTTGCATCCTTGTGATTGTAAAGATTGGCTATATTCCTTTACATTAATTAAGCTGATCATTATTTCTAGTTCTCTCCTCTTTTATATGTATACTGATTAATCTTTCATTACCTTCATGTTTGAGTGTTAGTATCCTTTTCATGCATGTATGTTTGAGTTAAATCATTTGAAGTTGTTGTTTTGAGAATCTTCTTCCTTCAAACACCTTGTCAAACCCTAACCTCCATGTTTGGCTTTGAGAATCACCAGACAAAGAACTATGTGAGTCTTTTGATCCTCTTCTTCGATGTAAATTAAGCAATCTTAGTAAGGAAGAAACAACTTTCCATCTTGGTGTACCACCTCCATTTCCCTTTTATTCTTTCTTTCCATCCATTTCCCTTGTGAGCTGTTAGAGTAGAATAGTGGTAGTTTTTCATGTGTTGGGTTGGATAGACACATTGTACTTGGATCAAAAGAGGAAGTCAACCTTCTTTGTAGATTCAACGTCATACGTGCAAAGGTCCCACACCTTGAGGTTATTTCCATTGTTTCATTATAAAGTTGAACTTCGTGTTTAGTAGGGTGCAATTTCATGTGATAATAGATTTTGGCATGCCCGGTGGGACTAATTTCTCTTTGTTGAAGAATTTGGTGTTTTATCTAGTGTAGTTTTCCTTTTCAAGTATATCCATCGATGATCAGTTTCATGTCATTGAAGAAGTGGTTTTATCTATAGAACCTCAGGCATCCCTCATACTTCATATGTTATTCTTCATTGGTAGTAGACCATCGATGATCGTACTTTAGGCGTACTACTTACCACATGTCAAAGGAAGGAAAAAGAAGGAAGAGGAAGGAGGGAACCACAAAGTCAGGAAGAATAACCCTTTTCGGGCTTCACAGGTCAGGAGTCGGGCTTATGCCTTATCACAAAATGCAAAAGGGGTAAAAGGGAAGACCAAAGCCCGAAGTTTGAAAGAAACTATCAGGGGTTGGAGGGAAGAGTTACCTAGTGTACATGGATATATTAATTATTCATATATAGTAGTTAATAATTATTGGTTTTATTTCATGTCATTGGAGAAGTGGTGCCTTCTTCAACATTTCACCCTTTGGAGGCATTCTTCAAGCATTTGGTGACTTTGCAACATCATTTGGGTGACTTTATTGGTATGTACCCAAAATATTTGGTTGGGTAGTCATTTTCTTTCCTTTTAATTTTTCAAAGTGTTTCCTATTCTTCCCATGCATAAATATGTTAGGTTTTAATGGAAACCACATGTACACTCCCCCATACCATGATAATGCCAACTTTTCTCCTCCCCATCAGCCATATCAAGCTGGTCATGCCTCCCCATTCATTCCATAGAACCCTGCTATTGTGGGTTCTCAATATTATCAAAATACTTACTATCCACCCCCTGCTCAATCTTCTTGGATACCACATATTCCTATCAGCAACCCCAAGAGGCTCATAATTTTGAAAACTAGCCTTGTTTCTTTCCATGTCAACCCCAAAGTTCTGGTAATATGAGTGTAAGTGAAATTACAAGCATGTTGCTAGATCATTTCAATAGACAATTGGAAGATATCCAAAGATAACGAGAGTTTGAACTATAGCAAGAGGAGTGGGATAATCAAACCTATCAGGGGCAACAAGGTTACTTTTCATAGCAAGATGAGTTTTTCCACCAAGATCACTATCCTCAACAAAAAAATATAGAGACTCAATGGAGGTATGAGAAGCCATTGGAGGCATAGAGAAGGAAACAAGAGGAGTGTACAACAAAAGATGTCACTAGGAAAGAGAAACTCAGTCTAACCCTTTCTCTAGCACAAATGCCTGAGACTCGGGCAACCCCTTGTGTGCCTAATTTCAAACAAATGCCTCCATCAATTCCAAAATACCCTGCTAAGGAGGAGGTATTAAGACATAAATTTGTAAGTTTCAAGAACCCTAACAAACCTATTGAAGCTTCCATTAGCCCTCCTTTTTTTCTAGAACAACCAATTATGTAAGAGGTTTGCAAGCAGAAAATTTTTAGTTTCAAGAATCCTAATCAACCTCTTAAAACTCATTTTCCACATTTTGTTCCATCAAGAAGATATCCTATGTTAGAGATCCCAAGTTTTGAGAGCCTCCATTTCTTAGTAGAATCCATCCTTGAGGAGGATCAACCTTTTGCTCCTATTGAGTAGTCCCTTCTAGAGCTTCAACAAGAGTTTTGACGCCTTTTTGACCATTTTATCCTCATTTTCCTATTTCATTCTTTAAAGGTGGACTAGTTTTTTAGGATAATCGTTGGTTAGAAGAAAAAATGAAGGAGAAGTTTTAGGCTAGGAGTTAAGAGGTTGTTCTTGAGGAGCCGTCATGTGGTCTTAATAATGAATACTTTGGTTTTTTGCAAGAAAAATAAGAAATATGTTGTAGTAGCAAGACACTATACAAGTAAAGGAAATTGATATAGTAGAGGTATCGATCCTCTCTTTTGATGTCCTTCCTTGTTTTATTGAAAAGGATGAGGATAGATCACATATACCTACATCAATAGAAGCCTCTGAGCAGTTTGGTTCTAGCTTGATGGATGAAGACAACTCCATTCTTTTGAAGTAGCATCAATAGACATGTTTAGCCCCCTTTATAGTGGAGGAAACTCCCCTATCTATTGAGGTTTGTAGTTATAGTATGGAGGACATCATTTGGGATGATTTAGAAGCTTTTTGTTCAATCTTAGATGTCAATATTTCACCCCCAAAAGAGGAGCTTTATGGGAAACAATATAAGAGTAAGAAAACAAAAAAGGATGTGGAAGTAATTACATGCCAAGAGTATGATTTTATTGTAGCCTGTTGCCAAGAAGAAATTAAAAAAGAGAGATAACTTGAAGAATTCACTTCTTCACTTTAAGTGTTTAAAAAATGTGAGGTTTGTGTTGATGAAGTGTGCATCAATGCAAGTAGTTCAGTAGTTATTGAGTATCCACACATTTTTTGGTAGAGTGATTATCTTGTTGCTCAATTTGATAGTATGCCCAAGCTTCATTTTTTTTTCATTTGAGGTGAATGAAGAAGAGTTTCCTTGTGTAGATAAAAATATGGGTTTGTCATATTTTGAATTACCCTGTGAGCTAGAAACTTTCTCTTTTGGTATTAGTTCATGAAATGAGGAGGTCAACGGTGATGAAATTGACCTATCCTTTTGTGAGGTGAGTTCTCTTCCCTCTACATAAGGTTTTTCTTGTATGTTGACCTATCTGAACAAAAAATTTCACCCATGTTTCTATATGTTTACCCGAGGCACTAGCGTTAGATGAATCTAACACTTGCATCATATGGATCCCCTACAGTGAAAAAGTTTATAGTAAAGTGATCCTTCACCTTATAGGAATTTTATCCAGCTACATGCATGTTGGTAGTGTTTTAAGTGGTTGCAGCTAGGTGAAGTCTAAAACTATGGTCTGAGGGAGATTAGATCCTTTAGAAGGTTCATTTGTGAAAGAGGAAAATTTCCAATTTTTTTTTCTATTAGTTTTATGTACATATTGTAGTTATCTTGCTTTCCATGAAGTGATTTTGCACACCCTACATTCTCCTTAAGGGAATTCATGTTCTAGATTTCTTGTTTTCCTCCAAGTGCAAGCCTACACATGTTTTTTTTCTCCTTTGGGAGGCCAAATTGTTGAAGTTTTACCCTCATGAATCTGCTCCCAATGGATTGATAAGGCCTCCAGATTCCATGATTAGTAGGAAATCATCCCATAGAGATTACCATAAATTTTGACATTTCATACCACCCTTTGTTGAACCATCATTGATAACCGATATGAGAGATCCTACAAGGGCCACCTTGCATGAATTTTCCTTGAAGGTTCCTAAAATTGGAAAAGTCCTAAAGTATCGGGCTTTCAAGTTTTTGCTTACCTCTCTATTGTCATGCCTTCTTCATCTCTCCTGCTCCTTCTTCTTTGCCTTCTATTTTATGCTAAAGTATTTTGGGTTTCGACCTTTGGTCTTACTCCTTAACCCTTACTGCTCTCTCTTCACAAGCCTTGGGCTCACATTTTGTCCTCCAAAGCCTTGATCAAGCCTTCATCATTTTTCTTAAGTCTTCATTCTTCAAGGTTTTAGGTGGTGGTCTTTTATCTTACCTTTTATCACTTCCTTTTGATAGCTGGATGTAACCCTTCCTCCTGACCTGACCCCTAATTTTAGTTTTGATCTTTTGCAATCGTGTCCTTCTTCTTCTCCTTTCTCTTGAATTCTCAATCAATTTTTCCTTGAAATTTGACTAAGGTTCAAATTGTCGAACTTTGAAGATCGGCCTTCCTTCTTACTGTTTACATTCTTTTCATAGGAAGTAAGCATTCCACTCGATCCCCAATCCTCAAAATACCATCTTTGGCTTTCGGTCATCACACAAGTTCCACTTTCTTCCTTCTTCCATCTCACTTTCACTCCTTCCTTTGAAAATTTGACTAAGTGTCAAGTTTTCGGGCTTCAAGATTTGAACTTATCCATTACCTCTTATCTTTCTTAGGTAAGAGGTAACTCTTCCCTTTGACCGCCGATGGCTCCTTTCGTACTTTGGTCTTTGGTATTCAGTCTTCCATTTTAATCCTTTTTCATTTTTTAATAAGGCGTAAGCCTCCTTTCGAACCTCTGAAGCCTAAACAGGGTTATTATTTCAGACATCATGGTTCCCTCCTTCCTCTTCCTTCTTATGCCTTCATTTGACATGTAGTAAGCAGTACACCCAAATCTTGATGGTCTAATGCCAATGAAGAATAAAGTATGAAGTACGAGGGATCCTTGAGGCCTGATGTCTGACAGGGTGCTTCTTTTTAGGCCTGTGGACCATTTAATGAGACAAAGGTTTCTTTTCAGGTCCAATGCCCCAATCCTTTTGCACATTTTCATATTCTTTTTGGGCGATGCCATTAATGCTCAAACCGCTTCCTCAACTACCTATTCTGACTTTTGGGCTTCAAGGACAACATTCAATACATTCTCTAACTTCTGCAAGTGGATTTTATGGGCACCCATGCCCATTTATTGTTGTTTATTGACTTTCTTGATGGATCTATGCCATAATCACAATTTTCACGTGATGGTTCCATTCTTTCACACACAACCTTCATTTATAACCATTGTTAGGGTTAGATTTTGGTTTTTGATTCTATGTTATGTCTAGTTTATAAAGGAAAGAAATTTATTCATTTCAAGGGTTCTTCCTCTAGCTCCTCTAGGTTTTTTCTTTGGTAGACTTGAATTTTGCATCCTTGCAATTGTAAATATTGGCTATATGCCTTTACATTAATGAATTTGATCCTTGTTGAAGGTGATCTCCTCTTTTATGTATGAGTAATCTTTCATTACCTTCATGTCTGAGTTTTATCTTTTTCATGCATGTATGTTTGAGTTAATTCATTTTTCAGTTGGTGTTTTGATAATCTTGTTCCTTCCAACACCTCGTCAAACCCTAACCTCCATGTTTTCCTTTGAGAGTTTCCAAATAGAGAATTGTGTGAGTCTTTTGATCCTCTTCTTTGATGTACTAAGAAATCTTAGCCAGGAAGAAGCAAATTTCCATCTTTGTGCACCATCTCTATTTCAATTTCATGCATTCTTTCTATCTCTTTCCCTTGTGAGCTATTAGAGTAGGATAGTGGTGGGTTTTCATGTGTTGGGTTGGATCGAAAAAATTGCACTTGGATTGAAAGAGGAAGCCAACCTTCTCCAAAGATTCAACCTCATATGTGCAAAGGTCCCACATCTTGAGGTTTTTTCCATTGTGTCATTGGAATGCTGAACTTCGTGTTCAATAGGGTGCAATTTCATGTGACAATAGTAACCAATATTGTAAAAACTATCTCAAATTTCTCTACTAGGGAAAATGGCTTATTGACCCAATAGGCTATTTTCCCCAATTCTAGAATTAATAGTCTACCATAAATAAGCTATGGAAGTGTGGAAGGAAAATATAATTCTAAGAAATCTTAAAATTTCCCCATGGTTAACCCATTTCTAACAAGAAGAATCAATCCAAGAAACAGGTTACTAGATATGGATTACCTATAATATTGAATAATTGAACCATAGGATTTACAAAAAAAACACCTTTACACTACAAGACATGATTTATGGAGGATTGTGCAAGCTTGCACATGTGAAGGGGAATAACACAAGGTAGGTGATGACAATAATGGGATTTACAAAAAAAAAAGATTGGAAAAAGATTAATTGGGGACTAAAAGGTGGTTTAAATAGTTAATTAATTAGAGATATTTAATTAATCTGGTTTGGAATAATTTAGGGGTAGAGGCTAACGTTAGATTAATTAACCTTTTAGGAATAAAAAATGGGATATAATTGTGTAAGGGGGGAATTGATGATATAGGAAAACAACATAAATGAATTGAACTAATATAATTCAAACAAGAGTAAGATTCCTAAACCCATTACTCATGAAATGAACAATATAAATTAATGAGTTCAATGAAACAATTGAAGAACAAAACAACGATGTCAATAAACTATAATGTTACCCATCACATGTCTAAGTGTATTCACAATGATGTTGAATGTTGGATTGTTGTAATCAATGAAAAACTCCATTATGTGTTGTAAAATCTCCAATGTGTGCTAATGGTGATCGAAGATGTGTGTTAAATATTTCAAGAAATTGAATGTAAATTTAGCATTACTTCGTTGCACAAAAGATGTCAATTCTCCAATCATTTTTGAGGATAAAGAGGATTGTTATATAGATTTCATGTTTTCATATGCATGCTCAAAGTTAAACAATGTTGAATCAAGATCAATGGTTGAAAGTCGTTGAGAGCATTTAGATTGCTCAGTTAGCTTATGTGATCAAATCAATTAAGGATATCAATTGCATCATCATAAAAAATAGATTGCATAATCCGTGGAATTGAGGAAATCAAGTTGAGTATTCAGTGAAAATGAAGAAATCGATTGAGAGGTTAGTGAGATTGAAGAATAAATGTATTAATTAGGAAATAGATGGATCAGCTAGCCAATCAGAGTGAGCAATCGATGGTCATTATTTTCTCAATCAAGAAAGGGGGTGAGGATAATTAATTAATTGAATTAATTAGTTAAGCTTTTTGGAGTTGGATGTGTAAGTCATGTTTCACTTTTACAAATAACGTTATATTTGCTTGTTGATGATGTTTGAATAATTAATTTTAATATTCTATTTAGAAAGGGGGAAAGTGATTTAATTAAACCATTAAGTATTAATAATTTAATTGATTTAGGGGAATAGGGTAAATTAGAAACATAATTAAATAATTGATGTTATTTAATTAATCAAGAGGAATAAAGATTACATAAATAATAAAATAGTGAATTAGTTAAATAATTTAAAGATTATTTAATAAATAGAGGAAATTAGGGCTTTTTATGTAAATGATGTGAAATGCAGTGATATTGAATGATAATGATGTTGATGATGAGAAAATATCATTTAGGATGTGATAAGCATTAGATCATTTTTACATGTCTCCATTTTCTCCCTCTTTGAGACAAAGTATTAGTTGCTTTGTTTTAAAGAATTTGATGTTAAGATCAAGATTTGAATTTTTTTATATGCCCTACTATGCCTTGATGGTTAGTTGAAACATTGTAGGATGTTGGGCTGCCCTATCGAGAGGTTCGTCAAAAAAAACATTTTTTAGGTCAAGCTCACGACAAGGTTTTATTTCAATTTATATGTGTAGAGGTCAAAAAATTAAGCTTATAGGATCCTCATTGATAGTTTAGATGTTATCAAGAGCTCCTAATTTCAACCTAGGAGGGTTTCCTAGGTAAAAAAAAGGTTTGGGGGGTAAAAAATAGGTAATTAGGGTTTAATTTACCTCATTTGCATTCTCGATGCTTAGTAAATTCTTGTCTCTGATTCCTTGATTTTGCGATTGTCGATTCACGATGTTGAGGATTGTAGGAGCCCCAAATTGTGCAAAGGTGGTTTATGAGTTTGGGAGGCCCACTAGAATCGGTGTGGTAGTATCTTCCATCTCCTTTCTTGTTTTCATCATTTTTATTTTTGAATAATTAATGCTAGAATATTTTTCAAGCGATAGCGGTAATTTCATTAATTTTACACTTTTGCATCAATTTGACTACTTTTGAGGTTTCCATTTTTGTCTCTTTTGATTTTTTGCTTCACATGTTTGATTTTTCCTAGAATGTTTGCTTTTGATATTCTTTGTATTAAATGGTCGCCTTCGTGATTTCTGTTCACACTTGAGAAACTTTTCACTTTTTTTTGTACCGCTATTGCATTTTCTTACCTCTTTTGACAAAAATAGGTCCAATATTGAATATATTGACTACTTTTGACAAAAAAGTAACCACTTTTTCATTTTTTGAAAGTTTTTACCAGTTTGTTCTTCATCTTAGGTTCATTTTATGTTTTCGTAGCAAATTCTTAATGTCGTGGGTTGAATGTTTGCAGGCGGTTCTCAAAATTATTTACTTGAGAGAGCAATGACTGTGTTAGTTATTTGATTTGATTACTAGTTTTCATGAGCTTGAGCAGAATGTTCTAGATGTTGTGGGGTTACAAAATATCTTCTATATTTCGATGATTAGATGTCATAGGGTGATGATGTCCGCCTGTGTTGAGAGATGGAACTCTGAGTCATCATCCTTTCATTTGTCGATCGATGAGGCCACCATAAACTTTGAGGATGTATGGAGGATTTTCCATATTCCAATTCATGGGGAGATCATGACCTATTTTATTAGATAAGGTACACATGTAATGCGATGAGTTATTGGTGTTAGGTGTTTAGGGCTATGAAGTCAAAGATAGACATGTCTCCATTCATTAATAGTTATGTGCTTTGGTCTTGGGGCTCGTTGTTCCTGATTGATGAGGTACACAATTTCCGTTTGGTTGGGGCATCTGTATTGAGAAGGTGTTTGAGCATGGTATGAGGTATGCATGGGGCCTGTGTCTCCTTACACATCTATATAGAGATATTCATGAGGTTACATATCAAGGAGGCAATTCCATCTTTTTCAGTGTTACATTGCTATATGTATGGGCCTGGGAGCACATCCCAGTGACGAGACTTGATGGTGTCCCTAATGGGGGCCCAAAGGATCCTTATTCTTATATATATGGAAATTTTCTACACTACACTTGGCCTATCCATATGTATTTCTTGTGTCGTGTTATCGATGATATTCCTGGTTTCATTTGAAGGCCATGGTTAGGTTGCAAGGCTTGGCACGATGATCAAGAGTAGCTTCCATTCTATCATCATAATTTTAGGTTGATTGGCCATTTTAGTTATTTTCTTGAGCATTATTTCCCTAATCGAGTTGTTCACTAGTTTGGTGAGTGATAGTCACAATTCACAAATGATTACCATGCTCACTTTAGGAGGACTACCTGAGAGGTCAGGGTATGGAGGCTCCAATATTTTTCTACCGTTGTTGTAGCCTAGTTTCACCAACTTGCCCCATTTGGATGGGGGTGGCCAATAGAACTAGCAGACCCCAACAGTACATGTGATTATGATTGATGGTGAGCTCATCAGGTTCCTCTCCATTTTAAAAATACTACTAGCGATGGGCTAGCTATTGGGAGATCAGGTGTTAGTGGTTGTAGGGGCAAGAGATGTAATGACCCAAGATGACTGTTGAGTACCTGGGTAGAGAGAGACAAGATAGATAGTAGGATCAACAAGATGATCCTATATAATAGGATCAATTAGTGGCACAAGGTCCTCCTCCTTCACCTGGGGATGCAACGGTGGTAGCAGTGATCACCCAGTTGACAACGAATAGCGATGCAAAGATCATATAGAGGCAGGCTATTGAGGCATAGGTTGCAAGATTAACTATAAAGAAGGATGCAATTAGGCATGAGAGGGAGATATATAGGAAAGAGAGATGCTGCTAGTCAAGATCTTTCTATAGAGAGGAATCTAAGATTATCTACAAATATTTCATTGGATTTGTCTATTCCTATTAGGCTAAGTGAGAGTAGCTTGCTTAGAGGGTGACATATTATTAGATGATCTATGACGATTTTGTTCCCAAATCTTAGTGACAACCTCATTTTGGAGAGCCTAGCCTTCAAATATGAGAAGATTCAGATGGTCAATCTATCAGGCAACCTGATTAGCCTCTTATTACTCTCTAGCCATCACCTCATTAGAGTTATGATCATCAAATCTCCCCACCTCCGTAAGGCCATCAAGATTGAAGGTTCTTGATCTTTCTTGATGTATATTATATCAGATACTTTGTAGACATGATTTGTATATACATTCAATGGCCCAGCTGTGGCCTTGTATATATGTATCTTTTGAAGGGAAAAGAATGCGGATCTACTGACCCAACAGTGTGGAATACATTCCCTTAACACCTTTACTACAGGGGAGAGAAGCAAAAATGAAAAACTAATAGTTTCTAAAACATATAGAGATGCATACAACCATGGCAATGAGAAACCAGAAAGATAAGCAAACAAATATGACATAGTATTTACGTGGGAAAACCCTTTCAGGTAAAAAACCCACCACACAAAGTCAAATCAATTGTATTAAAGTAATGAATCGATTACATACAATATCCAGACTTCTTTGTTCAGCTCACAATCACCCAGAGAGTTTCAGATTCACTGTTACAATGTTTTACAACATACAGTTCAAAACCCTCCTCAAGAACTCATGTCCTTCTGTTCTTCAACACGCAACTTCAACTTGCTCTGCAACTAACGACTCAACATCTAACTTCTGAGAAATAACACATCTTTCATCCATAAGTAACTGACTAAGAAGAGTAATGAAGACCATCCTCAAATCATGCATCTAGTCGGATCTGACAGATCTCCCTGCAATGAGCTATCCAAGCATTCAATGCCATCACCAAAATGGTTGAGCTCGCCACCCTTCGTTGAAAAATGAAACTGCCACAATAACTAGCTTGGCATCCATCCAATCACTATTCAACTAGGTACCATGCGTGCAAGACCCATCAGCAATCGCAGCTGACAGAGCAACCAAAATGGTCAAACAGACATCGGGCGCGACCAAGACTTCAAGTCATTTCTAACACTACAGGAGCCAGAGTCGGAATAGGAGTCAAAATAGGACTCCTTTGAAAATACACACTACCGGAGTCGGAGTCGGAGTCGGGAGCAGAATTCGAGTCGAAACAAGACCCTACCGAAATTATAGGTTCAGGAACCAATTCGGTTCCGCGTCCGCCCACGACAAAGGAGAACTCATCGAAAACAATTCTAACTAGGTAAAGTCAACCCGGGGTCAAACCAAGATGGGAGCACAAAAGATCAGAGTTGGAGTCGGACCCGGGGACGGAACAGAAACAGAAATAGGACTTTACCAAAGGTCCAAGATCAAGAACCAAACCGGTTCCGGTTCTGCCCTCGCCAACTGCAAGAAACAACAATCCAGAACTTGGACAAAGCAGAGGAAAACTCCCCGAGGAGAAACCAAACATCCAGAAGAACTAGATCACAAAAGCAGGAGTCGGACCCGGAGTTGGAATAGAATCTGAAACAAGAACTTGGCAAATGGACATTGCCAACTTCCAAAACTGGTTCCGCCTCCGCAAGAACATGTGAAGCGAAGTGAGAAGAAACAGACGGTAGGAAGCGAAGTCGGAGTCAGAGCAAGAACGAGAACATAAACCCAGAACTTTAGGCAAATAGAACAATGCCAAGTTCCATCCCAGTTCCACCTCTGCCAGAGACCCAGAACTTAGGAAAACAGAATAATGCCAAGTTCCATCCTGGTTCCGCCTCGGCCATAACTTTGAAAACAACACAAAATCACCAAGGCATGAAAATGAGGACTTCAAGCTAGAAGTTGAGACATAATTTCTCAACAATCTCCCACTTGGTGAACACTTCCAGCTTCCTCAAAACATCAAACCTTACTGTCGATCATAGGCCCCAAGGCCCATCGATTTTGTGCACCATCTGAACTTGTCTATGCTAACCAACTTTGTCAAGGCATCTGCAACATTCTTCAAGGTGTCAACCTTATCCATACTGACCTTTCCATCTTCAACCATATCCCTCACGAAGTGATATTTTACATCTATGTGCTTGGTCCTGGCATGAAAGGTCGGATTCTTTGCCAAACAAATGGCACTTTGACTGTCACAGTAGATTGAAATCTGCTTAGCATTAAATCCAATTTCTGAACATGAATGCCTTAGCCACACTGCCTCCTTGCAAGCATGAGTTGCTGCCATATACTCTACCTCTATCGTGGATAAAGCAACTACAACTTGTCGCTTGCTCATCCAACTGATTGCTCCACCATTAAGCATGAAAGTGTATCCACTGGTGGATCTTCTGCTGTCAATGTCCCCTGCCCAATCAAAATCAACATATCCCTAAATGCAAAGAGTCCTTTGTGATGGAACCATACTGCCATGGTAACACAAAGTGTAATCTGAAGTGCCCTTCAAATACCTGAACACTCTCTTCACAACATCCCAATGTGATCTCCCTGGATTTTTCATAAAACGACTTAGAACTCCCACTGCTTGGGCAATGTCTGGTCTTGTGCAGACCATAGCATACATTAAATTGCCTACTGCACTTGTATAAGGCACACTGGTCATGTCCTCCATCTCAGTAGCAGACTTTGGATAGTCTTCAGTAGATAGTTTCAATCCTTGCATGATTGGAACAACTAGCTGCTTGCAATCAGTCATGCTAAACCTCTCTAGAATGGTTTTCACATACTTACTCTGACTGAGCCAAAGCTTTCTGCTTGTTCTATCCCTGGTTATCTCCACTCCAAGAATGTACCTTGCTGCTCCAAGGTCTTTCATTTCTAACTTAGCAGACAATTGAGTTTTAAGATCAGAAATCATAGCCTTGCTATTATCAATGAATAACATGTCATCCACATACAGAGTAATAACAAGCACACGATCATTCTCACATTTATAATAAATGCAATGATCAAATTTTGATCTAACAAACCCAATTGACAACACAAATGTGTCAAATTTCTGGTACCACATTCTAGGAGATTGCTTTAGACCATAGAGAGATTTATTTAACTTGCAAACCAAATTTTGTTTACCTCTTTCAACAAAATGCTCAGGCTGGGACATGAATATTTCTTCTTCCAGCTCACCATGGAGAAACGCTGTCTTCACATCCATCTGCTCAATTTCATAGTCATACATAGCTGCCAATGACAATAAAAATCCGATGGATGTCAGCTTTGCTACAGGGGAAAAGATCTCTCCATAATCAATTCCCTCAACTTGGGAAAATCCCTTTGCAACCAGTCATGCCTTATACTTCTCCACACTGCCATCAAGGCTTGTCTTCCTTTTGAATATCCACTTGTAGCCAACAGACTTTTTCCCTTTAGGCAGTGGTACCAACTTCCAGGTATCATTCTTTTTCAAGGAATCCATCTCCTTATTCATGGCTTCCAGCCAAGACTTTGAATTAGCCATGCTGATTGCTTCTTTCACAGTCCTAGGCTCATCAGTGCTGGTAATTAAGGCATAAGCACAATTTGAATCTAACATAGAGAAACCATACCTTTATGGTTGCCTTCTTTCTCGTGTAGATCTCCTTAGAGGCTAAGGTTGTTCTTCATCATCAGAATTTCTGGAGCTGCTTGAACTCTCCTCAATCTTAGGTACACCATGTAGTTCTTCCCTTTTTGGAGTTTGGGGAATCTCAATTGTATCTTTCTTCTTATCACTTTGTTTTGTCTCAAACTATTGATCACTTACTAGAGGTTTCAGCTCATGAAATATCATGCTTCTTCTATACAAAACCTTCTCAGTAACAGGGTTCCAAAGCTTGTATCCTTTCACACCAACTCTATAGCCAATGAGAATACATTTCACAACCTTATTATCCAGCTTTGATCTCTTTTCATTTGGCACATGAACATATGCCTCACAGCCAAAGACCTAAACATGCCTTAATGAGGGTTTCTTACCTGACCATGCTTCCAAAGGTGTCTTATCAATAAGAGTTGAGCAAGGAGACCTATTTATCAAATAACATGTTGTAGCAACAACCTCAGCCCAAAACTTCTGCTCCAGATCAGCACCACTCAGCATACTCCTTGCCTTTTCCATCAGTGTCCTGTTCAACCTCTCAGGAACTCCATTTTGTTGTGGAGTGTAGTGGGTTGTCTTATGCCTTGTAATTCCATGATCAGTGCAATACCTTTCAAAATCTGCGAAAAAAAAACTCACCTCCATTGTCTATCCTTAAACACTTTATTTTCCTTCCAATATGATTTTCAACCAAAGATTTGAACTCTTTAAATTGACTGGACACTTCTGATTTACTTTTAAGAAAGTATACAAATGCCCTTCTCGAACAGTCATCAATAAAGGAAACACAATATCTAGACTTCGATAACGAAGGAAGATTAACTAGACCAAACACATCAGAATGAACATAATCCAGTATACCAGAAGATTTGTGAGGACTAGAGGAGAAAGAAACAAGGTGTTGCTTTCCATAGATACAATGTTCACAGAAATCTTACTCAAGGTTCCCTTCTACAAGGTTTTTGTTCTTCAAAGTTTTTAAACCTTTCTCACCTATGTGACCAAGTCTATGATGCCATAACATAGTCTTCTCTGCTGGGAGTTTTACTTCCAAAGCATTTGCAGATAGTGAAGAGTCTTCATCTTTCTCTATAGGTGCAAAATTACATGACTTTACAGAGGCACTATTACAAAGAACAGGTCGTGCATCTAGCTTGTACAAAGTGCCAGTACGAACACCCTTAGCTAACATCATTGCACCTCTAGCCATTTTACATCCCTTACTAGAAAAAGAAACTTCTACACCAATATCATTTAACTTACTAACAGAAAGAAGATTTCGAGCCAAACCTGGGATGTGAAGAACACCACCAATTCCTTTGACTCTCCCATCAGGAAATTGAATTTTGACCCTTCCTCTGCCAAAAATCTCCAGCGTTGAATCACTTACCAAGTATACCTTTCCACCATCATACTTCTCATACTTTGAGAACCAATCTCTATTGGATGTCATGTGAAAAGAGGCACCTGAATCAACTAACCAAACATCATCTAATGCCTGAGTTGTCAAGGCTGCTGCAATGAAGGCATCTGCATCACTTTGAGAAGATTCGTTGTTAGAAGCATCCTTCTTCTTCTTCTCCTTGCAATCCTTCCTGATATGACTAGGTTGCCCACAGTTCCAACACTTTACCTTTAAATTTTTACCAGGAGACTTTGATCTCCCTTTAGACTTGGATTTCAACTTGTTGTCTTTCTTCTTGCCTTTCTCCTTTGTTCTACCTCAAACAGAAAGAGCATCTTTGGCCATCTCAAAATATTTCTTTCGCATTTCTTTAGATAGAAGTGAAGCAACCACATCATCAGTCTTGAAAGTAGTGGTTGTGCTTCCAATAGCCATCACAAGATGATCCCAGCTGTTAGGTAACGAACACAACAGGAGCATGCAACGATCCTCCTCTTCAATTTTTACACCTACAGATGCCAGCTAAGTAACACTTATATTAAATGAGTTCAGATGATCTGCAACAGATGCACCTTCGTCCATCTTCAAGGAGTACAACTTCTTTCTCAGGAATAACTTGTTTACCAAAGATTTTCCTTGGTAAATATCACCAAGCTTCTTCTATAAAGTAGTTGCAGATGTTTCCTCATGAACATTCAGGAGCACAAAATCAGCTAGACTCAGTCTTATCAATCCTCTTGCTTTTCTATCAGCAAGATCCCAAGCTTCTTGGGTCATAGTTTGTGGGTTAGTTCCAGACACTGCAATCCAGAGGTCTCTATCCACAAGCAAGTCTTCTATCTTGAGTTTCCATAACTCAAAGTTGCTGCCATTAAACTTCTCAATATCTATCCTACCAGATGTACTCGCCATCTCACAATAGAAACAAGTTTAATAATGCAAGTCTCCCACTGAAATAGTATTAGTGCAAAAAACTAATTTGCCCTAGCAAGGATAACATGATGGCCAAGCTCTGATACCACTTTGAAGGGAAAAGAATGTGGATCTATTGACCCAATAGTGTGGAATACATTCCCTTAACACCTTTACTATAGGGGAGAGAAGCAAAAATAAAAAACTAATAGTTTCTAAAACATATAGAGATGCATACAACCATGGCGATGAGAAACCAGAAAGATAAGCAAACAAAGATGACACAGTATTTACGTGGGAAAACCTTTTCAGGTAAAAAACCCACCACACAAAGTCAAATCAATTGTATTAAAGTAATGAATCAATTACATACAATATCCAAATTTCTTTGTTTAGCTCACAATCACCCAGAGAGTTTCAGATTCACTGTTACAATGTTTTACAACATAAAGTTCAAAACCCTCCTCAAGAACTCACGTCCTTCTGTTCTTCAGCCCACAATTTCAACTTGCTCTGCAACTAACGACTCAACATCTAACTTCTGAGAAATAACACATCTTTCATCCATAAGTAATTGACTGAGAAGAGTAATGAAGACCATCCTCAAATCATGCATCTGGTTAGATCTGACAGATCTCCCTGCAACGAGCCATCCAAGCATTCAATGCAATCACCAAAACGGTTGAGCTCGCCACCCTTCGTTGACAAATGCAACTGCCACAATAACTATCTTGGCATCCGTCCAATCACTATTCAACTAGGTACCATGTGTGCAAGACCCATCATCAATCATAGCTGACAGAGCAACCAAAATGGTCAAATAGATATCGGGTGCGACCAAGACTTCAAGTCATTTCTAACATTGCCGGAGCCAGAATCGGAATAGAAGTTGAAATAGGACTCCACCGAAAATACACACTGCCGGAGTCAAAGTCAAAGTCGGGATCGAAATTGGAGTTGAAACAAGCCCCTACTGAAATTACAGGTTGAAGAACCAATTCGGTTCTGCGTTTTCCCACGGCAAAGGAGAACTCATCGGAAATAGTTTTGACCAGGTAAAGACAACTTGGGGTCAAACCAAGACAGGAGCACAAAATATCAGAGTCGGAGTCGACCCAGGGATGGAACAGAAATAGAAATAGGACTTTACCAAAAGTCCAAGATCAGGAACCAAACCGGTTCCGGTTCCATCCCCGCCAACTGCAATAAACAACAATCTAAAACTTGGACAAAGCGGAGGAAAACTCCTCGAGGAGAAACCAAACATCTAGAAGAACCAGATCACAAAAGCAGGAGTCGGACCCGGAGTCGGAACAAAAACCGAAACAGGAACCTGGCAAATAGACATTTCCAACTTCAAAAACTGGTTCCACCTTCGCCAGAACCTGCGAAGCGAAGCGAGAAAAAACAGACGGTAGGAAGCAGAGTCAGAGTCGGAGCAGGAACGAGAACATAAACTCGAAACTTTAGGAAAATAGAACGATGCCAAGTTCCATCCCAGTTCCACCTCCGCTAGAGACCCAGAACTTAGGCAAACAGAACAATGCCAAGTTCCATCCTGGTTCTGCCTCCTCCAAAATTTTGCAAACAACACAAAATCACCAAGACATGAAAATGAGGACTTCAAGTTGGAAGTTGAGACATAATTTCTCAACATCTTTTTTATATTATGATATCACACATGTTACTTTATGATGTAAATAAAATTCTCAGTTTTGATGATATATGAGATATACCATGTTTTGATTCAACTTTATTATGTGTTATGAGATGATTATGGATGATGATATATGCTTATGTTTTGTACTTTTTTGATTTATGCATTTTATGTGGATGGATGGATGATATATTTATCGATATGATATATGATGTTTTTATGATGGATAATGGGTGTTGATATCTTATGTATGTTATGGATTATTAGACATGATGTGTGATGTTTGATTTCTTTAATATGATAATGATATGTACCGATGAAATTGTGGATTCAAAATGAGTGTGTTACTAATGATATTTTGATGCAGGATGGAGTTATTAGTTAGAAGAAGTGTTGGATGATTTAGAGAGATGGATAGAATTTTGATGTTGTTAGTTATTGATGATTTTTATTTTTGGTTGGATAGAGGCTTTGTATCTTTAACAATCCTTTTGATGTAGCAAATAGATATGATGCACAAGGGTATTAATAACCAAGGTGGGTTTGTATCCATTGTGTGGAATTTGACTTGGCACACGATGATTGATGCAGGATAGAGTTATTAGTTAGAAGAAGTGTTGGATGATTTAGAGAGATGGATAGAATTTTGATGTTGTTAGTTATTGATGATTTTTATTTTTGGTTGGATAGATGCTTTGTATCTTTAACAATCCTTTTGATGTAGCAAATAGATATGATGCACAAGGGTATTAATAACCAAGGTGGGTTTGTATCCATTGTGTGGAATTTGACTTGGCACACGAAGAATATTCTTACTCATACCAAACATAAATAAACCCTGTTAGAGTATATGGTTGAGTTGTGCTAATTTTTTTGTACCGGCTACATAGATAGGTATGAAATACCTAACATGCAACTGCTACACAAATTGTCTAAAAAAAACCTCCATACACAAAAAAAAGAAAATATTTTCCACGATAGTATCATAAAAACATCTCAGAAACATCACATACATAAATCGACAGTGAATGCCACCATTCATTCTTCTCTAAATCCTTATGGAAATTCTCAAGAGATCTTGGGAATGCGGTATTATGATAAATCAAAAAGGTAAGAATATCAAATACACTAAAAAATATTGTAGTATGATTTGTCATAGTTGTTTTGATGTTTCATTATGAAATCCATTGATGATTCCTATTTCAGGAATGTTTTATTCGTTAAGACTCATATTTAGGATTGTTGATATGATTTTCAAATAGGCATGATAGTTTATACTTATGCACTATTTTTACTTAATTGTTATCTTATGGTTTCGATATTCACTTAATTGTTTTATTTGTTGTTTGCATTGGAAAAGGGTAAGTGTGACGATTGTTTATTACGGATGATGAGTTTATTGTGATGAAGTGATAATGGAAGTAGGACCTTTTGATTTTCTGAGTTTATTTGATGTTCTTTCTGTTGTTTTCAAGAATTTTAGAAACAAATAGGGGGACCTAAAGGGACTGACCTAGTGTCTCAAGGGTTGATTGGAGATTAGCCTTTCCTATGTGCAAACATAGAGACATATTAGTTTGATTGTATTGATTGACATTGTTTTTGGAATTTTCTAAATTTTTATGAATGTTTTGGATTTTGATAAGATATTTAAATGTTTTGAAATTATTTTTGTTTTTTGGGGACTAACTTAGGGCCTCGGGGGCTCATCAGTTAGGATGGCCTTGCCTACATTATCCATGCAGAGGCTCATAGTTCACTTGTTTGATAAGAACATGTTTTTGACTTTTTTCTATTTTTTTTATTGTTTTTAGATTTTGTATTTTTGAATAAGTTAAAAGACCATGATAGACACCTAAGGGGACTAAATTAAGGCCTCGAGGGCTGATCATAAATAAGCCTTTCCTATATTAAACATGTAGAGACCACATAGTTCAACTTTTGTTGACTCAAAGCATAACTTGTTTTTGGGATTTTGATGTTTTTGACTTTGTTTTTTATTTTATTGCTTTTTTGGATATTTTTGATTTTGATAGTTTTCGAGCATGATAGGATTTACAAGGATCCAACCCACTACTAGTTTTAGGAAGTTTCCCCCATTTTGAGACAATATTATCTTGATTAGGGGAGACAAATTTTGATGGTGTAGCAAGGTTCAACACTTGATCAGTTATCGAGCCATGGTTGGTTTGCACATTTTATTATGGGATGAATGTGTGGATGCTTTAGATAGTGGGTCTGTGTAGGATCATCATGGAAAAAATAGGCCCTTAATTGGCAATAAAAAGAAAAAAAATCAGAGTTAGACAACTTGACGTAAAAATTTGAATAAGTTATCAATATTATTTCAAAAAATGTAAAAATAGAATCTGTAGCAAACTGAAAGTAGTTTCTAAACTACTAGACCTTTATTTAGAAAAAAAAATCTATTTGGTGAAAATTTGAAATTTCAATGCAGTAGTATTTAAATTTCAAGGTAAAAATAAGAAGTAGGTGTCTGTCTGACCACCCTAACCACAATAAAATGATAATAATTATTTATAAGGTTTTAGATATAAGTAGAGGACTCATGTCTCGATGTGATTCATATTTTTTCATTAAAAAATTCCAAGTAAATAATTAATTATGAATTTTTTATTACAACTTTTAAAAAATATAAAAGCTCGTCTGTCTAACCACCTTAACTTGGTCAAAAATTCATGAAATTCATTTTTTTTTAATCCTATAGTATGCGAAGCATAGAATGTGACACATGTTTCAGATTAAAAAAATGTGATACCATTTGAAAGTTATAGATGTTTTTCAATCAGCCAATCAATCAAGACTTTATTGGTAATTCTAATAGAAAATGAATAATAATAATTTATTAAATTTAAAGTAAATAATAATTTATATTGGTGGGAAGCTGAGAATCTCCTCTAAAAACCCTTTTCATTTCATCAATTTTGGGTTAAAAAAAAGTTGTCAGCCACATGGGCCATCATATGGCTTACATATCGCCACTTTTTGGCCCATCACGATCCTGCACATACCTTAGTGCTAATAAATAATGATGTTGGTATTATTCAAACATAGCACTTGTTTGCTAGATTTTCACCATAGTACCTATCCTATAAGAACCACATCATGGTTTTCACTTAAAGAACCTTTTATTTCTCTTTACTATTTTTCTTGATATTTTTTTCTTTTTTAGCTTTTTTGTTGAGATACTTTGATGTGTTTAAGTATAAAACCTTTTAAAGTGGTTATTGTTCAATAGTTCAGCTAAAGGTTCTCCTTCAGGAGTAGCCAAATGATAAGCTCTAGAGCCATAGATTTCTATGATGATGAAAGGTCCTAGCTAATTTGGTTCAAAATTTTCCCTCCCATCCTGATTCAGCTAGACCTTTTGATTCTCTTTTAGTACTAGGTTACCAACTTGAAAGTTCTTGTTTTTGATCTTTTTGTTGTAGCTTCATTTGAGTTGATTCTCATAAATCTAAAGATGGTTCAATGCACTCAAAAACCTTTCATCTATGAGTTCCAACTCATTCAATCTAGACACTTGTTATTCTTCATTGTTGACCATGCCTTTTAGTGATATCTGCAATGAGGGGATTTCCACTTCAATAGCTAAGACTGCTTCAGATTTATAGACCAAGGAAAAAGGTGTGGCACCTATAGGTGTACAAATTTTGGTGAAATAAGCCCATAGGGTTGGGTTTAGTTACAAATGTCAATCATGGTTGACATCATTAGTAATAATTTTTAATATTTTTAGGATGGTTTTATTGGATGCTTTAGCCTGACCATTTCCTTGGGGGTAGTAGGGTGTGGAGAATCAGTGTTGGATAATTTTTTTTGTACAAATATTTTTAACATATTGGTTTTTGAATGGGGTTCCATTATCTGTTATGATGGTTTGGGGAATTCCGTATTGATGGATTAGATAATTCAAGATGAACTTGGATATCTATTTCCCTATGATGTAAGTTAAATTGAATTGCTTCTATCCACTTCATGAAATATTCAATTTCTATGATAATGAACTTGTGCCTATTAGATGAAGTAGGACAAATCTTACCTAAAAGTCTAATCCCCACTGCGAGAAAGGCCATGGTGTTGTTATAAGTCTCACTTCCTATACTAGCGCATGAACAAGGTCCCTATGTTGTTGGCATTAATAGTATTTCCTTGAGTATTAAATGCTTTCTTATTCCATTGAGGGCCAATAGTACCCTATTCTACACAATTTTTGTACTAGATTAGGTCCACTTGCATGAGACCCACAAATACCTTGGTTCACTTCCTATTAAGTGGTTGCCCTTCTTCCACATTGAGACATTGAAGTAGTGTTCCATCTAGACTTCATCTGTATAGGGTATCTCTTAAGACACTAAATCAGGAGGTTCTATGAATAAAGGTCTTCTTTTGGCTTGTCATTAAGTCAGGATGTATGATACCATGTAGGATATAGTCAAATGTATCTTGGTACCATGGTGAGTTAGGACCAACAACATCACAAACCAGTTCTGATTTTGAAATATCAAATTCCTATATGAGCAATTGCTCCACAAGGAATTCATACTTAGGAATGTTTTGTGGAATGTTGAAAAGTGAACCTATTGTTGCCATATCATTGAATGCTTTGTTGTTTATCTAAGGAAATTGTTCAAAGGTGATGATGAACAAGTATTATTTGAAACTATCCACCATTATTTTATATGTCATTATCTTGTCATCCTTTTTTTGATACTCATCATTACTTGCCTTATTACCAATTGAGAGTCTCAATAAACCTAGTTCTTTTATCCTCCATTCTATTACCATCTTTAGTGTTGTGATTAGTGCTTCATATTATGAGATGTTATTTGTACATGGGAAAGCAATTATGTAAGCCTTAGGTATACTATCTCCCTATGGTGTGAGAAATAAGATACCTTGTCCTAAGCCATGTTGCGTGTGAGACCCATCAAAGTATAAGGTCCAATGACTTGTCTATTTTGTTAGCAATATTATTTCATTTGGGAATTTTTTTGTGAGAGGCTAATGATCTTCCATCGGTGCTTATGCTAGTTGATCTGCTATGATTTTTCCTTTGATAGCTTTTTTTCTATGTACTCTATGTCAAACTCGCTTAGTATCATTACCCATTAAGCGATCCTACCTATTAGAGCTACTTTTTTCCAATAGTTACTTTAGGGGATCTAATTTTGAGATTAGCTTTACTTGTCTATTCAAGATGTAGTGTCTCAACTTCTTTTTTGCAAAGATGAAAGATAGAAACACTCTTTATATGGGTGAATAGTTCAATTCATATCCCACTAGTGTTCAGCTGATATAATATACTGCTCTTTTCTTGTTATTAATATCTAGTTGTGTTAAGATATCTCCTAATGTTGCGTGTGTTGTAGATACATAGAGGATCATTTATTTATATGGGATTGGTGGAATTAGTATTGGAGGAGTGAGTAGATAATCCTTGAATTTTTGGATCGCTTGATCACATCTACCATCCCACTTGAATGTGATGTCCATGTGTAGAAGATGGTTGAAAGGATGGCACTTGTCTGCCAACTACATGATGAATCTCCTCATGGGCTATAGTTTCCCTTGTAGACTTCACAACTGCTTCAATATACTTAGAGGAGGAATTTATAATATATCTTTCACCTTGGCAAGATCTACCTCAATGCCTCTTCTTGATACTATCTATTGTTACCAATTTTCACTACAACTCAATTGGTGGAGCTATTAATTTTTTTTATATCTTAAAGTGGAAATTCAATTAGCTGCTACATGGTTTTAAATTGCTGATTGCATCTGTTCTTATCAAGTATCAGTTATGCATTGTTTAAGAGAGAAATTTTTTCAAATTCATTGCTCAATAATTTGTAGAAAAAATGAAGTACAAAGCTAATTATACAAATGATTATGCATTCATTACTTTCATTTTATTTCAATGACATTGTTACATTACATATTTCATTTGATTGCAAGAATGCAAATGATTATACAATTTCGCATTTGAGATGCATTTTATTTTTAGAATTAAAAGCGTAAAGAGACATTAAGGAATACACACAAGCTGTGGAGATGACTGTTGCAATGCATTACTAGAAGCATCCTACACTACTGAAGATGCAGGAAATAAAAGAACACATAAATATAGACATAGTTATCATTGCCTGTGCTGACGAACGATGTAGAAATGGTGCACCATCCTTTCTCCTTGAGCTCCGATCGACCTATAAGAAGGAAAGAGTGTTGTTAGAGCTCTGCATATGAACATATCTATATGAACCACCAACAATAATGGAGAATTCTAATGATAATGCATTGAAACAATCAAGAAAAGTGCAGGGAAACTAGAAGCATGGTAGAGCTCGCCATGCTTCCCCTTAAACTTACAAGTGGGCCAAGTAAAGCAGTATAATTATCATGCTCATTTGAGCCATACATGAAGGAGTAAATAGTTTCTGAATTTATCAATGCATTAAACTTATTGTTCATACATAACAATCAAGTCTGAGTGATGAAATGAATATTACAGATGAACAATAGATTTAACTGATTCAATATAACTGAAAACTATCATTTTCATTCTAGAAAAGTTTTAATTTTGCTGCCATATTATTATTTTTGTTGCCTTAGGTCTATTCAATTTATGTTGTTTCATATTTTTCTGACTAGAGCAATAGTGTTTTATCTCATGATAGTGATAGTGAACAGGCATACATAATTCCTTATCAATTGGAGCACTAATAAGTGATGGAAGCATATGAAGTGTGTGAACTAATAATGCATATTGTTTTTGAAGGCATTCAAGTTATGACATAGTAGTAATCTGCAAACTTTGAAATTATTTATGTATTTTGGGATCATATTTATGAAAGGAAAGCCTAATGGTGTGATTTAGTGTTATATGAAAATGCATGTGAAACATTGAGAGGAGATTTGGAGTAAAAATGATTCACTACAAAGAGTATTTTATTAATGTCAAGAGTGATGTCTCCTTTTAAAAGAAGAACTAAATTTCATTTTGAAGTTTTTTGTGAGTGTAATCAAGGTGGAGTAGTTAGAACGATAGTAGTGTGTACACAATGCAATGAAAAGATGCATAAAGGTGGGAGGAAGGGTTGCTTGATAATTCTGGAGATAGTATCAAACAAAGATAGTTTCTATGGTGTTGTGTATGAAAGCACAATCATTTTTGGAACAAATTATAGTTGTCATAACAACAATGGTATGGAAATGATTATTCTATCATATTATGACAGTGAAAAAATTGAAAGAGCCTTCAATAGGCATGATAGATCTCAAAACATGAATAGTTATAAGAAGTAAGGAAAATGGAAAACCCACATGCGAATTTAAATTCAAATACAAATTTACTCTTATACCCACATGGGATTTTATTATAAATGCATATTCATCATTGTTTCCAGCATACCCATGATAGGGGTTAAACATTTCTAACTCAAAATGCAAAAATGAGTAATTTTTTTCAGAGATAAAGAATTTTCTTTCATTTTCTTGAATACCCATATGAAGTTATTTTTGTTAAAATGTAGATTTATTCAAAATACTATGTCGCCGTGAAGGGATTTTTCCAAAAATGATGGGTTCTCTCTATTTCTAGCTTACCCACATGGGGTTTTCAACAGAAAATTCAAAATAAATAATTTCTTTCAGAATCAAGGAATACCCATGTAAGGGTTTACAAAAATGCAAAAAATACATGTGATGCATCATGGGTCGAGCCTAGTTATGGAGGAGGTTCATTTACATAATAAATTTTGAGGATGAAAACCATTTCAAGTTATTGTATTAAGGTCAAAATATGAAGATGAAACATGAGGAAATACAGTGAGAGATTCATGGAACAAACCCATAATCACATATTCATGGCATGACCTGTTTGGTTTGCATTTTATTTATATAAAAACAACAATCATAGCTCTTGTGTTTTAATCTTTTAAAATATTCTTCATTGATAAAAAATACAAAGGAGCAAATGATGGGAAAGAGAGTTTACCGGGTGATGATTATGGAGGAGTAGGGTGCCACAACCAGCTCATAAGGGCTCTCAAGTGCAAGGGGAAAGCTCTCCCATTGCAGCCATCAAGAGATAAAGCAAACACAAAAGTAATGGAACACACAAATTAGAGATGAAAGAGGAGAGGTCGCAACCTTATAACTTTGTCTTGCTTTTAAAATACAAATGGAGCCACAAAAATGCCATGCGAACAACTTACTATGAGGTTGCAAAGAGAGGTCAACCAAACTGGAGTTAGAATCTAAGAAAATCATGGGCATTTCAAGCTCCAAATCAAGCTCACTCATGGCAACGCCTTCTCTCCTAGGTAGAGCCAAAGTCTTCAAAGCTGAAAAGTGTGAAATGATAGGAGATTAGGGTTTCCCCTTTGCTTTTGTTCTACTTTCCCTAATTCGAACTTAGGGGTTTTTAATATTTTGCATTTTTCAAGCTTAAGTAATAACTTATGTGACTATTTCTCATACCTAGGTCAAGCCTTCTAGGAATTTCATAGAATTTTATAAAGTCTTGGCTTTATTGATTTTAGGTTTTTATTAATATTTAAGGCATTTGATTTTAAAATCAAATATTTTTCTATGCCTTAGTATTAAAGGAGGAAGGGTTAGATTTTTTGGATTTATTCAATTGATTTGGGGAGAGGGAAATTAAATATAGGCAGTGAGATTATTCATGCCATAGATTAAAACTCAGATCACTTAGGCATCTAATTTTTCAATTGATTTTACAGAAATCATTTAATTATGCAATGTAATAGAGATTACTTATTATTTTTTTAATGATTTTTTGTGGAAAAAATCAGGATTGTAAATCGAGAAATAAGGTTGATGTTTTGGGAAAGATTCTATCTTTAATTGCAAAAATAAAGCAATTGTAAAAACTGCATGATGTAAATAAAAGAATAAAACAATAATTTATAAATTGTTTTTGTAACTGGGGATTTTTCTACAAGATTAAATTGTTAGCAAACATACAATGCATTTTATATAAAACCCACAATAATCAATGGAATGCATAGGAAATAAATAAAGAACAAAGATGAAACAAGCTCACCCAGTCCGTCATCCTCCATGGCTAACTTCCATTGTACCTTCTAGCTTGCTGAAATGTAAAGTGTGCCCTCAGATTTGATGAGCAACTCTATACCATAGACTTGACCTAAGCAAAGTGTTGAAGGATTTCCTAAATTCCTATGCACAAGAAACTAAATTCTATATGCAAGTATTAAAAGTAGCTAAATGACAAAACAAGATGAATCTAAAATTCAAGAGAATGCAAGAGACTCGAAGATTGACCGATTAAATTAAGAGATGTTGAAATGAGGAAAAAATTGGCATTTTATAGAAAATGCAATTTTGGATGAACAAAAGAGATTGAAGATTGAGAAATGCCCTAGAATCAATGGTTAAGATTCAAAATGGAAACTCTCAATTAGGGTTAGGGTAAGATTCCCAAATGAGTGGACAATATTTAATTTAAGAACTTAAATCAAGGATAGAGAATAAATGTGACACTGAGATGAAATTAGTAAAATCAAGAAGATAAAGATTGAACAAGAAGATCCGATTTGGAAAATCAAGAATTTTAGTAATTACTTGATTTATAGAAGAATATTCCATTTTGAATTAAAATTAATTCAAAATATGGATTTAGTGTGATAGTAAATAATTCATTTTAAGATTATTTAGTAAAAGAAGTGGTAGTTAACTATGTGAGGCCATTTTAAATAAATTATTTTATTTAGAATTAAAAAAATGTCAAACAAGGCAATTAAATTATTAAAGATAATTATTTAATTTAGAGAAGGTGATTGATTAATTAAATAAGTTAATAAATCTATTTAATTATAAGATATATTTATTTAATAATCAGGAGGACATAAGTGGCAAAGATTAATTAAATAAATTAAGAAATTTATTTAATTATGAGAAGACTTTTGATAATTAGTGACGTATTAAATAAATAAATAAGATCTATTTATTTAATAATTATGAAGAATAAAATACATGAATTAATTAAATAATTATGAATTATTTAATTAATAGTCAAAGGTGGGCCACAAACATAATTTAAAATGTCATAATTATGTTATGACGAAAGTGGTAAAATAGAGCTTGTAGGCCTAGGTCATTTTTATGTGTCTACATTTGCCCCTCTTTGTCATAATGCAGTTTATCAAGTTATGACAAAGAAAACAAATCAATAATATGCCCTAACAAAGGTACGGAGTGCCTATGCCCCCTCGAGAAAAAATTCAAACTTTGGCCCGGGGTCAAAAAAATTTGGAAAGTGTCCTGATTAGTCATTTTGATGACCAGAAAAACATCGACACGATCAGTTTTGAAAATAGAGGACGTTGAGCCAACAAAAATGCTAGTCAAAGGTGGTCAAATGAGCCTCCAGTACAAACCTATCAAGTCAAAACCCTAATTTTCAATCTATAAATAAGTTGAAAAAGCCAAACCAAGTGTCATTTTCACATTTTCTATTCAGAAATTTGGAGATCAGAACATGAGGAGAAGATGGTGATTCCTGTGATAGACCATTGTGGCTACTGCATGCAGACATTTGGATGAACCAAGGGAGCAGAGGCACCGATAAGTACCCTAGATCAGAATTTTACTTTTTAAATTTTTGTGCATTTATTAGGGTTTTAGGGGGGAAAAAATGTGTTGCAACACAAATTCCATAGCATAAGCTGCAAATTCCTTCACGTTCAATGCATTTGATTGCGTTGCAACGCAAGTGCGATGAGTGGGTAGGACAAAGTTTATAAATGAGCAAGTGCAAGTTCAATCGATGCATTTATCAAAATGCGACACAAGTGTGGTAGTCAGCAACACAATTGTAATATTGCGACACAAAGGATTTTCCCAAATGACGCAATCATTATACAATGACACAAATTCCATGCCAGAAGATGCAATCACTGAAAAAGTTCACAATTGCTAGCTAGAATGACAAATTTGATAAAGTGGGATGCAATTGCAAAATGTAGAGCCGCATGCGACTTAGTGCGACACAATTATAGTCAACATGATGCAATTAACATTGACCAAGGTTGACCAGAGTTGACTTAGTGTAGACTCTTTTTTCGGATGCATTTTTGGTTTCCCAGGTAGTATTAATGTGCTGAATTTCTAAGCCATGTGAGCTAACCCTTATTTTTGCGTGTGCAAAGACATTTAGTTCCTATTTATATGCCCGAGTTCAGGCATCCTACCTATGCTTTCAAAGATCGACTGAGTGATAGGGAGAGACGATGGTTGATGAGACTAGGATTGTATTACATCACCTACATGCCTATTATTCGGGCAAATAGGGGATTATTGATGATGCTCTGCGAGAGATGGCACTCAAAGACCTATTCCTTTCATTTACCTATAGGAGAGACTAACATTACCCTAGAGGATGTGTACCATATTTTGTGCATCCCGATCAATGGGGAGAGAGTAGCTTACAATCCCCATAGAGGGCGATAGGCCCTAGGAGAGATGTATGATGATGTAGATGGTGCTGGTCTAGGCATTCATGGGTATGAGATCAGGTGGGATTTTGTGGCCGACCATTATCTGCAATGGGATTGCATGCTTATGACATTGATTACTGGAGTGTTGATTCTAGATCATTGCGGACATGAGTTTTTGATTGGATGGGGGGGTGTACTAGTTTGTATGCATGCTCAAAGGACAGATTTTGCCTGGGGGCCCTACCTATTGGCTATGTTGTATCATTAGCTTCATGAGGTTGTTTACCAGGAGGGATAGAGTATCAGTTGTGGTACTACTTTACTTATTATCTAGGCATGGGAGCACATTCCCATTTTTTGACCACCGATATAGATTCAACAGTTGGGTGATGGGATGCCCTATGTTTATCTATATGGTAGTTCAGCTAGCCAGACTCACATAGGAGATATTGGGTACTAGTGACATCAGATCAAAACACTGGTTAGCTTTGTCTAGAGGCCGTACAAAGATTGTGCCCGGTGGCCAGATGAGGATGGCCATCTCTCGTTGTGCAGAAAATTTAGATACTTGATTGGACATATAGTCCAGAGTTAGCATATCATTGAGATGTACCTACCCAGTGGGTACTATGATAGTTTGGTGAGTAGCAGGTTTTACCAATTGGGATAATCGAGTATGCACGATCATCCAATGAGACCGTATGGGGGCCACCGATAGCAATGGAAGTAGCAGAGCAATAAATATTTTGTCTAGTTGGATAGTAGTGGTTATGGAGAGGAGGTCGAACATATGTAGGGACATCTACTGAGTTTGACACCTGGTGGAAGATTCACAAGCCCATTCCATTGATAGATCTAGATGGTCTGCCTCCTATAGACCATAGATTAGTTATCCCATGGGTGCAGAAGGGAGGTCGTGGTGGCAGAGATGGCAGGGGGAGGGAGAGATGGAGGAAGAGATGGCAGGGGAGATAGAGGGAGAGATGGAGGTAGATATGGCAAGGGAGCCCAAGGGAGAGATGGAGGAGATGACGGGGGTGGCAGGGGAGGAGGTGATGGCAGAGACGAGAGCGGTGTGAGGAGGAGGAGGGGTGATGGAGGGCGGAGGCAGCCCAGGAGAGTTAGATAGAGAGTGGGTGGCACACCATTGCCACCCATCTAGGAGGAGGATGAGGAGGGAGAATAGCCAGTTGGGCAGGAGGCAAAGGTCTGGGGAGAGGAGGAGGTCAGAGGGGGAGATGAGGTGGAGGTTCGAGTAGAGGGAGAGATGCCAGTAGAGGAGGATCCACTTGCAGAGAACCATCCTCTTGACATTAATGTGGAGGAGGTCTGAGGACAGGAGGAGAGGGAGGATGAGAGGGAGGAGGATGATGAGGAGGGGGAGGATGAGGCCAAGAGGAGGCTGTGAGAGCAAATGATTGATGGGGATGAGGAGGGGGACATGACACCTATTTTTGCAGCGGATACCAACATTGATTAGAGGATCAAAGATCTCTAGAGCTGATTGGATGTGGCCTTGGCAATGGAGTTGGAGGTTATGAGAGTGGAGAGAGACCAGGCCATTATTCGATGACAGGAGTCAGATAGATGGGTGACCAAGTTCACAGAGTTGTGTGTCAGACCATTAGGGGATATGGCCAAGGAGCCGACCAGGATGGCGAAGAGTAGGGGATGATATAGGTTGTTATATGATAAGTTTGTTCCACTAGAGAGACAAGACCCAAGATTGTCTCAATCATTTAGCAGGACTTGCACTGGCACCCGGACCCACAACAACATATCACATACTAGTAGTCATACTAGTGCTAGGGGATCTAGTTCATCAGGGAAGTCATCAAGCCATAGGTCACACAACTCGCACATGCATTCATCAGGCCACAACCATAGGTCAAGGAATAGTCATAGATTAGTGTCATCAGGACACTAGGCAGAGTAGAGCCAACCTCCTATCATTGAGCCCTTAGGATCTCAGAGTCAGACTCAGGACACTATGCCTATCTAGGTTAATTTTCATGTGATGAGTTAGTCATAGCCACCTCATGAGTCACCTCCATGGGATGGAGGGGGGACAACATAGGACTTGAATTTATCTATTTGTATTAGACATTTGCATATATTGAAATTCGAGCCTGTGAGCTCCATTTTTGGGATATCTCATGACTATATCTTGTGACATGATATTTTTTTGAGATTATATATATATGTGATGCAGTTTTGATGTGGCCTATATGATTTTATGTGTTATGGTGTTCTATGTTTTATCAGATGCTATGTGATGTGATGCATTTATGATGTAATGAGATGTATGGACATCATGTTTTATGTTTATTAATGCAATTATGGATATGGTTATATATGTATGCATTGTGCCATGTATGATGATATGATTCCTATATGTTAATGTAAATGATTTTTATGATGTCTATATATTAATGCAAAATGATGGTTTTATGTATGCCAAATAGATGGATGCAAAGGATAATGTAATATAGTGTGAATTATGGTAATTGATTTGTGCCAATGTAAAATGTAAATTTGTAATGCTTGTATGATAATGTATGTAGCTCTATTTTTGTATGTCACAGGATATCATAAGAGGATGGGAGAAGAGAAGATGAAGATGAAGATGAATGTTAGTGTGGAGAAATATATGCATGTTAATGCATAAAGAAAAATCCTTCAACACTTGCCAAAGTACTATCCTAGTTGTTGCACTTTAATCATCATTGGATGAAAATTTCATGATGGCTGAAAAATACTATGATACGAAATAGATCAATAATGTGGAAGGTCAAACCATCACATAGATCAACATTCATAGACAAGGAAGATCATGACTCATATGAGGAACACAGTTTTCCCCGAGTCATTTTGTCATAACCAACCACAGACAGACAAGACTAGTCATGAGACATCATTGCTTCTCTAAATCCCTATGTTAGGACATCCTCAAGAAACTAGCCACATGATAGTCAAAAAAAGACAAGATGATCATCGTACTATATCATTGTTCCTCTAAATCCTGAAGTTAGGACATCCTCAAGAAACTAGCAGTAGGATGATCAAAAGGACAAGGATGGTCACCATGATATGTCGTGGTTCTTCTGATGTAAAGAAATAATATCATGATAATCATCAAAAAAGAAAACATAGTGTTTTCCAAGTGTTTGTCAAGTGAATAAATTGCCAAGTGTTTTAATGTTGAAGTGCCAAGATTGACGAGGTCACTTTTTGTGAAATGTCAAGTGATCCCAGATTTAGGAAGGACACATCCTGAATGACGTTGATATCAAGAGGATCGATTCTTGTAGTCAGGAGAATCTATCAAAATGCCAAGTGATGATGATGATGCTTAGGAAGGATACATCCAAAAGCATAAATAAATACGAGAGTTGCTTCTCAGAAGGACAAATCTAAAGAAGAACCCAAATTTTGATAGGTTGATTTTCCTTGATAGAATTTGACTAGATGATATAGTTTATGACATGCCATCACTTGGCATTCAAACTTGATTGAAATGTTGATGAAATGGATTTTCTAGTAGATTGCCCGTTTAGGATTGAGAGATGATTTGATTTGAAGATTTTTGACGTGTGTGAAACTGTAGTGCCATGAACCCTAATGGATGAACCTAGTGTGACCTTGAGGGCTCATCGATTGATGGCCTTGCCTATGTCATGCACATAGAGACCTCGTAGTTCAACACAACCAATGACTTTGTTCGAAAGATAGAAGGTTGAATCATGATTTTATTTTGACAAACCTAGAAGGATTGACCTAATGTCTCGTGGATTCAAAGATGAATCTTGCCTACGTAGAAACTGTGCAGAGACAACGTAGTTCAAACCAAGACAAAGATTGACTGACGTGATTGCCTTGACATGACGAGATAGGTTTGACTCTATTTTTGGGATTTTAACACTTTTTGAATGTTTTTGTATTTTCTGAGGATATTTTTCAATTTTTAGGTCTTTTTTCAAGACTTTTTCTACTTTTTATGACTTTTTTCAGGACTTTTTCAGATTTTCAGGATTTTTTTCAAGACTTTTTCAGATTTTTATGACTTTTTTTAGGACTTTTTACGGATGTCGGATCATGTTGGGTCTCAAAAATTCAAGTTTTAACCAAAAGATTTTTCCAAGCTCTTACAAAACTTTTGGCCAACTTACAAGGCCAATTGATGCAATTGTACCTTCTACTGTTTAGGCTCTGCTAAACCTAGGTAGGTGCACCTATGTGTATGTTGCAAATTTGAAATATATTACCTGCTCAATCAATCTATTCACAATGGAAATTGGAAGTGAATAGACACAATGATAACTACTACTCCTACTGCATAAAAGAAAGAATTTGAATATGTTGTTTATTATAAATTTTATCATTTGGGTTGTGATATATCAATGCCTTCTATTCACATGGGCAATGGAGTCAAAAATAAAAAAACTGTATATGTTTCCCTGTTTAGCTTAACTCTATTTGTTAGGCACTTTGAAAATTCATATGACTAGCATAAAACTTAACTAAATTTATGACTTGCATAAACTGTGCTGGAATGTTGCTTCACCTAGTTCTTCTTTAACTATCCAAAATAAATCCTTAAATCACTGTGACTTATTGAGAGAATTTAATTCTAACTTGCAGACACCAATCATTTAAATCACACAGAATGGGAATACATTTTGACAAATCAGAAATATACTTGATACACTGATTTAAATGACAAAAAGACCTCAAGTTGGAGACAACCAAATTAAGAATATGAATTAATTCACACAACAATTGAACACCAAAAATAATTCACCACTTAAAATATTTTCTCCATTGACCTGCTTCAAGAAATTCTATACATTATTTCCCCTTTCCTAGTTCTTATTTTCTTGCAAAAATCTAACTATTCTAACTACTATCCTCGCCCCCTTTCTCCAATTGATTTTTTCAAAATATATATACAATTCATACCGAGGGCCGTGACCCTTCAATTTCCTGTTACAACCGCTTGAATTCATTGGAAGAAAATTAAAATATTTAATTGAGTTGCCTCATCGGCAAATTAAATATTTTTACATAGTTTTGAATTTTCATTTTTACCTTAACATTTTAACTGCTCTTAATATTTTTTTATATATGCAAAACTTTCCCTTATATTTACCACTTCATCGCCATCTTTATTTTTTCCTCCCATGGTGCCGTGGTGCTCTAAATTTGATTGCTCTAGTTCTTCCACCACGCTACAATGGCCTTCACGCTTACACCCTACGGTTGTGCGATGAGCGGTCTCGACCACTACCTCCGCCCTATCTGCTTCCACTGCCCTATTGTGGTCTAATTCCTAACTATTGATGGTACTGTGGTGTGACTATTAGCCGCTTCCCTCACCATCTACCATGTTACCATGGTCTTCTTTCTAACCCCATGCGATACCGTGATGCCTCCTTCTAACCACTGCCTTGTTGCTATCTCACAGCCCACCATCATGGTCTGTTCTTGAATTGTTTGTGATGTAGCAGTAACTGTTCTATCTACTGCCTCTGCCCTTTATGCTACTTCTTTGACCCGACTAATTGTTTACCACACCACCATAGTTAGCTTGAAGACTATCTGCGGTGTAGCGGTAACAATCACCATGACTGTGCTTAACTGCCACCGTGATATCGCGAGCCACTTTGCGAAAGGCCATGGTATAGTGGTAAATGACATAGACCACAAAAATTATGGTGATGGTAAAAGGTAAAAGGTAAAAGGTATTTTATCATTGTGGAGGGCGATGAAATGAATCTTTATGAAAAAAGATAGGAAAATAATGGGTTTAAATGGGCAAAAAGGCCTTATTTTTTAATGGAAATTTTTTGGCTCTAATAGTGGCTCCTATTGGGGATGAGTGGTTCTACAAATCATTGCAAGAATTCAAAATTTAGTGGGAGAGAAAACCAAGACATGAATGGACCAGAAAATGAGAGCAATAGAAGATGGAGGGAATGAAAGAATGAAAAATATGGGAAACAAAAGATAGAGAATGGAGAGTGGAAAATGACCCTACACTATTGTACATGGAAAGAAAACAACATTTTCAATAAGGGTACCTCAGAGATTGTCCATGTACTAGTAAGTCCCAGACCCTTCAAAATTTCTAAAACTATTGTGCATGGAAAAGAATGTTTAAAGTGGTTTGTTAGGAATTGTCCATGCATTGGCAATCCTTAATCCCGCACTTTCCTTTGTCATAGAATTTGTTTTGATTAGAGCTCATCAGGTTTCTTGTAAAACTATCCATTCCATCTGCCTTGCAACATGCATTGTCATTGAAAACCTTCCGGAAATCATTGTATTCACCCCGACTCATGTTCCTTTCACCACTTTGCAGTTCATAATATGATAAATTTTTGTTACCCTCATCACACAAAGTGTATCCAGATTCAACAAAACATTCATAGGCTTGCTCATTATCATATGTTGTTGAATGATCCAATAGTTGTACTGGGACCTAAAAATTTGAATGCTTCACATGGGAATCTACAAATTTTATCTCATCAACATCTTTTGGAACAATCAAATAAAAATTACTTTCCATTTATTTTCTATCATCGGTTGGCATTGACACATACCTCTTATCTATACAGTCCTCTTTATACATACTTGAATCAAAAATATTGAACATTCATCATCAATGACATGCAAAATAGTATCCTTCTCTTGTACGCAAAAATTATTCAAACCACATAGCTCTTCTTGGATAGACATGGATATTTGATCTTCTTCAAATAAATCCTCATCACTGTGAGAGATGCACATGGGGTCATATGAATTGTTACACATAGTATCTTCACTCTCAAAGCAGATATATATGATGGACCCAAAACTTTAGAACCATCTTTGTGTGCATATTTTTGGTATTCAAGAGTCAAAAAATCTGAAACTTGCTCACTACTGAGTGAACAGGTCTCTACTTCCATATCTTCTACTATGTCTCCAACTTCCCGATCCTCATAAAAACTTCAATAATCACCTTGTTGCAGATCAACATCCACAATTTCATCTTCACAATATGAACCATAGTCAGTTATGCTGGAGAAACTCTCCATATCTTCACTGTTGGATGGCATGGTACCTTCTTCAATTGCAACTTCTGAAGCATTGTTGGTAGTATCCACATACCTCATCCCAATTATGGAATCAATAAATTTATTCACCACATCAAAGGCACACTATTTTGATGAATCTGACCAATAAATTGATTCAGGCTCTGATGCTCTTAGAAATTGTGCAACAAACATGGGTCTTGTAGGGCTATAATGAGGAGGTAATTACATACAGATGTCTGTCATCTTTTTGTATAAAGAGTTTGTATCTTCTCCTTCATATTTCATTATTTTAAGTAAGGCTTCCCAAAGACTTTTGCTTCTTTCTTGAATATAAATATACTCATCAAAAGTGTTTTGCTCTGAATAGAGTAAATTACCTTTATTGCCAAAGTTCTCAGTTGCATCACGTGGTGTCCAAGATCTACTGCAATTTGTGTATTTGGTCTCACTACCTGATGGCCTATTTGGTGATGTATTTGGAGCACATTTTACTCCCAACTGCAACAATCGTTGGTTCACTTGTAGTATCTTTTGTTTCCATTGTAGTGTTTTCTGCTCCAATTCTTTCAACTCTTTTATTTACTAATGTCTTCTTTTTTCTTTTGACATCTTGACAAAATGTTACTATTCCACAACACCCATGCATTGTTTATCAAAATGAAACAGAGTCGCCACCTACTTTTCCCAAAAGTAGGAAAATGAAAAAAAAAATGATATTGTTTGGTTTGCCCTAGCAGAATCCCCTAGAACTCAAATGAATGCAAAAAAAAAGAAACTTTGTTGAATCTATAAATGGAAAGGCTGGAACCAAATTTTTTGATGTTTGTCCCCAGTAGAGTTGCCAAACTATTGGGTCTCAAAAATGGAGGTTTTAACCAAAAGAGTTTTCCAAGCTCTTACAAAAATTTTGGCCAATGTACAAGGCCAATTGATGCAATTGTAGCTTCTTCTCTTTAGGCTCTACTAAACCTAGGTGGGTGGACCTATGTGTATGTTGCAGATTTGAAATATATTTCCTGCTCAATCAATCTATGCACAATGGCAATTGGAATTGAATAGACCAAATGATAACTACTACTCCTACTGCATAAAATAAAGAATTTTAATATGTTTTTTATTATGAATTTTTTCATCTGGGTTGTGATAGATCAGTGCCTTCTATCCACATGGGAAATGGAGTCAAAAATCAAAAACTTTATATGTTTCCCTCTTTGGCTTAGCTCTAGTTGTTAGGCACTTTGAAAATTCTTATGAATGGAAAAAAACTTAACTAAATTTATGACTTGCATAAACTATGCTAGAATGTTTCTTCACCTGGTTCTTGTTTAAGTATCCAAAAGAAATCCTTAAATCACTATGACTTATTGAGAGAATTTAATTCTGACTTGCAGACACCAATCAATTAAATCACATAGAATGGGAATATATTTTGACAAATCAGAAATATACTTGATACACTGATTTAAATGACAAAAAGACCTCAAGTTGGAGACAACCAAATAAAGAATATGAATTAATTAACACAAAAACTAAACACCAAAAATAATTCACTAGTTAAAATATTTTCTCCATTGACCTGTTTCAAGAAAGTCTATACATTATTTCCCCTTTCCCAATTCTCATTTTCTTGGAAAAATCTAACTATTCTAACTAGTGTCCTCACCCCCTTTTTCCAACTGATTTTTTCAAAATACATATACAATTCATACCAAGGGTTGTGACCCTTCTGTTAGAACTTAAATTTTCCATTTAAAAAACCTAAGGTTTTCCATCTAGACCTATCATTTTCCTATCTTTCTCCTAAAAAACTCACTTCACCGCATTTCTTAAAGCTAAGAAGACCCTTCACCATTTCCATACTAATCATTTTCTATAAGCCAAACTCTTTTTACCGCTATACTGCATCCCCTTTGAAAGTGGTCTGCGGTATGGTAGTGATAGTAAACGAATAGTCATCAGTAGTAGTTGGCAGGCATGTATAAAGCGCTTACCGCGCTAGCGCACGCTGTCTAAATATAGACTGCGGTAGCACGGTGGGTGATAAGTTACCAACCAGGCAACAGTTAGGAGATCCCACCACAGTACCACATGGGGTCATCTCATAGACCACAGTGGATGGAGGTGAACGACTTGCAAGCAGTGATAGTGACGGTGGGTGATAAGTTACCAGTAGGGCAGAAGTCAAGAGATCCCACCACGGTACCGCAGGGGGTCATCTCATAGACCGCGATGACCATGGTGGATGGAGGTGAATGGCTTGTTAGTAGCGATAGTGACGGTGCAGTGAGATGACTGGCGAAGGCACCAGCGAAGCAATAGTTGGGAGAGGTACCGTGGTACCGTGGAAGGTTAGAATGCAGACCGCGGTAATCATGGTAAAGGTTAGCAGTGACAACGTGGTAAGTGGTTAGCGGTTACCGCTATATCACACATAGCTAAAACAAAGACCGCGATGCTCATGGTAAACTATTGGGGGAAAAGCTAATGGTTATTGCAGTACCCCCGACAACAAATGCAAAGAGCGCAGTAAAGTGGTGGATTGAGGCAATAGTGAGCAATGGTGAAACACCGTGATACCATGGGTAGGAAAGTCAAAGCTCGCGGTAAGGTGGTAAGAATGGAAAGTGAGCAGCAGTCAAATACCGCAATACAGCGGGTAAGAATGTCAAAGACCGCAGTAGTGCGGTAAACATGAAGATAACCATCATGGTGATCGGCGATGACAATGAAGACTGTTGAAAAGTCAAAATATTGCTATATCGCAGGGTACAAACAATGTGACCACGGTAGAGTGGTAAAGATGTTAAAAGCCATGGGAAATTAAAATCAAAGGCGGGAAAATGTATAATGTAAAATTAAAAGCCTAACTATAGTTTAAAATAATTAATTTTTCGACAAGGCAATTTATTAAATATTTTATTTAACTATGAAGATTGTAAACGACCATAACCAAAAAATTGAAGGGTCACGACCCTTGAGATGTAATGTATAAATATTTGCAAAAATCTGAAGGATAGCAAGTAGTTAGGGAGATAGAAAAAATGAGTAGTTAGACTGTAGGAGTTAGAATTTTCCTAAGAAGGGACTAGGATGGAAATAGTGTACAAAATTTTCTTGAAGCAGAAACAATGAAGACTAATGTTTTAAAGTGGTGAATTTCTCTTTGGTGTTCAATTGTTGTGTTGCATTAATTTATACTCTTTATTTTGGCTATCTCCAACTTGAGGTCTTTTAATCATTTAAATCAGCATATCAAGTATATTCCCTAATTTATCAAGATATATTCCATTGTGTGATTTCACTAATTGGTGTCTGCAAGCCATAATTAAATTCTCTTAATAAATCACAATGGTTTTGAGATTTCTTTTGGATAGTTAAAGAAGAACCTGATAGAGAAACATTCCAACACTGTTTATGCAAGTCATAGACTTAGTGAAATTTTTATGCCAGCCATAGAATTTTCAGAGTGCCTAACAACTAGAGTTAAGCCAATAAGAGGAAAAACATATCATTTTGAATCGATTGCCCATGTATATAGAAGGCACTGATTTGCCACAACCCAGAGATACAAATACATATCAAACAATTTATTCAAAAAACCTTTCATTTGTGCAGTAGGATTAGGAGTAGTTGTAGTAATCTTATCTGTCCACTTCCCTTTGCAATTATGGATAGATTGTTTCACTAGGAAATACATCTTAAATCTGTAACATACAGATAGGTGCACCCGCCTAGGTTTTGCAGAGCCTGAAGAGAAAAAGGTACAATTGCATTCATTGGCCTTGTTAGTTGGCCAAAAGCGTTGTGAGATATTGGCAACCTCTCGTGGTTCAAACCTGCATTTTTGAGACCCAACAAATTTGTGACTCCACTTGGGATTACTCTGGAAGATTTTCAGCCTTTCCATTTATAGAGTCAACAAAGATTTCACAATTTTTTTGGAGATTCCGTTGGGGGCAAACCAGAGCAATATCATAATCTATTTCATTTTCCTACTTTTTGAAAAGTAGGCGGCGACTCTATTTTGGTTTGATATATAATGCATAGATATTGTGGAGCAGTAATATTTTGTCAAGATGGCAGAGGAACAAAGAAGACACCGGATAAGGAAAGAATTAGAAGAAATGAAACAACAACTATTATACTGGGAACAAAAAAACCTACAATTGAAACAACAAATGTTGCAATTGGGACTTGAATTCGACAATGAAGGTAGTATGTGCTATTCACATCAGAACACTTATACACCATAGCCATTACCTCATATGAATCATCTTCCATTTCCTAAAAAAAGATCAATGATCTACCAACACCCATATGGCCCTCCAAATTTTGTCTCAATTATTGATAAACCATTTAACTTTAGTAATATCCAAGGTTACCCAAATCCTTACCCCTATGATGAGACATAACTATTTATGCAGACCCCTAAATTTCATGGAGAATGGAATGAATTAGCTGATGAGAATATGGAAAGATTCTAGAATGTCATTGCCAGCTTTCAAGTTTATCTAGAGGATGCCAATATGAAATGTTTTTCAAGATCTATGAGGGATAGTGCAAGGGAATGGTGTGAAAAATTTCCTGTGCAAAGTATATCTTCATGGGAGGATTTTGAAAGAAATATTCTTGAGCCAATATGGGGAAAAAGATGATGATCAAGAAGAAGATGATGATCCACATACTCAAAACCAAGACTCCATTACAGAATCAGAATGTGGATTTTCCCCCTTTGAGTCATTTTTTTGATATAAGGAGATATAAGGGGGAATCTGTGAGATCTTTATATAGTAGGATGATAGATGTTTGTTTGCAATTACCTCCTCATTGTAGGCCTACAAAGCCCCTGTTTGTTGCACAATTTCTAAGACATCGGAGCTTGAATCAACTCATTGGTCAAGATCATTAAAGGAACATGTCTTGGATGCAACAAATAAATTTATTGATTCCATGCTTGCGACAATGTACATGGATACTCTCAACAACGGATCTAATAGTGATATCATGAATGATCAAATAATGCAACCAATGGAGGATAAATGTGCAGTTGAGATTCCCAATGACAATTGTTCAGACTTGGAAGATGATGATGATATGAGTGGTCAATCATACATATTGGATGAGGAATACAATGATGAATATTTTCTTGAAGATACACTTCATAAGGAATATGTTGGTGACAAAGCAAGCAAAAATGAGAAAATTGAGTCCTCATTCTTAGACCAACACCATGATGGCACAATTGATGATAAGAAAAAATTCATGACAGAAAGATTGCATGAGGAGGATGAAGATGTAGAAGGTATCTCTTGCATAACAAGTTGTGAAAGCATGTGTTATAAGGGATTCATTGAATACTCAAATTGCGAGGATGAAGTTATGGATGTTGATCTACAACATGATGATTGTTGCAGTTATTATGAAGATCAAGAAGAGGTTGGAAATATGGTTGAAGAAATGGAAGCAGGGACGAGTTCACTGAACAATGAGCAGGTTTCAAATTTGTTAACTATTGAATACCAAAATTGTGCACTTAAAGATGAGTCCAAAGTTTTGGATCCAGCCTACAATTTTTTTGATAGTGAAGGTAACAATTCATGTGATCCCATGTGCATCTATCATAGTGATGAGGATTTCTTTGAAGCTGATCAAAAGTTTGTTTGTGTCCAAAAGGAGGTATGTGATTTAAATAATTTTTGCCTGCAAGAGGAGGATATTGGTTTACATATAATTGATGATGAGTGCACAACATTTGTTGATTCAAGTATGTATGAGGATGACTATATGAATTAAAAGTGTGTGTCAGTGCCAATTGAGAATAAGAAAGATATGGAGAATAGCTCTGATTTGATTGTTCTAAAGAATGTTGATTAGATTGAATTTTCTGGTTGCCACAAGGAGTGTTTAGATTTGTAAGCCCCAGTACAACTACCTGATCATTCAACAACATATGACAGTGAGCATGCCTATGAATGTTTTGTTGAATGTGAATACACTTTGTATGCTGAGGGTGATAAATATTTTCCATGTGATAATGAGAATGATGAAATACAGAGTGGTGAAAGGAATATGAATTAGATTGAATACAATGCTTTTTTGAAGGCTTTTAATGACAATGCATGTTTCAAGATAGGTGGAATGGACAATTTCAAGAAAGGTCTTGTGAGCTCAAAACAAAATAAGATCTATGATAGAGGAAAATACAGGTTTCTCTTTTGGGTGGCTTGGGGCCATCCTTTATGGTTTAAATTTTGAAACCATAGCAAGTACAGAGGATTAGGGATTTCCAGTGCATGGAAAATTCCTAACAAACCTCTTTAATCATTCACTTCCATGCACAATAATTTTCGAGGTTTTGAGTTTGTCAGTACATGGACATTCTTAGAGGTTCCCTTGTTGAAAAAATATTTTTTCCATGTACAGTAGTTTAGGATCCAGTTCATTCCCTCCATTTTGTCCATTTTCATGTCCTTCACTTCTCATTCCCTTCATCTGCCATGGCTTTCATTTTTTATATCTTTTGCTCGGTCTGCTCTACCAAAGATATTTTGGATTCTTGTAGTAATTTATAAAATCACTCATCCCCAACAGGAGCCACTGTTAGAACTAAAAATTTCCATTTAAAAACCCTAAGGTTTTCCATCTAGACCTATCATTTTCCTATCTTTCTCCTAAAAACTTCACTTCACCGCATTTCTTAAAGCTAAGAAAACCCTTCACCATTTCCGTATTAATCATTTTCTATAAGCCAAACACTTTTTACAACTATACCGCGACCCCTTTCAAAGTGGCCTATGGTATGGCAGTGACAATAAACGGATAGTCATCAGTGGCAGTTGGTGGGCATGTATAAAGCGCTTACTGTGCTACTGCACACAGTCTAAATATAGACCGCAGTAGCACGGTGGGCAATAAGTTACTAGCTGGGCAGCAGTCAGGAGATCCCACCGTGGTACTGCAGGGGGTCATCTCATAGACCGTGGTGGATGGAGGTGAACGACTTGCAAGCGACAATAATGATGGTGGGTGATAAGTTACCAGCTGGGCAGCAGTTAGGAGATCTCATCGTGGTACCGCATGGGGTCATCTCATAGACCGTGGTGGATGAAGGTGAACGACTTGCCAGCAGTGATAGTGACGGTGGTGGTGAGATGACCAGTGAAGGCACCAGCGAAGTGATAGTTGGGAGAGGCACCATGGTACTGCGAAAGGTTTGAACTCAGACTACAGTAATCACAATAAAGGTTAGCAGTGACAGCATGGTAAGCAGTTAGTGGTTACCACTATATCACACATAGTTAAAATAAAGACTGCGGTGCTCTCGGTAAACTGTCAGGGGAAAAGCTAACAGTTATCGCGGTACCACTGACATCAAATGCAAAGACCATGGTAAAGTGATGGATTGAAGCAATAGTGAGCAATGGTCAAACATCGCGGTACCATGGGTAGGAAAGTTAAAGCCTGCGGTAAGGCGGTAAGAATGGAAAGTGAGCAGCAGTAAAATACCATGATACCACGGGTAAGAAAGTCAAAGACCGCGATAGCGTGGTAAACATGAAGATAACCATCACGGTGATCGACGATGACAATGAAGACCGTTGAAAAGTCAAAATACTGCTATACCGTAGGGTACAAACAACATGACCATGGTAGAGCGGTAAAGATGTTAAAAGCCATTGGAAATTAAAATCAAAGGCGGGAAAAGGTATAATGTGAAATTAAAAGCCCGACTATAGTTTAAAATAATTAATTTGCCGACAAGGAAATTTATTAAATATTTTATTTAACTATGAAGATTGTAAATGGGCATAATCGAAAAATTGAAGGGTCATGACCCTTGAGATGTAATGTATAAATATTTGAAAAAATATGACGGATAGCAAGTAGTTAGGGAGATAGAAAAAAATAGTAGTTAGACTATAGAAGTTAGAATTTTTCCGAGAAGGGACTAGGATGGAAATAATGTACAAAATTTTCTTGAAGTAGAAACAATGAAGACTGATGTTTTAAAGTGGTGAATTTCTCTTTGGTGTTCAGTTGTTGTGTTGCATTAATTTATACTCTTTATTTTGCTTGTCTCCAACTTGAGGTCTTTTAATCATTTAAATCAGCATATCAAGCATATTCCCTGATTTATTAAGATATATTCCATTTTGAGTGATTTGACTAATTGGTGTCTACAAGCCAAAATTAAATTCTCTTAATAAATCATAGTGGTTTTCAGATTTTTTTTGGATAGCTAAAGAAGAACCTAATAGAGAAACATTCCAACACTGTTTATGCAAGTCATAGACTTAGTGAAATTTTTATGCCAACCATAGAATTTTTAGAGTGCCTAACAACTAGAGTTAAGCCAATAAGAGGAAACACATATCATTTTGACTCCATTTCCCATGTGGATAGAAGGAACTGATCTGCCACAACCCAGAGATACAAATCCATATCAAACAATTTATTCAAAAAACCTTTCATTTGTGCAGTAGGAGTAGGAGTAGTTGTAGTAATCTTATCTGTCCACTTCCATTTGCCATTGTGGATAGATTGTTTCACCAAGAAATACATCTTAAATCGACAACATACAGATAGGTGCACCCGCCTAGGTTTTGTAGAGCCTGAAGAGAAGAAGGTACAATTGCATCAATTGGCCTTGTTAGTTGGCCAAAAGCATTGTGAGAGCTTGGCAACCTCTCGTGGTTCAAACCTGCATTTTTGAGACCCAACACCTTCAATTTCCTATTACAACCTCTTGAATTCGTTGACAAAAATTAAAATATTTAATTGAGTTGCCTCATCAGCAAATTAAATATTTTTACATAGTTCTGCATTTTTTCGTTTTTACCTTAACCTTTTAGCTGCTCTTAATATTTCTTTATATATGCAAAACTTTCCCTTATATTTACCGCTTCACCTCCATCTTTATTTTTGCCTCCCACGTTGTTGCGGTGCTCTAAATTTGACTGCTCCGCTTCTTCCACTATGCTACCACTACCTTCATGCTTACACCCTACGGTTGTGCGGTGACTAGTCTCGACCACTACCTGCACCCTATCTCCTTCCACCGCCCTACCACGGTCTACTTTGTAACTGTCAACGGTACCGTGGTGTGACTGTTAGCCACTTCCCTCACCATCTACCATGTTACTGCGGTCTGCTTTCTAACCCTGTGTGGTACTATGGTGCCTCCTAACCGCTGCCTCATTGTTATCTCACCGCGCACCCCACTACCATGGTGTAGCAGTAATTGGCTTGTCTGCTGTCTCTGCCCTCTGCGTCACTTCTTTGACCTGGCTAACTATTTACCACACCACCGCTGTCGACTTGAAGACTATATGCGGTGTAGTGGTAACAATCACCATGACTACGCTTAACCTCCATTGTGATACTATGACCCACTTTGCAAAAGGCCATGGTAGCGGTAGATGACATAGACCACAAAAAGTATGGTGATGGTAAAAGGTATAAGGTATTTTATCATTGTGGAGGGCGATGAAATGAATCTTCATGAAAAGTGATAGGAAAATAATGGGTTTAAATGGGCAAAAAGGCCTTATTTTTTAATGGAAAATTTTTGGTTCTAATAGATCATATGTGATACCCACTGTAGTTGTATGATAAAGGTCTTGCCCCTAGATAGGGCGAGGATTATCCAAGCCAAATGATATGGAAAGAGATAGACACATGAAAAAAGACAAGGATATGCATGGGATGATGCCAACCAATGTTAGCCATGGATGGATTTGACAAGACTTATGACGAATGTTGTGAATGTGTCAGGTTGTCAAAATTATGCAAAGTGGACAATGACCGATTAGAGTAAGAGTAAATGGTAGAGCAATGACCAACTACGCATGGCACCTATTTGCCATGTTTTCACCATGGTACTTATCCAAAGCGCTTGCTTGCCAGGTTTTCACTTATTGGATGAAATTATTTCTTTTTATTATTTTTTCCATTTTTTTTATTTTTAGTTTTTGGTGTCACCAAGACACCTGTTTTCTAGGTTTTCATTAAGGGACAAATTTTTCTATTTTTCAATATTTTTTTGTATTTTGAGGTTTTTAACCAAGCTCTTTGATACTATGTGTAATTTTTTTGCTGATGTAGGTTGTTAATGGGTTATGTCAACTGTTCTCCATCAGGTGTGGCCAACTAATAAGCTCTAGAACTGAATGCTGCAGTAATAATATAAGAACCAAGCCAATTAGGCTCAAAATTTCCAGGCTTTTTATGGTCAGCTTGATTTCTTTTATTTTGCACGAGGACCAAGTCACCAATTTCAATTTTTCTCACCATCACTCTTTTATTATAGCTCCTATAGAGATGATTTTGATATGCCTGTAAGTGATTCAAGGAATTTTGTCATCTTTCTTGTAACATTTCTAGTTCATGCAGGCAAGACTATCTATACTCTTCATCATCTATCATTCCCTTCAAGGAGACTCAAAGAGAAGGAATTTTGACCTCAATGGGCAATATGGCCTCAGATCCATAGACAAGGAAAAATGGAGTGGCTCTTGTGGCTATACAAATGCTAGTTTGATAGGCCCATAAGGCAAGATTGAGTTTTAGGTGCCAATCTCAGCCAACATCATTGACGGTCTTCTTAAGAATGTGGGTATGTGCTGGATCATGATGAGCCAAAAAGCGGCAATATGATGGGTATGTGGCTGGTGACTTTTTTTTACCCAAAATTGATGAAACAAAAAGGGATTTTAAAGGAGATTATCAGCTTTCCACCAATATAAATTATGCTTTAATTTGAATTTAGTAAATAATTATTATTCATTTTCTATTGAATTACGACTAAAGTCCTGATTTTTTAGGCTAATTGAAAAACATCTATAGCTTTCAAACGATATCATATTTTTTGAATCCAAAATATGCATCACATTCTATGCTTCACATACTATAATATTAAAAAAGAAAAAACTTAATTTCATGAAGTTTTGACCAAGTTAAGGTGGTCAGACATACGAGAATTTATATTTTTTAAAATTTTTCATAAAAAAATTATAATTAATTATTTACTTGGAAAAAAAATACAAAAAAATATGCATCACATCGGGACATGAGTCCTATACTTATATCTAAAATATTAGAAAAAAATATTATCATTTTAATGTGGTTACGGTGGTCAGATAGACAACTACTTCTTATTTTTTCCCTAAAATTTAAGTACTACTATATTGAAATTTCAAATTTTCACCAAATATATTTTATTTTTTTGTAAATAAACCTAGTAATTTAGAAACTACATTTAATTTGATAAAAATTCTATTCTTAAATATTTTGGAAATAATATAGATAACTTATTCAAGTTTTAATGTCAATTTGCCTAACTTTGATTTTTCTGAATTTTTTGCCACTTAAGGGCCTATTTTTTCCATGATGATCCTGCACATACCCATGTGAAGAATTGTTTAATTTGATGCCTCAGCTTGATCGTTGCCTTGTGGACAATATGGGGTGGAGAAATGATGTTGGATGTAAAATCGCTCACAAAGTTCATGAACGTCTTGATTTTTTAATGGACAAACATTATCTGTGATGATGGATTGCAAAACACCATATCGACAGATGATGTAATTTAGGATAAACTTGGATATCTACTTACTGATGATGTAAGTGAGGGGGATGACTTCAATCCACTTATGAAAATACTCAGTGGTGGTGATTATGAATTTATGGCCGTTAGAGGAGGACGGATGGATCTTGCCCACGAGGTTGAGTCCCCATTATGTGAAGGGCCACGGAGAAGTGATTGATCTCAAATTTTGTGCAGGTGTGTGGATTAGGTCACTGTGCACCTGGAATTTTTGACATGTTCTAATAAACTGAAGAGAATATTTTTCTAGTGTCGGCCAATAGTATCCGAGTCTCGTGACTTTCCTAGCTAAAGTTGGGCCACTCGAATGAGATCCGCATATACCCTAATGCACTTCTCATAAAGTTGTTTGAGATTCATCAATGCTGAGACAACGAAGAAGGGTGTTATCAAAGCCATGATGGTATAGGGTGTCACTGATGATGGTGTGTCAGGTGGATTTTTGGATGAAGGATTTTCTCTTATTATTGGATAGGTTGGGTGGTAGGGTTTGAGACTTAAGATAATCATAGATGTCTTGGTAACAAGGTGAACTGGGACCAACAATCTTGCAAACCATTTCTGACTTTGGGATGTCATACACAGGCATCAACAACTGTTCCACTAAGAACTCAAATTGTGACACATTTTTGGGGATGTCTAAGAGTGATCCAATAGGTGCCATGGCATCAACTGCTCTATTTTTTGTCCTTGGGATTTTTTCATAAGAAATCATTTTGAAATATGTCAGGAAGCTATCCACCATTCACTTATAGGGGAGAAAATTTTCATCTTTTGTTTCATAATCATCATTCACTTGGTTGATAACTAACTAAGAATCCCTGAATACTAGCAATGTTTGAATTTTCCATTTAATTGCAATTTTTAGTCTTGTGACCAGTGATTTTTATTCTGTAATGTTATTAGTACAAGGGAAGGTGATCCAGAATGCCTTAGGAATGGAATCCCCTTGTGGTGTGATGAACAAGATACTAGCCCTTGAGTCATGACCAATATGAGACCCGCCAAAATACAATTTCCATGGTGATGTAGGCTCTACATGAAATATAGAATCACCAGGAAAATTAGTTATTAGTGGATGAGTGCCTTGGATGGGTGCATCTGCAAGTTGATCCATTATTATCTGCCCTTTTATTGCCTTGCGCTCAACATATTGTATATCATATTCACTTAAAATCATGACCCACTTTGCTAACCGACCTATCAATGCTGCCTGACTTAGAAGATACTTTAGTGGATCAATCTTAACTACCATGTGTGTTTGGTGATTCCACATGTAATGTCTTCATTTTTGTGCTGAAAAGACAACTGCAAGGCATGTGTGTTCAATGGTCATATAGTTTAGCTCATATCCTATCAGTGTGCAACTGATATAGGATATGGCTCTTTATTTTTCCTCATAGTCATTTTAGGCCAACAATGGCCCTAGTACATTTGTAGTTGCAGAGACATACATGATCAATGACTTTCCTTCAATGGGCGACATTAGGATAGGTGATGTCAATAGACATTCTTTGATTTGTTCAAAGGTTGTGTGGCATTTTCTGTCCATACAAAGGGGATACTTTTGCATAATAGGTAATGAAATGGTCGACACTTGTTTGCCAACTGTGCGATGAAACGTTAGGTGGACTGCAGTCTGCCCTGAAGTGTTCTCAGTTCACTAATTCCTTTTTGTGGAGGCATATCTAGTATTGCTTTCACCTTTACCGGATAAACCTCTATACCTCATCATGAAACTATGTAGCCCAATAATTTTCCTGAAGTAACCCCAAAGACACATTTTTTTGGATTCAAAAAAACCTTGTGATCTTCTAGCCATCTAAAAATTCTGTCCTGGACCTTGAGAAGATCTTTCCTTGTCAAAGATTTGACCAAAAGGTCATCCACATAATCTTCCATTAGGATATGGATCATGTCATGAAATATTGTTGTCATAGCTCTTTGATATGTGGCACCTACATTCTTTAAGACAAAAGGCATGACATTCCAACAGTATGTTCCCCATGGGCATGTGAATGTCATTTTGTGTTGATTCTCAGCCACAATGTGGATTTGGTTATAGCCTGAGAAGCCATCCATGAGAGATAACATCTCATACCCTGCTATGAGATCAACAGTCATGTCTATATTCGACAATGGGAAATCATCTTTTGGACAAGCCTTATTTATATCTCTGAAATCTATATGGATGCAAATTTGTCTATTTGGTTTTGTGATAGGGACAATGTTGAATACCTAGTCGACATAGTCTATTGATCTTATGAATCCAACATCCAGTAACTTATTTAGTCTAGCCTTTACAAGTAATGCAATATGTGGATGCATTTTTCGTAATTTTAGTTTGAATAGCTTGATACCTGGAATTAGAGGAAGATGATGCAATACCAATTCTGGATCTAGGCCTGGCATGTCAGCATATGACCATGCAAAGTTAACTTTCCTTTCTGTGAAGAATTTTTGAAATTCAGCTTTTTCTTCTTCTGACAATGATGTAGCCAAGAGAACCATTTTGGGATTCTTTGGTGTAGCTATGTTAACTTATATGGTGTCTTCGATAATCATGACCAATTTTTCCTATGTTATGGGAAGAAAGTCCAATCCTCCATCCTTAGGTGCCTCAAATAGATTTTCACCTTTAGATACATCCTTTATTTTTACTATTTTAATGTCAAAAGGCACCTTGTGGTTTTCACCTAAAGACATTTCTTTTTTTATTTTATTCTTTGTATTTTTGTGACTGGAGGATTGTACAATCTCCTTGAAGTAAGTTGCATAATCTAGGTCAATAGAAAATCCTACTTTGTGATCACCCCATGGTATGCCCTCTTAGAGTCCCATGAACTCTGCAATGGTCTCATCATTCTGAAAGATATCCATAGCAAGTGGCTCTTGTTGGTCCTAATTAATCATTTGCAGGTAAACAAGGGAAATCCCATCATCAGTGTTGGTAAAAGATGGGGAAGATGCATAAAGCATGCAAATTGAAGCCTCAAGTGTGAAGGTAAAGTTGTCAATTTCAACTTCCGTGTTAGATGCAATGGATGGACCATATTCAGATTCGAATGAGTTTTACTCATAGTCATAATAGGGGATAAAAGTATCAGCACCATGACTAGTGGCTGGTAGTTTAGATGCATGGATAGTAGGTTCAGGCATGTTAGGCTCATGGGTGGGCTCGGGAATGGGGTGGGATAATTTAGATGTTGCCAATGATAATTTATGTTCTTTTGGATCCCAAGGAATTCTTACCCATTCCTTATTTTTAGAATGATGGTCAATAGGATCAATGTTGTATTCTTGTTGAAATCTTTCTTCAAAGGGGGGTTGGCTAGATTCCAAGAATAGTTCATTAATATCATAGTTGCTCAGGATTTTCTTGGATCCCCATTCCCATTCATTAGAGTCAGTTTCGGTAAGGGATTCTTCATGTGTCTCAACAATTTCTATAGTTGTTACATCCTCACATGAAAGTTCATAGGTACGTCAATCGTCAGTGCCAAGTTGGTCAAACCCTAGCCCTATGTACCTTGGTCTTGCAGAGATAATGACAAGTTCTCTCCTTCCATTGTTGGGTTTTCCAAGACCACTTGTGTCATCAAAACCAAGTGCCTTGCATATGTCATAGCCTTTTCCATAGGGATGCACTGGTAGTGGAGGTAATCCTTCTGGGTCTTTTTAGATCTAGTCAGCTATGTTGATAATGACTTCATTACCCATATCTTCCCATAGTGTGAATACTAGTTTTGGTGGAACCTTGAAAGTTGTTTTAGGCTTGACCATGAAACATGGTCTACCGTAAACCTTAGGTGGCCTAGGTATTGTGGTGATATAGTAAGCCGTATTCAGTTTGAATTCTCCATAGCCAAGGTCTTGTATTTGAAGGTCATTACTTGGTATGGAGGTCGAGGAGGATGCTTTGGTGGAAGTCGATGGAATGGATGATTTGGTGAGTAAAGACAAGTCAATATATTTTGAAGGGGTGGAAGTTGAGGCTTTCTGATTAATGGCTACTTGGTGCTCAATAGTGGCTCTTAGATCGGTACAATATTGAAATGGATCAGGATCTCCTAGGATAGTAATTTCAGTACCATCAAAAGGGAACTTCAAGCATTGGTGATATGTGGAAGGAATGTCCTTTAAGGCATGAATCCATGGTCGACCAAGTAATATATTGTAATATCTGTCACGATCTAGGACCTAGCATGTTGTATCTATAATAACTAGTCCCACATGAATTGAAATTGTGATGACATCTTTAGAAGCGCGTTCTTCATCATCATACGCCTTGATGACAATGCTCTTCATAGCATCCACACATGCATTGGAGAAGCCAAGAGCTTTAAAAAATTTTAGAGAGCAGATGTTCAATCCTGCTCTGCCATCTACTAAGACTTGTCTTACCTTATACTTATGGACAAAAACCTCGATATGAAGGGAATAATTATGAATGGTTTGGATGAGGAATAGTCATTGTCTAAAAAGGTAATGTGGTGAGGTGAAGTCAAATATTCAAATATAGTTTCAAAATGATTGACATCAATGTTGTTTGGGAGGAAATAATATTGCAAGACTTTATCCAAGATGGACTTATGTGTGGTTGAGATGTGCAGCAATTCAAGCATGGAGGTTTGAGCAGGTGTTTTGTTCAATTTCTTGATAAGGCTGAACTCTGGCTTAGGTTTTTGCGGTTTGGCAGACGGACCACGTATGGTAATTTTGGGATGATGAGTAGAGGGACCTGGGATGGTGACCTCTCCTTTACGTGTTGTGACATTGCATTCTAGGGCCTTTTTGATGTTAATGGTATTGACACACTTATCTTCATCAGCAGTGTGAAGATTGTTAATGATGGTACCACCAGAATAATTGAAGGTAGGATGAATCTGATTGGCTTGATTATTGTTATTTTTTGTGCCAGATGAGGAGGGGTTACCAGAATGATGATCCTGTAGTGGGTTCTTGTGGAATATATGATCTACATTAGATGGAAACGGTTGACCTCCCAACTCAATGGTATGGTTTTCAATAGGGTCTTGCGCAAGATTTCGTAATTGATGGCAAGAGGAATTTTTGTGCCCTTTGACATGGTGGTAATCAAAAAATGCACTATCATCCCACCATGATGGCTTGAACTGACTAGGGTCATATGGTTTAGGTTCTTCCAAAGTTATGATACCATTTTGGATAAGTTTCTTTAAGACAATTTTGATAGGCTCACCCAAGGGAGTGTATGTGCATTTTTGAAATTGTCGTGGTTGATGCGGCTATCTTTGATTAGATTGAGTAGGATTATTTTGAATAACATTTGTAGTTGGTGTGGGTGTGGTCATAGGTGCATTTTAATTTTGAACTCCTTTGATGGTGAGTACATGACCTGTTGCATTAATGGTTTTTGTATCAACCACACCATCATTGGTGATGTGTTTATTTTTAACCCAATATTTGGTTTTGTCATTGGAAGCACTCGGGTTAGTGTTTGTGGTGGTGTTGATTGTTTTTCCATCATATTTTAATTTTCCTTTGGTGATCAAGTCTTTTTCCAGTTGAACACCTTTTTCAACAAGGTCAACAAAGGTGGTACAATAATGGAATTGTAAGCCATATCTGAGTGGTCCTAGGAGATTTTATATGAACATGGTGACTTTCTCCTTTTCAGGGATTTCTACTAGACATCGTCTTGCTAAGGTTATCCATCATTGAAAGAATAGGATAAAATTCTCTCCTGCATCCTCTTGGGTAAGTCTGCATAAGGAGGCAATGTCAATGTCAGTGTCAATGTTATAGGCATAGTTTTTAACAAACTTGTTTGGCAATTCATCTCAAGTTTTGATTCCTTTAGGTGATAGCGAGAACCACTCTAGTGCATGGCCTATGAGACTTCTAGAGAAGAGTCTCATAAGATAGGTTTTTTGATATACAATGTCCATGCAACTGGTGGTGAATTCTCTTATGTGTTCAATGGGGTTTGTCTTGCTTTTGTATTTAGGGAAATGTGTCACCAAAGATACATGAAAAAATGGTGGCATATACAAGGTTGTGTCAAACGGATATGGACATAAGTCATGTGACATGTAAGACTTTTTGTTTGACTATTGCAAGGTCTCCACCTACATTTGAAGAGAAAAAAGTTTTTGTGTGAATGCCTCCACAATTGTGTTGTTGATAGCATCACACATGTTGGTGATAGGTATGGATTGAGTTCCCACCTATTGTGATGAGATGTGTGGATTTGGGATTTTTTGTTGGTGACCAAAATGAGTGTTCTGATTTGGTTGTTGTTGGAAATGAGTTTTTTTATGAGGGATGTGCTATTGTGTATGGACTTGAGAAGCATAAATTGGGATGTGGGATCTTGCCATGTTGGATTGAATTTGAGGGCCTTGGTGGCCTTGAGCATGTTGATGTCCAAATTGAATGGAAGATTGGGTGCTTTGATTGTCTTGCCCAAATAGATAATTATGGCCTTGAGGAATATTGGTGTTTTTCCTCAAATAAATGTTTGTATTGACCTATGAGGAATTAGGTTGGGTGCCTTCAATGAAAACTATTCATTTATTCCTCCCAAAAGGGTTTAATGATTTGGTTGCCATAGCATTTGAAGAACCTAATAATAGGTTTTCTAATGTACCCATGGAACTAGATGAAGTCCCAAAGAGGTTGGAGGTGGTTGCACCCATTGTTGATCCAAATGTTTGTGAAGGAATAGTGGATGTTTGTTGGGGGATGGATTGTGATGTGGTGTTGGTTTGGGTTGATGATCCCCCAATAGAGGTTGTGTTTCTTAATTCATTGGTTATGATGGTAGTATGACCAAGGGAGGTAGCATTAATGGTGTTGATGACATTTTGTGAGGAGGCTCCCATGGAAGTGTTGTTTGTATCATGGCTTGTTTAATTGGGTTCAAGAGAGGTTTCTCTTATAGTATTGATATTAAATCCTTTTAGCAATTTATCCCCTTGGTTAAGGGTCATGGCTAGATATCTATTAGGATCATTAAGAAAAAGATTTGCCACAAAAGATGCTACTTCATGATCTTGGGCAACAGTGTCTATGTCTTCTTCAGAGATTTTACCATTAGCATCTCTATGGATGAATTGTTCAAAAGGATTGTGTGTAGAGGGTGGTAATGGCATCTCACTAAAAGGATTGATAACAAAATTTACCATGTCATTAGAAAGGTTATTCATGTCATTAGGGAATGAATTCATGTCGTTGGTGAAAAAAATGTTGGTGTCTTGACCATAGGAACCCATGAGTCTTCTCTTTCTCTGTAATCTAGTTTCAACCATAAAAATTTTTGCTCAACTTTGGAAAATGGTGGAGGATAGCCTAAATATGCAAATGTTATGACACTATGTTTTTTTGGGTAGACACATAAAAATGACCTAGGCCTGCAAGATCTATTTTACCACTTTCATCCTAACATAATTATGACATTTTAAATAATGTTTGTGGCCCACCTTCAACTATTAATCAAATAATTAATTATTATTTAATTAATTCATGTATTTTATTCTTTATGATTATTAAATAAATAGATCTTATTTATTTATTTAATGTGTCACTAATTATCTAAATTCTTCTCATAATTAAATAAATTTTTTAATTTATTTAATTAATCTTTGCCACTTATGTCCTCCTAATTATTAAATAAATAAATTATTTAATATGTCACTAATTCTCAAGTCTTCTTATAATTAAATAGATTTATTAATTTATTTAATTAATGAATCACCTTCTCTATATTAAATAATTATCTTTAATTATTTAATTGCCTTATTTGACATTTCTCTCATTTTAAATAAAACAATTTATTTAAAATGGTCTCACATGGTTAACTGCCACTTCTTTTAGTAAATAATCTTAAAATCAATTATTTACTATTACACTAAATTCATAAAAATGGTAATATTCTTCTATAAATCAAGTAATTACTAAAATTATTGATTTTCAAAATCTCATCTTCTTGTTGAATATTTATCTTCTTGATTTTACTAATTTTCATCTCACTGTCATATTTATTCTCCATCCTTGATTTAATTTCTTAAATTAAATTTTGTCCACTCATTTGGGAATCTTACCCTAACCCTAATTTTGATTTTCCATTTTGAATCTTGACCATTGATTCTAGGGAATTTCTCAATCTTCAATCTCTTTCATCCATCCAAAATTGTATTTTCTATAAAATGCCAATTTTGTCCTTATTTCGACATCTCTTAATTTAATCGGTCAATCTTCAAATCTCTTGCATTCTCTTGAATTTTAGATTCATCTTGTTTTATCATTTAGCTACTTTTAATAATTGCATATAGAATTTAGTTTCTTTTGCATAGGCATTTAGGAAATCCTTCAACAATTTGCTTAGGTCAAGTCTATAGTATAGAGTTTCTCATCAAATCTAAGGGCACACTTTACATTTCAGCAAGCTAGAAGGTACAATGGAAGTTAGCCATGGAGGATGAAGGATTGGGTGAGCTCGTTTCATCTTTGTTCTTTATTTATTTCCTATACATTCCATTGATTATTGTGGGTTTTATATAATATGCATTGTATGTTTGCTAACCATTTAATCTTGCAAAAAAATCCCATGTTATAATTTTATTTCTTATTCATATTTTTAGTAGTTTGCATGCAAAGATAAGTTGACTTTTATTCTGGTCAGATCTGAGCTGCATAGAGATAACATGAACTATTTTATTTGCTTTAAAAGCAGATTTTGCCTATTTTTAGAGGTCCCATGGCATGCACATGCAAAAAGTGTGAGTTTTCTAGTTTTATGCCACATTTTGGAGCAGTTTTAGGTGCTTTTCCTTGAGCTTTCTTCTTGAGCTCAAATTAGGGTTTAGTGATATATCTTGGAGAAAAAATTAGTGTTTTTTTCAGTCTAGATTATTAATTCTTGCTCACATGCAAAAACAGAGAGTCTTGTAACTCAAAAATTTGTACTCAGACTTGTAATACTCCAATTAATGAAAACAACTTTCCTATTTCTCATTTTTGTGTCAACTATAGTTTCAGTTTGATGTAATTTGTGATTTATGTTCACAAAATCCTTTTGATGTCCTAGAATTGCAGTTTAAAGTAGAAAAATCATAAATACATGTTGCATGTTTTATTCAAAATTTTAATCTTCATACAAATCATTTTTGTGTTAATTGTTCATGAGAGATTGTGAGATATTGTTTTTTTTCTGAGAACTGCTTGTGAGAAAACCAACTCATCATCATTTAGTTCTTAAGTCATAAATCTAATTTAAGTTCATATTTATACCATTTTCCTCAAGAACTCACTTAGAATAGATTCATTATTTGGAGAACCAAGTCACTCTAGAGATTCTTTCTTTGTTTAGATCACCCACATCTAAAGAAGGTTTCCATGTGTCAATCTATAGTTAGTTTTCTGAAAATTTTAAATGGTACATATTTGATTGATAAAATTTTTTGGCATGCCAGATGGGACTCTGAAAATCAATTTCAGAGAAGTTTTTAATAATTTAGATTTGTTGTTTGGTCTATGTAGCAAGTTATTCAACCTTTTGGAGGCCTTTTTCAATATACCTAGTGACTCTGATTCTAATTTTACTTGCAGACATAGTAAAAATTACGCATGAGAAGAATTAAAACAAGATCAAGTTCAATACCTTTTGAGTACCTATAGCTATCGCCACCACGAAGGCGAGGAAAAACAACAAAAAGGATATTCAATACACCAGGGAGGTCAACATCAACACCTCAAGCTCTAAAATCTATAGTCTTGTCACTAGGAAGTCTTGGTCCTATATCGCAAGCACCAATGATGGCAAGAAAACACACTTTTGCACCTTCTAATGGGGGAAAACCGTTAAACATTGCACACTATGATGATATTCCAGCAATAGCTTTCAAAAGTCTTCCTTTCTTTACTAGAGAAGAGAAAACTACTTCCATTGAACACATTCATGATGTGGCCACTTTATGTTCAGTTCACAACATTACCCAAGAAAACATAGCACTGAGACACTTATCTACGTCACTCAAAGGAAAGGATCTACAATGGTTCAGAGGCCTCACAAAAAATTCAATCAGAACATGGGATGCACTAGGCGATGGCCTGTATCAGTAATTTGTTGATAAATCAGATCATGTATCTTTGTTGGAGTAGCTAAGGACGATCAAGAGAGCTTCACATGACCACTAGGCTTATTTCAACTACCGCTTTTAGAGAACCTGGGATAGAATCCTTGCGACGGTAAAACCTCTACTAGCTCATGCCTTTCTTTATTTATTAAAAGCTTTAAATAGAAAAATTTCAGTTATAAATCAATCTATGGGTGGGCACACACTCCCTAATGCTTATGACATTAAAATTAGAGATGAGAACTATCTCATTCAAGTTGGAGAAATTTCCCCTAGGAATCCCATGCCTCTGTTTCTAGAAATTCAAGCACCTACGCTCATATCTTTACCACCCTTAGCTACTGTTCCCATTGTTCTAACAATAGGTTATCAGATCGCAACCCAAGAAATTGCTGCTCCAACCCAAAACCAAGAGTTTCAAGAGATTAAAAGTATATTAAAAAAATTTAGGAATGATCTCATTAGCATTAAGAAGTAGGTTGGCCAAGAACATAAGCCATATCAAGCCTCATACTAGTAAAACTAGCAAAATAGGTCAGCCTTTCAGAATGATTATCAAGGCCAAAGATTTTTTTTTAATCCTAGACCATTTCAGCCCTACAACCCGAATGCTACCAGTTCCTAAAAGGAACTCATGCCACATAATAACCTTTCCCAAGATTGTGACTAGTGCTATCCATGAAATCAACCCCATAACCAGTCAGCATGTGCTAATGACCTGAGAAATCAGGCCTTAATGGTCCAAAATAGTTATGCAGGTTCAAAAAGTGTTCCAAGTCAAAATTCAGAACAACAAGAAAGCTTCGAGGTTGCTTTGCCAAAATGGAAGAGTTTTGAGTTTTGTGGCATGAACGGTCAGGATTAGCAAGATTCTGTTGTTTCGGCCAACACTAGATTGAAAAAAGAGCCATGGAATTGGGGCAACAAGCTGGAAATTCACAATAGTAGTCTGCTAAGGAAAAACAACTTGTTTCTATATCAGATACTAATGTTGTAACGTAACCTAAGGTGAAGTTTCTATAAAGAGGCCAAGAAATACCTGGCAAGGAACAATCAAAAACACAATCCCAACCTTTGCAGAAATGGAGCGATGCTGCTATCATTAAAATTCAACAAAAGTAATTCTTGTTGCTTTTAACATGGTTGAACATCTTAAGAAAGCTACTATCAATATGCCAGTTATGGATGCATTGCATATTCTAGATCAAAATAATTTGTTGTAGGATGCTTTAGCAGAACTTTCTATTTCTGATAGTTAACAAAGGAATGCCAAAGTTGGGCTCACAAATAGCTTAGAGGTTAAAAGTGAGCAGAAAACTAAAGAGGTAAAGCCTCCTCCGTTTTATTTGAGTCTGATTATTAGAGATAAATTAGTGCATAATTGCATGGTTGATTCTGGTGCAAGTAGCTCCGTTATGCCTAAAAGCCTTGTAGATGTGTTAGGTCTTGTTTATGAACCCAATTCTTAGAAAGGTCTAGTTTAGTTGGATGGGTCTACTGTTAAAACTTCTAGTATAGTAAAAAATTTAGCTCTTACTTTGCATGCATCTCCTAGTTTTTCAATTCATCAAGATATGCATGTTATTGATTTGCCACCTCACTTTGCCATTTTCCTTTCAAGGGATTTTACAGCCAAGTTGGATGGGTTTTTGTCCTCTAATTGGTCTCATCTATTTTTAGAACAAGGTATGGTACAAAAGTAACCATAAAGTTTGAGACTTTAGCCAAAGACCATATTGAACCATACGTCTTGAGCCCTATAAACACTGACCTCTACGTCACCCTTGTACTAGAGGAGCAAACCATGACCTTAGACCAAAACACCCATATAGAAAATATGAATCTAGATGAATGGGTAGCCAAAGATCATGAGCTTGATCCTTTCTAGCACATAGATGAGATAGGATTAGGGGTTTATATGATCTGTGAACTTGATTTTGATATGCCTAGCCTATTTAAAGATGTAGAACAACCTACATAGAAGTAAAATGAACTTCAAAAGCTTTATTTTGATGGCTCAAGTAGTAGTGTAGGTGTTGGTGGTGGAGCCATGTTGATTTCACCAAAAGGGAACAAATACTACTCAGCTTTTAGGTTTGCATTTAGCTATACAAATAATAGAGGTGAATATGAGGCACTAGTACATGGCCTAGAATGAGCTCGAAAGAGGTATTAAATTCTTGCATGTTTATGGTGATTCATAATTGATAGTGAATCAAGTTATAAATCTGAATGCTGCTAAAAATGATTCACTTAAAAAGTACAAGCATCTTGTATGGGATTTGATTAAATATTTTAATGCTTTTAATATATATTCAGTCCCTAGAAATGAAAATAAGCATGCAGATAGGCTCATTGCCATAGGAGCCCAGTTTGATATTCTGAATGAGATTCACAAAGCAGAGGCACGTTAGTATGTTAATATTGTATTCAGACCTTTTGTGCCTAATAATAATGTGAGTTGGTAGGTTTTTGACAATGATGAACAAATTGTAAGTTTCTTGATTGTTGAAGCTGAGTTCGCCAATGGAAATCAATAAAATTGGCAACAACAGTATGATAATCAGATTGTGCAGCTGAAGACGAACGAACTGGCAAAGAGGTTGGTGACATTGGAATCTATTTTCAACTTAGATGACCAAGAACAAAAAATATAAATGCAGCATGACTATCAAAGAGGAGCACTATGAGGCGATTGAGATTTTTAAAGGTAAGCTTCTTAAGCTAGGAAATATACTTAATATGGAGGAACATCAAGACTTTATTCTTTTATGTCAAGAGTTTAGTGATGTCTTTGCTTGGAAATACAAAGATCTGAAAGGTTTTGACCCAAAACTAGCCCAACATACTATTGAACTAGAACTTGATGCAAAACCCGTAAGGCAGAAACATAGACCTCTTAATCCCAAATTAGAGCACCTTATGAAGGCTGATCTAAACAAGTTAGTTGAGAGTGGTATTATTTTTCCTATTAAGCATACTTCCTGGGTGTCTAACTTAGTTTCAATTAGGAAGAAAAGTGGGGAAATCAGATTGTGTGTCGACTTCCGAGATTTGAATAAAGCATCCCTGAAGGATCACTATCCACTCCCTTCCATGGAGCAAATTTTAAAGGTTGTTTATGATTCTAATATATTTTCTTTGTCATATGGGTATTCAGGTTATAATCAGATTCTAGTAAAGCAGGACAATTAGTTAAAAATAGCATTTACAACCAAATGGGGCACCATGGCCTATAAAAATATTCCTTTCGGCTTATCCAACGCTAGAGAAAAATTTCAAAGAGTGATGGAAATGGCCTTTCATGGCCTCATGAACAGGTTTGTTCTGGTATATTTAGATGATATTACTATTTTTTCCAAAAATGCTAATGAACATATTGAGCATTTAAAACAAATTTTTGAAAGGTGTAGAGAGTTTGGAGTATCTCTCAATCCCAAAAAAATGTATTTTTTTTGTGCATGAAGGTAAAATCCTTGGACACATTGTTTCAAAACAAGGTATTTCTATAGATTTTGAGAGATTTTATGCTATTCTTGAATTACCATTACCAGCTCATAAGAAAGGCTTACAAAGATTTCTTGGAAGAAATTTTTTTGTAAGGAGATTCATACCTAACATTGCAGTTTTTTTGCAACCTCTAACTGCCATGCTTAAGAAAACTATGCCTTTCAGTTGGACTAAGGAAGGTAAGGAGAGATTTGAGCAGATTAAAGAAGCCCTTTCAGCTTCTCCCACTCTCATTAATCCAAATTATGACAAATATTTCATTCTTTATGCCTTTGGTGGAGTAGATACTATTTCAACTATGTTGTGCTAGCAAAATGATGAAGGATTGGAACAACCTGTAGCATTTTTCAGCCAGGTATTGCATGAGGTGAAGTATTATTTTTTTGAGAAGCATGGTTTTTCTATTGTGAGAAGACTCAAAAAATTTAGGCATATGTTATCAAATAACAAAATTCATTTATTAGTTTCCCATTCAACTATTAAGGACTTCTTGCTTAACCGAGAAATTAATGATAAGCATGCTAGTTGGATAACCAAGGTTATGGAGTTTGATATTGATATTAAAATAACCAAGATTTTTAGAGGCAAGGGTTTGTGTGAAAATATTGTAGAAAATATAGTGGAAAAAAACTTAAAAGAAGCTGAAAGTGTTGGTATAGTGCTAAACAATGATGATGCAGTTGTTGTTCTAGTTCCTGCTGCTACCTGGGTGCAAAAAATGATGCATTATTTGCATACTGGTTAGTGCCCCAAAGGCTTAGACAGACAAAAAAGGAGGTAATACAGATTATAGTCCATTCCTTTTGCAATTATTGATGGCATTATTTATAGGAGAGACTTTCAAGGTGTTTTATTAAGATGCATTCAGCCTGATCAAGTTGACAAGCTGTTAGGAGAATTTGATGATGGGCCTTCAGGAGGCCACTTCGCTACAAGAACAACAACTGTAAAAATTATGCGGGCTAGTTATTATTGGCTAGATCTATTTAAGGATGCTATTGCTTGGGTCCAAAAATGTGAAATTGTGTCTTGTTTTATGGAAAATAGAGGCTTGTAGTGCTGCCCCTACATCCTATTCAGGTGCAACAGTCATTTTCCAAGTGGGATTTGGACTTCATTGGAACTATCAACCTGCCTTCAAGCACTGGTCATAAGTGGATCCTTACTACAACAAATTAATTTACTAAGTGGATTTAAGTTGTTGCTTTGAAAGAAGCAAACAAGTCTTTTGTGCTTAATTTCTATCAAGACTTAGTGTCAAGATTTGGTACTCCAAATTCAATAATTTCTGACAATGGTTTGGCTTTCATCAGTTTAAGGATTTTTGATTGGTTAGTTAGAAATAACATTTATTTGAATACATATTCTAACTATTATCTGTTGGGCAATGGGTAGGCAAAATCTACAAATAAGAATCTGATCTAGATAATCAAGAAGATAGTTGACGAAAATCAGTGGACATGGCATGAAAAGCTTAAATTAGCTCTTTGGGCTGATAGGGTGACTCCTAAAGTGCTATTTGTTCATGCATCTTGTGAAAGACTTGTTTAGATCTCTAAATTCCGTGTAGATTCTTATGCCCCTATTGGGATTTGACACTAGTACTAGATTTTTACACCCATTCAGGATAATCGATTGGTTTGATGAAGCCCACATCTAGTAGTTTCTATAGCTCTACTTTTACCAAAAGTGCTATTTGTGGATGCATCTTTCATATCTTCTACTTGATGGGTTTAGCTCTAGGAAATACGACTAGGTAGTGTACAAGCAATTCTATATCTAGTCCTAGCATGTCCACATATGTCCATGCAAAGTTGATTTTCCTTTCATTGATAAATGCTAAGAAGTTCACCTTTTCTTCAAGATCAAGTGATGTTGCATGATATGTGATTTTGGGTGTTTTTATTGTGCCAACATTGATAGGTTTAGCATCTTCAACTAGGAGTGCTGATTTCTCTTGATATTATATGGTGAGGAGATTGAATGTTCCATATTTGGGTGCCTTAGAGAGGTTTTCACCTTTATATGTGTCCTTTTATTTTCTCTTTTTTGGGTCTGATATAGCTACATTGTGATTTTCTTTAGGGGACTTCTTTTTGATTTTTAAATTTTTTCTTTTTTACTGGAAGACACAATCAACCCTGTAAAATTATTCTCCTTGATCTAGTTCCATTACAAATCCTGCTTTGTGATCTCCTTGTGGTATATTGGTTTGAAGTCCCATGAACTCTGCAATAGCCTCATCATTTTGGAATGTGTCCGAAATCGGAGTACGATGTTGTTGGTCCCAATTTAGCGATTATGGATAATGCAAGAATATCTTGCTCTTAGTATCAGTGTAGCTTATGGATGTTGCAACTAGGTTAGGGATAATGGATTTATCAAAGGTCCACAAGGTATCTAAGTTGTATTCACTAGATTCATAGAAATCCCATTCGTACTCATTGTAATTTATTTTGATATAATCGTCATCAGTTGTGGTTTTGGATGTAGATTCAACAATGATAGTATTTATGTTGAGGTTGTCAAATATGTTTTGGATATACATATAGTCATCTATAAATTCACAATTATATGATGTCTCAATAATGATAGAAGTAGCTTCTTCTTTATAGGAGTTGTTTTTAGTATTTGGGCTAATCACGTTAGATGAGCCATGACCTAGTCCAAGATTCTTGGGGAGTTTTTCCATAATGATTGGTTCTGTTCTACCTTGTCCATGTAGACCAAGCCCACCTTGTCTAGTGAATCCCATGTTCTTTTCTAGTTTACATCCTTTTCTCTTTTTATCAATAGGAAGGGGAGTGTTCCCATCCTTCTGTGTAGATCCACGAAGATAGATCTTCACATACTTCCTCTTCTTGCATATCTGCCCACTTGGTGAAGATGGTGGGTTTGAATATCATCATTACAGTTTGAACATGTCTAATCTCTTTCAGTCCTCCATATATTTTTAGTGTGGGGGGAAGCATCCCAATAAAAAAATATTGGTTGATGTGGTATTCCCCACAACCCTTGTCAAGTACTTGGATCTTAGTATCAGATTTAGGTACTTCAGTTGATGATGGTGTAGTAGAAGATAAAGCTAGTGATGTTGGGTCAATGTATGAAAATGAGTGAAAAGATATATCATTGTTAGGTATCTGTTGAATCTTTTTAGACTTTTCCTCTAATTTAACATAATAATTGAAAGGTTTAGGGTTGACATATATGGTAATTTACTTATTGTCATAAGGAAACTTTAGGCATTGATGGAATGTAGATGGCATTGCTTTCAAACCATGAATCCATGGTCAACCTAAAAGAAGATTGTATGGGAGCTTGATATTCAATACTTGACAAGTAGTTTCTATTATTGTTGGTACTATTTGAACAGGTAGCCTGATTGTCCCTTTCGAATTGTGCCTTCCAAATTACACTCCATGTCATCATAAGCTTTGATGGTGGTGATCTTACTTTTCTCTATGACACCATCAAAGTATCCTAGTTGTTTCACAAATTTTAAGGTACAAATGTTCAGACCTACACTATTATTTATGAGTACCCTCCTGACTATGTTTATGAACACCTAGCTCTAAATAAAGAGCTTGGTTGTGGAAATATTTTTTTTGTAGGTCATTCTCATAAAAGACTAAACGATGGGTGGATGTGATATTTCCAACCATGGCTTGGAACTAATCTATGTCAAGGTTGTTTGGGATTGATGTTTCAACTAGTGCTTTCTCCAATATGTCCTTATGTGCTAGTGATAGTTTTAGGAGCTCAAGTATTGAGATTAAGGCTATAGTTTAATTGAGTTGTTCCACAATTCTATAGTCACTTGATGGCTTACTTCAGGCTTTAACTAGGGGTGGTGCTCCTTGGATTGTTACTCTTCCCCTACAGGTGGTCACATTACATTCATAATTTATGCATAGTATGGTTACCACACAAATTGTACAATCCTCACAAGAGACATTTACTAGAATGTTATCCTCGCCATAAGAGAGGGAGAATTTACAATACTATTGTTCTTTCCCCTTATTATTTCCCCTAGAATGGTTGGGGATTGGATCCTTGTAAATCTTCAGATCTTATTTCTAGGTCGATGTTCTATACCCACCTCTCCCTTTTTGATTAGATCTTGCAGAATGTTCTTAAGTCTCATGTAGTTGTTGGTAGTATGCCCCTTGATTGTGTGAAATTCACATTGGTCATTCTTGTTATACCAAGGTATTTTGAAGTTAGGTTCTTCATAGTTTTCTCTATCATTGATTTTGATGAGGTTCTTGTTGACTAGTTTGTGCATAATCACCTCAAGGGATTCTCCCAATGGAGTGAATTTCCTTCCTGGTTGGTCATATTGTCTCAATGGTCTCCTTTTGTTATCATGACCTTGATTTTGTTGTTGGTTTTTGGGTTGATTACTTTATTGATAGTTGGGTTGATTGTTCTATTGATTTGATTATTCTGTGGATAACCTTGTGTTGTTTGGACTTGATTTTGTTTTATGTTTTGCACATTGTGTACAACCTTAGAGTTTAGTACTTCATAATTGGTTACATTCTTATTTTGACCCAAATATTAGGTTTGTCATTTGATGTAGAAGGTTGATCTTTTGGGTTGTAAAGTTTTATTATTTCTCTTGCAACAAGGGCTCTTTCGATAAGTATATCTTTTTCAACAGTTTCCTCAAAATTTCTTGGACATAATACTGTGAGGTTGTAATTGATATTTGTATGTACATTGGAGATATAGACATTGAAAAATTGTTTTTGGAATGGGCTACTTGATTTTTTTTACTTTTTGTCTCCATATTTGTAGGAATGAGACAAACAATTCTTCTTGACTTTGTTTGACTTTATAAAGGTCCATGATTGTAATGTCCTATTCTATGTTATATGAGAAATGGTTGAAAAATTTATATGACAACTCATCAAACATTTTGATACCTAGAGGTAAATGCAAGAACTACTCTATAGTGGCCCACTGAGGATCCATGGAAAAAGTATCATCAAGTAGGTGTCATTCCGTTGTAGTTCCATGCAAGATATTGAAAAATCACATAAATGCTCAATTGGATATCCTTTCCTCCTAAACTTGTCAAATTTTGGTATTTCGAAGCCTTTGAGGAAAGGTACTATGGGTATATTTTGATCAAACGGATATGGAAAAATGTCTTGTAGAGCTTAGCTCTTTTTACGATTTCCAATTTTTATATTTGATATCCTTTGATTGAGTTTTTTTAAATGCACATTAATGCCATTGTTTGGTTTTCTTGTTTGAGGATGTTGGGTATCGTAGATCTTTTGTCCCATGGCGTTTGTTTGATCAAAAATATGATATTGTGTGATCATGGGATTATGAGGACCATGTTGTATATAAGGTATGTGAGGTCCTTGTTGTACATAAGGCAGGTTGGGTCCTTGTTGTGTACCCTGATATCGACCTTGAGGTGTTCCTTGGTACTGATTTTGTGGTCCTCCTTGTTGTTTTTGTTGAAGATTTTGATTGTGGGTTTTTTGAACAAAATGTTGTTGGGTTTGGGTTGTACTTTTATAGTTCATTTATGGTACACCATGTTGATGTGTGTTTTGTTGAAGGCTACCTTGTTGTTGTATTAATGCTATATACCTTGTTATTTTTAATTGTGTTGAAGGGTACCTTGGTATTGCATTGATGGTATGCCTTGTTATTGTGAGTGTTGTGAAAGGTTACCCTGATGTTGTGTTAATAGTAGGGTGATCCCACAATACTGGTTTATGATTTTTGGCCAAACTAGACATTGAATTGATTTTTTCTAATTAAATCTTCACTTTTGGGCACCTATAGTGGCTAAACTATGAGAAATTTAAAGATGATACAAACTAGTGATTTGGGACATTTTTTTTAGATTATAAATATATTTATTCCAATTTTTTTTTAAATCAAATTGCACTTTTTTTCCCATCTCCTTCAAAAACTAGTTTTTTTCAATACACACCATTTTTAAAGAGTGATGCTCACCATATATAGCATAAATTTTTTTCCATGAATGATAAAATTCTATTTTTTTTGGATTTAGATTTGTAACTATGATATCTAGTGATTTCATTTGGTTTTATAGTGTTTTATTAAATATTTTTTCCTTAATCGAGTTTCAAAGTCAAACCAATTACAATTCAGACATAGGCGGACTGTATACAACATAAATTTTTTTTTATGTATCGAAATTCAATTTTTTTTTTGGATCAAGGATTTAAATATCTAGTGCACTGATATTTTTCAAGGAAATATTTTTGATAATTTTCTATTTTTCCATATGTGTAGAACAAATAGCTTGATTTTTGGTGAAAAACCTACAATCAGAAGAAATAAATAAAAAATATATAATAATAAAACTAAATTTATTTAAAATTATACTTTTTGGGAAGCTTATAATAAGGAATACATACTTACAAAAAATAAATTTTAAATTAATTCATTTGATCCCTCAAAAGGTAAATCAAAGTGGTTTTTTATCAGAATTTTGATAGGTGTAAAGGAAAATCCGTTATAGGTATGGTTTTATCCAAGGGGGATTGATCTAAGGTGGTTTGATCAAACTCTCTTCAAGTGGAATCCTTAAAATGGAAATTTTTAAGGCTTAAATCATTATATTTTCTAAAAATATGTCATTTTAGCAAAAAACAGAATCTCCCAGAAATTGTAAACCAACATTGCAAAATCACCCAGTATACCCTGTTTTTGTGAGTGTTGTTGAAGGGTACCTTGATAGTTCATTTGTGGAACACCTTGTTGTTGTGAATCTTGTTGAAGGGTACTTTGATAGTTTTTTTATCAGAATCTCCCAGAAATTGTAAACCAGCATTGCAAAATCACCCAGTATACCCTGTTTTTGTGAGTGTTGTTGAAGGGTACCTTGATAGTTCGTTCGTGGAACACCTTGTTGTTGTGAATCTTGTTGAAGGGTACTTTGATAGTTTTTTTGTGGCACACCTTGTTGTTGTGAATGTTTTTGAAAAAGTAAGCAACATTTATAGGGTGTTGTACCCTACACAATGAGCCACAAGGGCCAAAAAGGAACAAGACTATTAAATTAACACTAAGTCAAAAAAGAACAGAGATAGAAAATTAATAACACATAGACCATGGATAGGCAATAGAGACACAAAACTATGAAAAAGGAAACAACTAACTGGCATTGTCCCAATTTTCGAACAGAAGGTCCACCACGTCATCTTAGATCCAGTCTTGGTTCTCCTGGGCATTGCTGCCCTCCAACTCCTCCTTGATTATAGTGGATAGGGTGCTAGTAACGAAATGACCCAACTTCATCGTGAAGTGGGTCAAGCCTCTAAATATTTTATCGAGTGTGTCCATCCTCTTTTCCATAGCACGAAGCTCCTCCCCATCATCCGTGGTTCTCGAGACCTCGCCAGGCTCAACAACTAGGGGGTGCGTAGAGTGAGAAGCCAAAGTCTCTTTCGGTATCTTTCTATTGTCTAGGGTTGAATGGGGCCCTTCCACATTTTCATCCTCTTCCTCCTCAGTCTCCTCTTCCTTATAGTCCTTGTTGTCAGTCTGCTCCTCCTCCAAGTCCTCAATAATCTATCTTTTTTTGTTGTTTTTCACCAATATCCTAGATCTTCTTATGGTGGTCTCCCCTCCAGTCATAACCGTGTTCCCCACAAATGTATGAGCTTTAGAATCTTTCCCTATTATATTATTTCCTTTTCCCTCCTTCACCATCAGCTTTGGTGCACCTTTTTTACCATCCTTGCCTTTTTTTATACTAGTGGCTCTATATGTAGACTTAGCCGGGGTGGCCTTGAGCTCATAAAGGATACTAGAAACATTAGTATGTGCATTACCCACCTCACCTTTAAGTTTTTTGGCAGCTTGTTTGGTTTTAGGGTTTTCAGCAGTACGCAGGTGGGTTTTTCGCGAAGGGCTTTTAGATTCAGTAGGGGAGATATTTGCAATAGCCAGGGGTTCGATTTTATCAATACGAATAACAGAAATGGATTTTGGAGAAAAAATGGCCAAGTGAAAATGGTAGAGTCTTAGTATAAGCTCCTGATGGAGTGGTAGAGGCAGAATGTCATTTGAGTTAAGAATGGCCATTTCCTTGCATTTTTCAACTGAATTCTCTAGGTCCATGAGCAAAAAGAAAGAAAAACTAAGCGAGATTTTATGCCTTAGATGATTCAGAAGGGGAAACTGGTAGAAAAAATAGGTTTTAAACCTACCTTCAAGCGTGACGTACTTCATAAGAGTTGAACACACCTAGTCCAAGGGCTTCAGGAGGGCTTCACATTCAAAGCCCAAATAGTTTCAAACCGGTTCCTTGTTGCCCATGAAGAAAGCTTTCCAACTGTCATTGTTTGAAGTTCGAGTATGCTTAGGATATTTCTTCCCAATGCACTACATTCTAGTAGCTTGTGCTATAACCTCTTCACTAAATTCAAAGGAAATTCCACCCATCATAACCCTTCCATCCTTCCAAGAATTAGTGAATTGACTAGAAAAGATAGGGTTGTGGTCAACCAAAATCTCCATGAGAGGAGCAAGGCCACCCTCAACACAGATATGCCAGACCAAAGGATTCTTATGGAACTTTTCACAATTATTAGGCTCAGTCTGAACGCAGTCACCACCCATGATGTTAACCTACACAGGAAACCAAAGAGTTTGTAGAGAACGAATATTAGAAACATAAACAAAGAAATAGGATTTTTTCACATTGTGCTTATTAAGGAAAAGAGTGTAACATTGGATAATCATGCCAGTGTGAAGATCACCACAAGAATACATAACAGTGGCATTAATGTGGATCTTAAGATGATTACAAAAAGAAAAGCGGAAATTGGTGGGCGTGCATGGTTCCTTGGCCAGGGTGCAATTGTGCAAAAAACAAGGCATAGTGGCCGATTGGCCAAATTTATAAATTTTGATGTAAGCATAATTAGGAGCCCACGCTAAACTAGCAGGAACAAAGGAGCTAGAAGGTAGCATTCCTTCATTATGAAAATTTAAATCAACATTCATGACCGCAGTCTTACGAATGGAATGATGGATTAAGACAATCCCATAGAGGAGATATTGCACGATGCAGCCTCTTAAATTCATCAATCTCTTGTACTTTCCTAATCCCTTTGTAGAGTTAGCTTCTTTAACCACGTGACTAGCCTTTAATTTTTAAATCCACCATTTATAGGCCACCTCAGCATTAGAACTCGTCCACCAAGCCCAAAGGACAAGCAAGTGGGCCCCTCAAACAACACCCATCACTCGAAGATTTGAAATCATCATAATGAGTGGTTGTTTTGTTTTTTCAAGATGATATCTTGAATTCTTGGTGGTAAATTCTCCATATTCCTCCAACATTTAGAGTGACCCAAATAGGTACCACAATTATCTAAAGCATCCACCACTTGGTTACCCTCCCTAAAAATATGTGTCACTTTTTTTCTCTTAGTTTGGATAAAAGGAACCTAGTATCCAACATAATATCCTTTGTACTCCACCCAATTAGTCTGCCCATATTCACAACATCAGTAATGGACTTAGATTCCCCTTCAATGTGGAGGTTCACAATCCCCAGAGAGACAACAACATGGAGGCCCATGAGCAATGCACAAGCTTCTGCCATAATAGAATATTGAAAGCCAATACCTCCTGTGAATCCAACAATCAAAAGCCCCCTGGGGCCTATAATCACTCCACCAATGCTAGCTTTTCCTGGGTTGCCTTTAGCAGCCCCATCAAAATTGAGTTTGAACCAGCCTCTATCCGAAGGCTCCCATTTAGTATTTTTCTTGGATAGGGATTTAGAATTGTCAAATGAGCTTGCCTCTAACTTCTAGTGCCAGGCCTTGGCCATTCTTATTTCATAATCAAAAGGTCCCATCTCCAGGGGTTTCCCATTGAAGAGAGATGTTTTTCTCAGTGAGGTCGGACACCTATATAGAAAACTTCCCTAGGATTCATCTCAATATTTCTAAAGACCCTGATATTCCTTTCCTTCCACAGACATCAACCAATAATAGGAGGGACTTGGTTCCAAATTTCACCAGATAAGGGGACGAAATAGGGACCAAGCTGGCCCAGGATGAAGGATATGGTATCCTTACTCATGACCCAAGAAACGCCCATTTTTTCAAAAGCCATCCCCCATACTTCAACAACAAACAAATAGTGTAACAATAAATGATTGACAATTTCCTCACTGCATTTACATAGTAAGCATCTATTTGGGATATAAAATCCTCGTTTCCTCAAATTGTCCTGAGTAAGAATCCTATTATGGCAGGCAGTCCACCGAAAGAAATTTATTTTAGGGATCATATGGTGGCTCCATATCTTCTTCCAAGGGTCCACCGTAGTACCCTAGTTTGTCAATAGATTGTACACCAACTTAATAGATAGATCCCCTTGTTTGTCAAAAGTCCAAAAAAACTCATCTCCCCTATCATAGGAGGGAAGTCTGGAAAGAGAGAGTAAATATTGGAGAGATCTAGATAGGAAAGAAAGGAATTGAGATAGAGGATAGCAGAGGGTTAGGTCCTTCCACACCCTACCCCTAGGAGGTCTAAAAAATAACCATTGCTATGGACTTCAAAATACCTCTAGGCGAAACTCTGGAGATTCCTAAAATGAGAACATTCTAGGGGATATCAATTAACCACGGGTCTTCCCAATATCTGATCCGATTTCAATTCCTCATTTCCCATTTAATCCCATTCCTTATTAGATCCTATGTGTTGCAAATTCTTCTCCAGGACAAGGAGTCCTGGGGGTGAACCTCCGATAGGCAGTTAACCAAAGGCCTACTCTGAAGATATTTGGAATTCATTATTTTGCACCAATCCTTAGTATTCCTTATCTGATCCCAACCCACCTTGGCCATCAGGGCCTTGCTAGTGTTGAATATAGTCCTAATCCCAAGGCTAACACAATTTTTGGGCTAGCAAACCTTTTCCCATTTGACCAGAGAAAATTTCTTCTTATCCTTTGTCCCAGACTAGAGGAAGTTCCTTTGGATTTTTTTAAATTTATCAATAATGTACCTAGGTATCTTAAAAATAGAGAGGAAGTAAGTTGTATTCCATGAAGAATAACAATGAGAAGTTGGAGATTACCAGCATGGCTTAGGATAAAACCTTTCCACCCAACTAGTTTCCTTTGAATCCTTTCAAGCACCGAATTCCAAAAGTTAGGGGTAACCTCCTTAACCTTGAGAGGGAGCCCAAGTTAAACCAAGGGGCGGGCCCCACTTAAACAACCCAAAACCGCAGTCATTCTGGCTTGCAAGTTAGGTGTGCTATTAAAGAAATAAATCATTCTTTTATCGTAGTTGATGCTTTGACCATAACAAGAAGCATAATTTTTTAGGCATGTTTTCCATTTCTTGGCTTCCACCACAGAGGCTTTCCCAAAGAGAAAGGTATCATCCACAAATTGTTATACCACAACCGGTTCTAGGGAGGAAGCTACTCTAATACCCCTAATAGAGCCCTCCAACAACACACCAGTAAAGTTCCTGCTCAACATATCAACTATCATGATAAAGAGATAGGGAGATAGGGGGTCACCTTGTCTGATCCCTCTACCAGAAGAGAAGAACCCAAAGGGGGTCCCATTGACTAGAAAAAAATACTTGACAATATTAACACACTCCATTATGAGTTTAATAACCGAATTGTTGAACCCAAACTTGTCCAAAACCTTAGGGATGAAGTCCCATATAGCTTTATCATAAGATTTAGAAATGTCTAATTTGAGAGCCATCCCCACATAATTACATCTATGCATAGAATGAAGAAGCTCATGAGTGTTCATAGTAGCATCAAGAATATGATGCCCAGGGACAAAACCTTTTTGGGTAGGGCTAATGAGTTTATCAAGAAGGGGCTTGATATAATTCACTAGGATCTTGGATAGGATTTTGTAAAAGGTGTTAAACTAGCTAATAGGCTAGAAACCAATCATGGATTGACGATCACCAATCTTAGGAATTAGGGAAATAAAGGTGTGGTTCAGTTTTGTAAGAATTTTACCAGTTTTGAAGAAATCATGAGCCACAAGCATAAGGTCCCCACCCACAGTATCCCAGAATATCTAAAAGAAGGCAGGGGGAAATCCATCAGGGCCCCAGGCTTTGAAAGCCCCCATACTAAAGGTAGCCAACCGAACATCTTTCAAAGAAACAACACTGAGAATCCCCAAATTATCATCTTGGGAGATGATGGTTGGAAGGTGGTTGAGTAGCAGATTGTCCAACCCTAGGTTGGGTGCCTCTATTGGGGCCGAGTAAGCCTCTTGAAAGTAATTAGCAACTAGAAGGCCAATCTAGGCAGGAGTCGAAATCACCACACTAGAAGTATCAGTCAGTTTAGAAATTTGATTTATTTTCCTATGATTGATGGAAGACACATGAACGGAGGTATTTCTATCACCTTCCTTTAGCCATTTAACTCTAGATTTTTGCTTCCAAAATATTTCCTCATTTTTGAGGATTCATTCCCATTCCTTCCTAGTTTTCATTTCCTGGTTGTAAGTCTGTTGACTGTGATCTCCTTCCTTCATTTCCTTTTGTAAAGTTCTCAATTCCTCCTCTAACAATTTTTTTTTTTGAAACACGTCACCAAACACACTCTTATTCCATCCTTCAACCATGGTCTTAATATGTTTGAGTTTGAAAAAAATTCTGAACATGGGGGAGCCACAAACATGGATATTCCACCATTCTGCAATTTTATTTTTGAAGTCAGGGTGGGAATTCCATATTATCTCAAAACATAATGGGATAGGGCCCACAATAGGTCAGATATTTGAGGTCACCAATAGGGGATTGTGGTCAGACACCATCCTAGGCAGGGTTTTAGATTGGAATTTAAAATATTAGTCCAATGGGGGGAGCAGAGAAAATGATCTAATCGAACCTGAATTAGATGTTTGCCAGAGCATATATTAGACCAGGTAAACTTTTGGCCTATGAGATCAATATCTATCAATCTCGAAGAGTTCAAAAAAATTCTAGGTCAGACATGCTATCAAATTAATCCAACATGCCACCACTTTTCTCCTAAGGGAAGAGAGGAGAGTTGATGTCCCCGGCTACCAACCAACGGGTTCCACTATTGAGATTAGTTTTAACAACAAGATCCTACCATAGAGTATTCCTCACATTCCTCTAGTTAGGAGCATAAATATTTATTATAGACCAAGAGTCACCTAGGTAAGAAAAAGAGGCCCCCACACAATTTTTACAATGAAAAAGTTCTAAACCCAAAAATCAAGAGGGGTTCCAAAGCACAACTAGATCGCCTGAAGCACCCTCAACATCACTATAGAAGTAGGAAGCATTTGGCTAGCTAAAATTTGCAATCTTATAAAAAAAATTCTTAATCATTTTGGTTTCTTGTAGTAGGTACACATCAATCTTATGTTCCAAGAGATAGTTCTTCAAAACAAGTTTTTTGTGGGAGCTATTGACCCCATGAACATTTCTCAATGTAACTCTCATTTTTGACCTTTCTTAGAGGACACATCCAATGTCCTCTGTTTACCCAGGGCAATCTCATTTGTAGTTTCTCTCTTCCTAGTGAGTCTCTATCTAGGTCTTCCTAGTTTTGAATCTCCTCTTACATCTTCCTTCTTCTTCCTCCCTCTTTTTTTGGTGATGTCTAGATCTCTTATTTTGTAGTTTTCTCACACTTCAAGCCCTCCATACTCTCCAAATATTCATCAACTACCCCGATACTCTCTTCTTCCCATATCTCCCCTTCCTCACCCATTGTTTCACATGTCCCCACAGAGCCTGCAACAAGCGGAGGATTAGCAGCCAAAGAACCAAGGGCCTGGGCCATCTAGACAACCAAGGGTTTGATAGCATACTCATTTAAATATAGAGTCATTAGACCAACACTAGAGTCGACCATTCCAGGCGGTGGGTCATCAAAGGTAGGTGAAGCAATCAGAGGATTGACCCCAGTGGCCTCCTTCGGAGGTGAGAACCTCTCCACGAGAGGTGTAAGACTCTTCAAGGTATTATCCACCTTAGGCTCCTAATTGAAAGATGATTTGTAGTTAGAGATAAGGTTGCCAGCTTTAGCACACCTCTAAAAGTAGACAACATTTTCATAACACACTGGTTGGGTCTAGTTGCCAAACTTGGAGCACAGCCTGACTGTGTTAGGAAGAGTTTTATCAACACAGATGTTAACACAAAATCTTGAAAAAACTAACCTGGATTTCAATTTGGTGATAGAGTCAGTGGTGACAAACTAACCCAAAGAATCTCAAATAATTTTAAAAATGGCTTCGTCCTATTACTCTAGAGGTAAGCCAAGCAGCCAAACCCATATTGGAGCTGATTTGTTTAGGTCCATAGTAGGGTCAAACCCCAGCTTCCATCGACAAATAGCCAAGTTGTGTTTTCCATGCAACCAAGGACTCGTGGAAAGAGTCACCACAATTTCTCCCATAGTCGTGAACCTAAAAAGAAAGAGACCACCAACCATAACATAAATTTCCACACTCCCCTTGAGACACCATTTTGTAGAAGCCCACTTCCGAACCATATCCACGGTTGGACGAAAGGAAAGAAATCTACCCACAATTGTGTTCTCCATGGAGGAGAGGATCCTATCACAGACCGAATTAGGAATGGAAAAGTTCATCCCAGAAGCAGTGACAACCTCATAAAAAGGAGGAGTCGGAGTAGATTTTTTTTTTCCATTGGTCAAAACATCCTTCCAGCCAACTTCCGGAAGGATCTTCACCATCGACACAAAGTCAGAAGATACGATCAGAATCTCAGTGGTCTTCAAAGGACCCGTAGGCAAAAGCTCTGTCCCAACATGAGTGAAACTTGAGGGACATGGGTCCTCATGTGAGGTTCTTGTGTCAGAGGGGGATAGAGGGTGACCATTGGGTACCCTGAGAGAAAAATCCACCATGCACGTAGGAAAATCAAATGCAGGTGGGAGGTGAGAGGTAGGATTCTTATCCATCCACTGTTATGGGGAACCATTTCATATATTTTCTTACATTTTTGTTGTTGTGAATGTTGTTGAAGGGTACCTTGATAGTTTGTTTATGGCACACCTTGTTGTTGTGAATGTTGTTGAAGGGTACCTTGATAATTTGTTTGTGGCACACCTTGTTGTTGTGAATGCTGTTGAAGGGTACCTTGATAGTTTATTTGTGGCACACCTTTTTGTTGCAAATGTGGTTGAATGGTATCTTGATAGTTTGTTTGTGGTACACCTTATTGTTGTGAATGTTGTTGAAGGGTACCTTGATAGTTCATTTGTGGCACACCTCGTTGCTACAGATTTTGTTGTGGAAATTGGCCTTGTTGATTTCATACATTGTTAGAAGGGTCAATGTGTGAATTATTTTGGGGAATCTACTACCCTTGGGATGGGTTACAACCATGTTGGTCCATTGGAATATTCCTCATGTTTTGCATAGTGTTGTTTTGTGGCATGTTTTGGGTTATATTTCCTTGATACTATTGTGCCACAAATGCTTGTTCAATTTCGGAAGGTTGCCTAAACAATGGCTTGCATTTTATAATTGTTCTATATGAATAATGGTGGTATGTTAGGTTTCATGGTTGAATATGGAATTTTTCTAACTACTGACTAATCTCCTACTGGAATAATATTTCGATCTTTAGTATGTCCACATTGAATTCAATTGGTAGTTTTGCACCACTTTGTGCTAGTGCGAGGAAATATGAGATCATTTACTTTAAGCATCTTATCCATAAGATTTTGAATCTTAGGTTCTTGGGAGTATTCTAATAGCTTTTCCTTAGTGAGCTCCTCATCACTATCATTTTCTTCTATGATTACATCACAGAGATTTGGAAGTTGATTTTGACTATCAATCATGTTTTGGTGTCTAAGGCATACTTCCTCATCCCTTGGTGGTTGGTTTGGTGTTTCCTTGAAGGAGGGTTCCTTTTGAGGATTTGTACTTGGTCACTTGGTTTGTATACCCATGGGCTGGTTTCCTTATTAGTGATTTTTTTTTTTTGGTGCACTTGAGCTACTTTAGTTTGCTTCCATAATTTTCTACGCTGAGACCATGTGGTTGTCATAAATAATTCCAAGACTTTGGGAAATTTTTCATGGTCACTTAACTATGAAATGAAATAAAGTTTATTTTTTGAGGAATTTTTGTTTTAAAGGATGGTGTTGTGTTTTGGATGAGCCAATATTTTATATTTCCATGCAGGAGGTGGTAATACTAGCCTTCTGGCCTCTAGATGAACTTTTCATTCTTCTTTGTCTAGGATATTAGTTGTGTTTCTCCAATGAGTGGGTATTTCCTTTTTCTCAAACATGAAATTTAGCAAACTAATGATAATGTCTTATTTTTCACCTTCAATTTGTGTGATATTTGGTTGTATAATAGGTTCCATAAGATTTGGTTGTTGAATTGGAGTGGTAGGATGCCAAATGGTCATAAAGTGAGTGATGTTTGGTGAATGTTTTTTGGAAATGATGCTAACTTTGGGAATAAAAATGTTTATAAAACTTGGACCAATATTTTACTTCATTTTTCTAGAGGATATGTTTTGAAGATCTACTTGAACTAGCGTTAAGGTGGAAGTAAATTTCAATATCTTAGAAATCCAGAGTAAAAGAATAATGGGTGATCCCACAATGTTGGTTTACAATTTTTGGGAGATTATGATTTTGGCTGAAATCACATATTTTTAGAAAATATAATGATTTAAGCCTAAAAAAGTTCCATTTGAAGGATTCCAATTGAAGAGGGTTTGATCAAACCACCATATATCAAAACCGCTTGGATAGAACCTCGCTAGTTTTAAACCATACCTATAACATAGTCTCCTTTACACCTATCAAAATGTTGATTAAAAACCACTTTTGATTTACCTTTTGGGGGATCAACTGAATTCATTTAAAATTTAATTTTTGTAAGTATGTAGTCCTTATTATAAGATTCCCAAAAAATATAATTTTAAATAAATTTAATTTAATTATTATATTTATTTTTTATTTCTTGTGAATGTAGGTTTTTAACTGAAAATCAAGCTCTCTATTCTGCACATGTGGAAAAAAATCAGATTATCAAAAATAAATTTTAAAAAATATAAGTGTACTAGATATTGAAATCCTTGATCCAACAAAAAAATGACTTTTCATACATACAATTCTTTTTATGCTGTATACAATTCACCTATGTCTAAATTGTAATTGGTTTGACTTTGAAACTTGATTAAGGAAAAAATATTCAATAAAACACTATGAAACCAAATGAAAGCACTAGATATCATAGTTACAAATCTAAATTGAAAAAATTCATAACTTTATCCTTCATGAAAAAAACATTTATGTTGTATATGGTGAGCATCACTCCTTAAAAATGGTGTTTATTGAAAAAAACTTGTTTTCGAAGGAGATGGAAAAAGAAGTACAATTTGATTCCATTTTTTTTGAGAAAATAATATTTAAAATATATAGACAAAATTTCACAAATCACTAGTTTGCATCGTCTTCAAATTCCTCACAGTTTAGCCACTATAGGTGCCCGAAAGTGAAGATTTAGTTAGAAAAATTCAGTTCAGTGTCCAGTTTGGCCAAAACTTGTAAACCAATATTGTGGGATTACCTTTTAATCCAAGTTGTATTTTCATTTTGAATCCTAAAACTAGGTTGGGAAGTTTTTATTATACAAATGGATATGGACTGATGTAGATATGGGGTGTTTGGAAGTCCAGTTGTTTCATTCTCACAAGGTGAAAGATACAATCAGTTTCAAATCAGTCTCTGATTTGCACCAAAAGCCATAGCAAAAGTGGCAATCCTTACAACATTAACATTCAATTTTAGGACAATTACAACAAAAATTAGAGCATATTTAACAATCTCTATTTTAGTTTGCAGTTGGTAACAAAGAGCTCAATAGCGGTAAATTTAGAAAAAGTTGTTTTTTTTGCACATCAATAGCGGTAAAGTTTCTATGAAAATTGAAGTAGATTCAACAAAAGTGGACTTTGTTGTAAATTTTCTAACTAGTGAAAAAGTGAGGAAAAAATAAACAATTTTGGCAAAAGTGTTTGGATTTAGGTCAACTGCGAATTAAAAAATAGGTCAAGTGCAGTAATGATAAGATCAATAGTGGAAATTTTAAGTCAACTACGTTCTTTTTGGAAAAGGCAAAAAAGTTTCTCACAGTCATTGTCAGAAAATAAAGAGCAATAACATCATATTTTAGATCATTTGCAACAATTTTTAGGTTGATAGCGGTAAAAATAACAATGATAGTGGCTTCTATTCAATTTATTTTTCTAGTTTATGTTTTGACAACAGTTTGGACAAGTTTGCAATTTTGATATCTTGTTTGATCTGATTTGTTTTGAGAATTTGGCAAGTGATACAATACAACACAACAATCAAAACAATTTGACTCTAAATGTCTATAGTTTAAGCATGTTTCTTTCCACAAAAGCTCAAAGTTTGTGAAAATCAAGATATGAAAACTATAGTTCCCAATGTTGGATTTGGTCTAAAATGTGACTTGAAATGTAAGCCTAAATATTTGGAAACCTTTAGAGATATTTGTTTAAGATATCTTTTAACGAGTGCAAATATAGGGCTCTTTTCAAAGGTATTCACATTAAGTCCAAAGGGTTTGAATTTTGATAACCAAGTTTAATGTTTATTTTGATGTGTTCTTTTTAAAACAAGTAAATTTTTTGATGTCCAAAGTAATGAAGAATTTTGAAAAGTTCATGAAGAAAATCATTACAACTTAGAAATAGGCACGTTCTTTTAGGTGGGCTTACCTCATGCCTTGAAGGGATGATTTTACATGCAACTTATAGAGAGCATTTTAACTCAACCATAAATCAGACTTGGTAAGTAACTTCTCAGAAGTAAATTCTGATGTACCACTTTCAAAGAATGTTTTGGATAAAAAGGGTGGCCTCTACTATAGTGGTTCTTAGTCATTGCTCAAGGGATCCAATGCTTGGCTAGTGCCCATCAAAATATTAAAAAATTTAACCACTCCTACTAGGGGCCCTATATACACAAAGGTACCTCCCCGTTTTGAATGGAACTAACAGCCAAGTAATCATAGATTAGGTAATTTGGTGTTTAAACTTGACCATTTATATAGTGGACTGAAGGAAAAGCCACTTTGAGTCACCTTTATGTTCTCCAATGTGGGATGTGTCTCAAAGGTAGGCCCTCTAAAGGCTTTGCTTGAAATGAAACAAATGTGAAACTCAAAGTACTTTTCATCACCCAAGATCGCCCAAAAGATGTGAGGCGAGAGGATAGACACTTAGTTTCCCAAACATAGAAAACACGATATATAATCCATAAAAGTTATTCTTTTTAAGCCCCTCGAGTGGCGTTACCAAATAATGAATAATGTGTGAACAATATAGAAATTCACTTTTTATATGCACCAAATTTTGAAGTATTCTAAATTTCAAGCAAGTAGATAGCAATGCGTGAATCATAATGTACTTTTTTAGTTTTAAGCACTAATTCTTGAGTGTTTCTAATAGCCTTGTCTTAATGTGTCCAAAAAAATAAGGATCATTCATTCATCAAAAAAATGAAAGCGTTTGGTCTAAACAAAACATTCCATTTTATGAGCACCAAAATGAAGTGTTGTTCTAAACTATGAAAGATTTTGAAATTTTCTACTTTTTTTAACACCAAATTTAAGTGTGCAATTTGTGGGTTGAGTTTTATAATTCCAAATTTGAAGTGTTTTCCTAAACTATGAAAGTTTTTTAAAGTTCATTTTTAAACACCAAATTGAAGTGTGCAATTTGTGGGTTCAATTTTATAATACCATATTTGAAGTGTTTTCCTAAACTAAGAAATATATTTTTTTTAAAACTTGGACTTGGACAGTTCACCTTCTCTACAATAAAATTGTTAGTCATGTTTGATTTAAAGTGTTCCATATTCCTACAAGAGTTACACAAAGTTAGAAACCTCAACAACACCCAAAATAATCACCCGTTAGCATTAGAAATTGACAAAAATACTTGTAGATTTTGAATCAAAAGTACATAAAGAAAAAGTGTGTATATTAGTCAAAAGTGATCCTTTTTAGTGCAACTACAAACCTATTTCTATCAAAATCAATCCATATGTTAAAAGCAACTCTATCAAAATTTACTTGTGTCAAAAACTCACAAAGAAAAAGTGGTTGGAAAAGACAATAGTGGCCCTGTCTCATGCAATAGTAGTTGGGAAAAGAAAAACCGTGATAAAAACGAAGAAATGACCGTGCAAAAATCCTATACCTTTCGTGCAAAAATCTTTCAACTATGTTTCAATGACAACCATGTTTTGGAACTTTCAATTGCTCAATTAAAACTCATGTAAACATTAGTGTCAAGGACCGAGGTTCCACTAGGCATACCTGATGTCGTAAGGGGGGAATTAAAGATATAAGAAAATAACATAAATGAATTAAACTAATCTAATTCAAACAGGATTACGATTCCTAAACCCATTACTCATGAAATGAAAAATATAAATTAATGAACTCAATGAAACAATTGAAGAATAAAACAATGAATTCAATAAACTATAAAGTTACCCATCACGTGTTAAAGTGTATTCACAATGATGTTGAATGTTGGATTGTTGTAATCAATGCCAAGCCTCCATTATGTGTTGCAAAAGCTCCAATGTGTGTTAATGGTGATCAAATATGCGTGTAAAAACTCTCAAGAAATTGAATGACAATTTAGCATTACTTCATTGCATAAAATATGTCAATTCTCTGATCGTTTTTTAGGATAAAGAGGATTGTTATATAGATTTCATGTTTTTAGATGAAAGCTCAAGATTAAAAAATGTTGAATCAAGATCAATGGTTGAAATTTGTTGATAGGATTTAGATTGCTCAGTTAACTTCTGTGATCAAATCAACTAAGGATGTTAATTGCATAATCAGAGAAAATAGATTGCATAGTCTATGGAATTGAGGAAATCAAGTTGAGTATTCAATGAAATTAAAGAAATAGATTGAGGAGTTAGTGGGATTGAAGAATATATTCAAATTAGTTAGGAGATAGATGGATCAATTAGGAAATAGATGTATCAGTTAGCCAATCAGAGTGAGCAATCAGTGGCCATAATTTTCTCAATCGAAAAAGGGGGTAAGGGTAATTAATTAATTAATTGATTAATTAAGCTTTTTGGAGTTGAATATCCAAGTCATGTTTGACTTTTACAAATAAAGTTATATTTTCTTGTTGATGATGTTTGAATAATTAATTTAATTATTCTATTTAGAAAGGGGGAAAGTGATTTAATTAAACCATTAAGTATTAATAATTTAATTGATTTAGGGGAATAGGGTAAATTAGTGACATCATTAAATAATTGATGTTATTTAATTAATCAAGAGGAATAAAGATTAGATAAATAATAAAATAGTGAAATAATTAAATAATTTAAAGATTATTTAATTAATAGAGGAACTTGGGGTTTTTGATGTAAATGATGTGAAATGCAATGATATTAAATGATAATGATGTCGATGATGAGAAAATATCATTTAGGATGTGTGATTAGCATTAGGTAATTTTTACATGTCTATAATAATTAATTCAATTAAATTTAATTAATTATAGAGGGAAATTTTAATAAGTAATTAAATAATTAAATAATTTAATTAACTATAGAAATTTAAGGAAATAATTAATTTAATTAATTATGTGAGGAAATCAAAATTTGGGTGTGTGTGAGGCCTATTGCATCCCTTCTGAGATTGAAATATAGTTATCTAGGATATACTTATATTTGATGAGATTGTTATGATATTTCTTAGAAATAAATTTAAAAATTAGTAAAATAGTAGACCACCTTGAAGGGGTGAACTCCAACAATTGGAAAAAGATATATATCTTAATATTAATTTTTTTGTTGATATGGGAGATATTTATCTTCCTTATTGATAAGGATAACTATATACAATCACATCCCTTCATCCTAGTTAAGAGGGGTGAAGGTAGTAACTAAGAATAATGTTAAGGTTAAAGATTTCACAAGCTTGCTTATCCTCATTATACTTAGGAATATATAATTTATATACTTATAAATATATGATACTAGGATCATAACATTCCCATCCCATTTAGAAAAGTGTTGCCCTTAATGCTTAGTAAATCTATAATCTTTTGTATTAATTATTAATCAATCCATGTTGAATCTTTAGTTGGAAATTTCTCCCACTTAATTAGGAATTATGAGATCGATATATTTCACAACTATCACTCATTTCCCAATTTTATTGTCTAAGCTTCTAAAATAAACTTATATTCTTCATCTAACTTAGGTAATTATAATTGGATTAAAGTATTGTATTTATGAGGCTCTTAGTGGGTTCTCTTTTTGAGATCCTTGTAATGTGGTTGCATTCTCCATGGCTCATCCTTCTTGTTAAGCATAATAATAAGAGATAAATAGGCAGATTTTTGGGATGAACAATGCTTCTTGTTATTAATTCAATTCCATGATTGCGGTGTTTGATTAAAGATAGAAGCTTGGGTCTTTGTTGATGGTGCTAAATGATCTCTTAAATTTTTGGTCAATCTTGAGTTTTCACATTTTGTGCTTCTATAAAATTTAATTGTGGCCCTATGATATAATATTTTTTCTTGATAAAATTTCTCCATTGGATGGGAGCTAATAATTTTACTTGGTGGTGATTGTGTCCCCAAAATTTTAAATATTTTTATATGTGTATTAAAATCCATGAATAATTCTTGAAAATTGATGGACACAATTCCTAACTATTTAAGAAATTGTACTCTTAAGATTGCATATACTCTTTCACTTGAAATCACAAACATTTATGGATCTATATGATATCTCGCATTTAAAGTTTTATATAATAGAATATACAACCATAAGAGATTTTTTTTTCATTAACTATCATGGCTAGTTAGGGGTTGGATACACAAAATATTAAGCTCATCAACCAATCTTCTATCAATAAAATTATGTGTACTATTAGTATCAACCAATACTATCACCTTTATCTTTTGTATATAACCAAATAATTTAAGTTTTTGTGGTGTGCTTGTGGCATTTAATGTATGTAGGGAGAATAGTTTTTTAATTTTTCCTTATATTTCTCATGCTTAAGTTCTACATTTGATTCTTTTGTATGTACTAATAATTGTTAGTATTTTCTCACTAATAGAAGACTTATGACCCCTGACCATTTTCTATCACAATTCCAACATATATCTTTTCTATATTTTCTTTATCTCTTGTTGAGGAAAGAGCTTAATAATAATAATTTTTTATTAAAAAAATTATCCCTATTTTATCAAGTGTGTTGTTTCTCAATATGCAATGTTTTTGCATAGGTTTCCTAATTATTAAATGTTTCAAAAAATAAACACCATTTTTAAAATTTGATTATTAAGTCCATAAATTTACAATTTTAGACTTTGATAAGGTCTCATATGATGAGCTTGAATTATCAATTTCATATTCTTAGCATTATTCAAATATAGACCTTAATTTTTTAAAAATTGTTATTTGTAAAAGTAGTTTCTCTTCTGCAATTTTTCATAGTAGGCTACTATGCCACTGGTAAATTATTTCCAACTAATTTTTTATATTTTTTTCCACTCTTTATTCATTGGTACCATTAATAAGATTCATATTCTATAAATGTAGTGAATTTCTATCAACCACTAAATTGTTAGATATATTATGATATTTAAAATATTATTCAATAAAGTTACATGAACTTACTATTAAACTTATGGATATCTCTTTTTGATAGGTTTAATTTTGTACCTTGAAAAGATTTTTTTTGATTAAGGGAAAATAGGTTTCGATAGGACCCAAAACCCATTACAAGAAGGTTTTGAAGGGACCTAAAACTGGTTACAAGGAAAATAAATTTCTTAAGAAATAATCAACATACCAAGCACAACCCATTAGCAACAACCATTCATAGATATTCAAGTCAATACAAGCTGCAACAAATAGGTTTTGAAGGGACCTTAAACCCTTTACAACTAGGTTTTGATAGGGACCTTGAACCCTACTTAGATTATCAAAGACACCACTTGCATCATCTCGGCTACAACAAACCAACCGCTCAAGAAAAATAATACTGAGCCAAGGAAAATAGACAACATAATAATGTAAGATACCACAATACCTCTATGTTGCACATAAACCAACAAATTCAAACTGCCCCCTCAATAGGGAAGTTAGAGAGAATAACCAAGCACTAATAACCACCCGCCTCCTTGCAGCTCCATCCTGCTTGAAATGCCAACCCAATATCCTCCGCAATAGGAGAGGGCTCCCCTCTAATGGAGAAGAAGAAATAAGAACCCTTTCCACCAAAGCCAACACTTTCCAACACACACAAGTTCCACCTCAATAGAAACAAGTAGTGAAGAAGAGAAATTCCCACCAAGTCTACAATAACCAAATCCACTTCAAAAGGAGAGGGCTCCACCTCACAAGGAGTAGTCTTCACCTCCATAAAAGACACCAACTAAAAAACTTGGAAGAAAGAAAGGTATTTGATAGTATGGGTAGTCACAACCTCCTTTGGCATGGCAAGATACTAGAGCATGAAAGAAGAGTCAACCATCAACATTAAACACAACCACTTTTTGAGCCTTCAAAATAAACCTTTGTAATGACTCAGTAATAATGCAAATAGCTTCCTTAAGAAGAAAAAACAATTGGGTTTTCAGAAAAAACCTCAAAATCCTCCCAACCAACAACATACTAACAAAAAGAAGGGTAGAAAACTCTTCCATAGAGAACTTCAACAAGAGGACTAGAAGACAAACCTCTTTGAATCAAAAAAGGGGCCAAAAGAGACCAAATCCAAACATCCTCAAGGTCTTCAAAGTACACAAGGGGATCAACCTCACCCCATTTAATAAAACAAGAAACTTGGTCAAAAGATAAAATAATAAGTTCAACCTAGTCAGTAGCCAACAAAATCTAACATGGACAGATTCCATCACCAACCAGCCAAGATTCAAGGTCTTAGGCAACACATTGAAAACCAACATAAAAAGAACAATCCCCTTAACAAAAAACAACTTCCTAAGCTAGAAGGGGATCCAATAGCCTGAAGAAGAAATGGGGAATAGAGCCAACTACTCACTTAGACCACAAAAAAAATATAGTAAAGAATGCTGGCTAAAAATAGCCCTCTAGCAAGAAACTCTAAAAAATAAAGGAGTAAAGGTAGAGCTCCCACAAAAATAAGCTAGTAGAGGAAGTAAGAACATAGACCACGTGACGAAGGCTGCAAAAGTCCTCATGAGAAGTAGAAACTACCCAAGAAATACCTTCAAGACTGCCAGGCAATACAATCTTCTCATCAAGAACAAAGGTAGTCCAAAACACCCTAAAAAGGTGAAACCCTTCATTGGAAAGCACAAGCACCACCACAAGTCTCCCAAAAGAATCCATGTAGACCAAGGAAGCAGGAACAAAGACCAACAAATCTGGTCCAATCCTCCATTATCAAGGAAGCACTCTCATCTAGCCACGAGAAAGAGAAAGGTGAAGCCAAAGCAATGAAAGGGGGTGCAAAAATGACTCTAACAAAAGAAAGAAGCCACAACAAGCATCCAAAAATGCCCAACATAAGGAAACCAAGCCGGAAATCAAGATATCCATCTCCATCTGCATCTATGTCGACATATCCTTCACCACAAATAGATTTCAAACACTTGCTCCCACTCTCACCATTCCTCTAGTTGTATGATATCGAAAAGATTATTTTATCCTTTGATTTTGTCTATTATGATTGTACCTACCTTGGTGGTTTTGTTGGTGCCTAAATTTTGATTATTTTTTTTAAAACTTAGCTAAACCATCATTCAAAGATGTTGCAAATTGGTCAAATAATTTATCCTTAGTAAAATGTACCACCATTTCACATCTTTGTGGAATTATTCCCTAAATTTTAAGTGGCAAATAGTAGAAAGGACCAAAAGATTCAATACTCATAGAAAATTCCTATAGTCCTAAAGATGGGATGACTTAATGTGTGTCTCTATTTTGAACTCTATATTTTTTATTAATCAAGGGGGGATAATACTTGGTACAAGTTTTGACCATAAAATTTTAGATCATGGGGAAGCAGTGTTTGGCCTTTATTTTGTTGAGTTGGATGTTGGGCACTCGTTGTTGTTTCCATGTGGTTTGAATGTGTTTCATCACTATGAGGATATGATTTTTTCTTTCATGATTTGCATCCAGTGTCACATAGGTCCACCCTCCTGGGTTCTACAAAGTCTAAATAATTTTATATCTAGTGTCACATAGGACCACCCTCCTAGGTTCTACAATGTCTAAATGTTTTTGTATCCAATTTATTTACACTATGTTGCACCATAAGATAAATATTTGTATCCAGTGTCACATAAGACCAACCTCCTAGGTTCTACAAAGCCTGAAGTGTAAGGGAGAAAAGTATAAAATCCATCTCTCATTCATTGGCCACTAACTTTGAAATTCTTGAGAATAAGGGTTCGATATCCTTTAGATAATTTTGAGGGTTCAGTAGGGAAATACATCAACAGGTCTATAGGCTATTAGTAACATATTCCCTTACATTTAATAAACATGTAATAGCCTAATAAAACTTGGAATTTATTTTATGCCATCTGCCTCTTATAACGATATATTTTATGCTTTAACATTATTACATGCCATAAGTGGGTGGCTCAAGACTCCTAGCCCAACTTTTAATATACTTCTTATATGTTCTTATGCATGTCATATTGTTTCGTACACATCTTATATTGTCATTGACACTCTTAAACATCTTACATGGCATGAATACTCATATAAACTCTTTCACACATCACAGGTCAACAAATACACATGATATATTGACCAAATAATAGTGGGACACAATTTACCATGTGGAAATGATAAAATTATATAACTATTATATAATTCAACTTTAGGAGTCAAGATTATGAAATCTAATCCCAACTTTCCCTTTGTCTATAAATTCTTCATTTTATGTCTGAATTCAATATTTCTATACTTAAAATATCTAAATGTGTATGATGATAAGTACATTTAGTATATTTATAACTCATATGGAAAATGGGATAATAAATATTTAAGAAGATAAATCATGAGCTAACATCACTAAGTCCATACTATCCTTATGAGCTAGAGATAGAGAAATACTCAATGAAAGCTTGAGATAAATTTGTTAAGGAAACGTAAAGCATACAAGATGCATAAAACAATTATAAATATTTACCACTCAAGTATAGTCTAAACTCACTAATAAGTAATATTTCATTATCTAAATATTCATAATTATTAATAAAAAATGATTACATATGTAAATTGGCATCCATAGAACTATCATAACCTTCATGCACAATAGTTCCTCACTACTTGGTTCATAATCTCATCATGTAGTGTAGGAAAATACAATATAGCATAAATAGTGACAACATGAGAGGTTAAAAAATGTCATTAATATGTATGTCATCACCATAGGATTTATCACTATGAGAAATAATACCATAAATATCTAAAAGGTTCACATCAATTGTAGAAGAATTGTCATTGTGAAACACACCATCATGTATAATAGGATGTACCACATCACAAGAACATGACTCTATTATTATAAAATAATAATGACATGTAGAAAGAGTATAATATCTCAAGAACATGGATCTATTCTGATAAAATAATAATAACATTTAGAAAGAGTATCATAAATTATATCATAAGATATGTACCTTCATATGATATATCAATCTAAAGAAAATGAGGGTATCTAAATAAATTGAGGGTTTAAAAATATCATGTGTATCATTCAAAATAGACGTAACATGAAGTAGACCATGTGAAGGGAAGGTGGGCTCAAAGGTAAAATATAATTAGAATCATTCAAACTGTCATCTCTCTCCATGGAAACTATATGGAGCAAGTAATAATCACCAAAGATTTAATTAATAATAGTCTCTCATATTAAAGAATGTAAAGTGATGATACAATTCCTAAATGAAGAAAATGAATATATGTGGTGTTATAATGCTTCCATGGATATTGTGACCACATTTGTGTGAAAAAATGTCATAAGTGAATCAATAATAAATAGATCACATGTCACAAAATGAATAAGCATGTCATACTTATTAAGAGAAGTATGAATATATGCCAATTATAGAGGACCATGGAAATCCTTGATGTCAAAAATATAACCTAGAAAAGGATAAGAATTATAGGGTTCATAAAATTATACCACAAAAGTGTTAAACCTTATTATCTTTCTATACAAATGATATTCAAACAAGGTATAATTTGTTCTATATATCAAAATATTAGCTCTAAATTAGATCTAGAATATGTGTGAATCATAAACCCTAAATGATGTAAGGCTTCATAGGGTTGGTGATAGATAGAAACTATGAATAACCAAACCTAAAAGAAAGGTACATATCACTACAACATAAGAATATAAGAAAAGGTTTGGATGTCAAAATAAAAATAAAAATAAAAAGTGTAAATCCAAAAATAAAATGAAAATCCCTAGAGATGTCTAGATCATGTAAGATTGATCAGGTTCATGAAAGGAAAATAAAATTTTCATAAGGTTAACAAAGGATAATTAAGTAAACACAATCTTGTAAGAAAAAATCAATTTTGATTAACTAATTTTAGCTAAGACTAATAAACTAACTATTTGGAACAACTTATTTAGAAAGTAGATCTGCAAAGGAAAAACAAATTTAGCTCTATGAATGAAGATTATGTACCAGTGATAAATATTTTAGAATCAAATTGAATTATTCTTGAGAAAATATGATCTCTATGAAACAATACCTTAAAAGCTATATGATAAATCTATTCTTAGTTACATGTTAGGCTTGTGGGTGGAATAATAAATTCTATAGTGACAAATTAGTCCTCTAAATTTGAACTCAACCTTTCCCAACATACTATTCTACTATTTCATTTTCCCAAATAGTCCTCGTCTACTTTGCTTTACCAAAATTTAAAAGTTGAATTTTAAATAGGAAACAATTAAGTCTATAATTCTAAAGATGAACTTGTTACCATAGTAATGACCGAGGCTAGAAAAGGAATCAAATTAACATCGATAATGATGATGGTAGGTATAAATAAATATAATAAACATAAGGCTCGGGTGAAGGTATCAGGGTGTGTACATATAGTTATGGGTTAGGGACTAAGTGTATACGAATATGTATGCATAGAGCTAGTAAAAGTTTAAAAAATGAGTCCAGTCTAATAAAAATATGTTATTTATTTATATATATAAAACATAAAATTAAATAAAAAGTAACATAAATGTATAAATTTCATCATTAAAATAATATTTATTATCTATATAAAAAATTAAATTACATATATTAAATATATAACTTACAGTCGGAAAAATAGGAGGGCGTGTCCGCCAGTGCCAGTCACGTGAGAAAAAGTTAACCAGGCACATGTCAGCGCCACGGTTACGTGAGAAAAAATTTATCGGACATACGCCAGCGCCATGGTCACGTGAGAAAAAGTTTACCAGACGCATTGCAGTTTAGGGGGGGCAGATACCCACAGATTCCTGCAATTGAAAAAAAAAACTATATCTAACTCCATCAAAATGCATGAAAAATAACTCTCCCAGATCACAAAACATTTCATAAAACAATTATAATAAAAAAATTGCTGCATTCTCTTTGTAACATCCATTACTGTTTTCCTTTATTTACAGGCTATCAATAAAAAACACAACATTAAGATTACAGAAACTGGAGCATTCTTTTGATGATTTTCAATAATTATAAGTTGCTACTAACAAGCACACCATTAAAATTGCTAAAATTTTTAATTGTAAAGAGTGCTCAAACAAAGTATACAAAATGGATTGTTCTAGTTAAGTAGAAAATTTCAAACCATCAACGACAAGCACATTCAATTGAATTTTTTTATTTACTTTCTCCCTCAACACACCCAAACATTAGCCTTAATACTTTTTGGGCCACAGGTCTAGAACCACTTATTTCCAGGGTACTCTGGCTGCCATTAGCAATAGCCTTTGTTGCTTCTGTAATAGGAACTTTTTTCATATTAGGTCTTCCTCTCTTCGAGACCATCTCAATATCAACTCTTTTTTAAATTTCTAGTAGTTCTCTCATATAGCTGATCACTCAACAAGCAGCCATTAATGAAAGCTGAAGCTTCCTTACTGTCTAAGGTTTATAGAAGTCTGCATTTTCTTCCCAGCAGAATTTACTGAAACATTTAGCCTAGTCAGAAAAGTTCCCTCCTATCTGTGTGGGGTGCTCCAGCCATTTTCTTCCCAGAAACGGAGGTGGGTATAGCAATGCAGGATGGAAAGTTTTCACCTGCCATAATCACAGTCACTTTATCTCCCTTATCATCCTCTGCACATCCTCTCAAATTTTCCCCTACCTCATTCCTCTCCTCAAAAATTTCGCTTCTGTTATTAACATTCTCTTCAGATGTAGTGTTGGGGTTCCTCCAGTGGAAGCATATTAGAATTATCAAAGCAACAAAGGATACCAATCCTGCAATCAGATATGAAATTGGTGTATGCCATGTTGATGGGGAGTTTGCATTATAAGGAGATATAATATTTCTCATAATTTTCTTCTTGTACAGATAGTTGTCGTTGCATCAAAAGATCAATCTATTAATGTCTGGTTCTACGGGAGACAATTAAACCATGTCACGAAATCGAATGCTGTACTGCATAACACAAAAAGATCAAAAACGCACACTGTACAACATTTTTATACTCCACAAATCCATTTCCTTCACTTCAATGTTTTACATGCAAATACTACCAATCTTAATGTACTATATAATGCAACTGCATGCATATTTAAGGTCCCTTAAGTATTAAGCTATGTCAACACCAGGGAACAAAAATAAACTTGAGGTTATGAACACTTAGTATTTTATACATAATCTGGTTAAGGGTTACAACTTTATGTTGATGCAAACTTGCAGGCCAATCCACCATACAATTCATGATTGGCTGAATGAAAGAAGTAATTAAACAATAATCGTCATCATCATCCCGTGTTAACGTGGATGGCTGACCATTTCTCTGGGCAAAAAGTTAAATTCCATGTGGGGTATGAAACAATTAAAATCCACCAGATAGCTGGTCCTTTTCTAGGTGTCATAAATGGCTTCCCTAGAATCTTACAAAGCTTCCCCAGAATGCTGTGTTGCCTTTCCTAACCCTCTTTTAGTTTTTTATTATGGTACATCCTATAAAGTTGTTCCTATTCGTAGGGGTAGAAGATATAGGAACCAATGCTATAAAATGAAGAAAGAAAATTTTCAATGTGTGGTAACTGTGGAAACACGCCAAGGTTTGTTAATGGAGGACAACATGTTTATATATTCCCATGAGAGCAAAGGTGGAATCCAAAAAAAAAAAGTGAAATTTTAAAAAATTAAAAAAATAAGGAATAGCACTTTTCCAAAGCACATCGTAATGCATCATATTCTCTTCCTTTTCAAGGGCTTATAATAACAATATCATTTTTTTCCTTCATAATAAATCTAGAGTGCAATGGACACAATCTCTTCGAATGATCCCAATACTTTACTTAGAGATTTCAAAAAATATATAAAATGGAAACACTTCTAATTGAAAGGGAAAATAACTTAACCTTTATGAATGTAAATAGATGGGAATAATAAATGTATGAAAATCAAAATCTCAAATTAATAAATAAAGATGAAGTATAAATTTAATGTAACATAAATTTAATTTGTTTTAATGTTAGAAATGAATGGTCTTTGTTTGGAAACATCTTTAAGATTATAATAGTCTTTTAAGTTTCTTTGGATCAAATCTACAACCTACATGATATATCTATCCCGTTGCAACAATGATTTAAAGTTAGGAAGTGATTTTCTAATCACAAAAGAGGAACTTGTTGATAGTTGGCAATTGCGATTTATTTGAATGCAATCTTTACATTTTATTGATTGTAAAGGATTACCACTAGATCATAAGAACCAAGTTCTTCTAGGTCAATCAACTTGGTTAAACTAAATTTATGTTTGTAGAAATAATTTAAGACAATATTCTTCAATCATGTAAATATCATAGAATAATTTAATTTAGAATTAGGATCCTTTTAATGTTCCAAAGTAAAGTGTTCCTAGAATGACACTCCTTGTAATTTGTAGGGTTTTAAGTTGTGAATGAATATATATTAAATTTCTCTAAGTACCCAAATATAAAAATTTATTGCTTAAACATGTACCAAGTTAAGAGCCAACAAAGATTTAAAAATTCATTTTTAATTTAGGTCAATTCCACATTGAATAAGGTCGATCTTGAAGGGCACACAATCTATTGAGAAGGGGGGAGGGAGGGGGTGGGAATTAGTAGATCAAAACAATTCCAAAAACCTTTACTTTTCCAACTATTATTATTGATTTTTAACATGAAGAGCATTGAACCATACAAGCTAACTTAAGCATAACACAAGATAACACATACCACAAGAAATATGTGGAAACCCAAGATGGGAAAAACCACACAGATGTTGAATCCCTCTTGTGCTATTTTGTCCTTGATGACAATTTGTATTACCTCTGACATCTTGGTGGTTACTTTCTCAGTTGATCTACTTTTTTGTTTGGCACATTTACTTCATTGATTATATTATATTTGGTAGCTCTGATATCTTGGCTCCATGTGCAGATCTCGGTTGAGGTATTCTGGTTACAGGTTCTTTGTTCCATTGATCAAGTGATATGTTTCTGGTCTAACAATTGTGTTTCAGTGATGCACTTAATGATATGACCTTGGTAGGAATCAATGTTCTACAAGTTGGTATGTTTTGTCATTGGATTCTATTAGGCACATGATATGTCATTGGTTGTTATAGTGCATTCAGGCTTTGAGAAGCACATTGCTCATTCCTTTGCATTTGGTTAATGGTATTTGGTATGGGAGAATGGCATTCTGAATTTTGCATAATATCTAGCCTTTATTATAATTCTTAAGGCATTGTATATTATATTGCATCTAGGCTTTGAAAATGAGAATCACTTAGTTTAGTCTTTTGCATATGGTATTGGGTATGCGCGGGATCATCATGGAAAAAATAGGCCCTTAAGTGATAATAAAATTTTAGAAAATCAGAGTTAGGCAACTTGATGAAAATTTTGAATAACTTATCTATATTATTTCAAAAATATGTAAGAATATAATCTGTAGCAAATTGAATGTAGTTTCTAAACTACTAGGTTTACTTAAAAAAAAAAAATCTATTTGGTGAAAATTTGAAATTTCAATGTAGTAGTACTTAAATTTTAGGGAAAAAATAAGAAGTAGGTGTCTGTCTAACCACCCTAACTACAATAAAATGATAATATTTTTTTATAATATTTTAGATATAAGTAGGGGACTCATGTCTCGATGTGATGCATATTGCTTTTTAATTTTTTTCCAAGTAAATAATTAATTATGATTTTTTTATTACAACTTTAAAAAAATATAAAAACTCGTATGTCTCACCACCTTAACTTGGTCAAAAATTCATGAAATTCAATTTTTTATTTTTTTAATCCTATAGTATGTGAAACATAGAATGTGACACATGTTTTGGATTCAAAAAATGTGATACCATTTGAAAGCTATAGATTTTTTCAATTAGCCTATCAATCAGGACTTTAGTCGTAATTCAAATAGAAAATGAATAATAATTATTTATTAAATTCAAAGTAAAGCATAAATTATTTTAGTGGAAAGCTAAGAATCTCCTTTAAAAACCCTTTTCATTTCATCAATTTTGGGTTAAAAAAAAGTTGTCAGCCATATGGGCCATCATATCACTTAGATATCGCCATGTTTTGGCCCATCATGATCCTGCACATACCCTATTGTGATTTTGGAAATCGACCTTGTTTAAAGGCATTCAAATTGATCTCCTATTTGCATTTGATTCAGGTCTATTAGTTGACATTTTATTGGGCCCCAAGGCCAATAGCTGGTATAAAGGTATTGATTATTTTATGTCACATTGCATGTGACTTAGCTTTGATCATTTGGAAATCATCATGCCTTAGGAAATCGACATTTGATATGTAAGGTGATCTTTTAATATTCTTCAAAGTATCTTGAATGATGATTTCACAATGTCTAAATTCAGTCAATTGATATAATGTCTGTCGACATGCAAGTCACTGTTTTCTCACAGTTTTGAAATGGCATTATAGTGTTTGATATTTGTCGGCATGATTATCTTTGTACAGCCAGCGGATTTCAAAGAGTATTATGAGTTTTTTTTATCAATGACTATCCTTTCAGAATCCAAGTAATTATCATGCTTTGCAAAGGAAATCACGTATTTGTTCTCTTGGGAGTTTAGGTCAATACTTTGTTTCTCTTGCTCAAGGGTCTCAAACCCTACTCTAGCTACCTCCATGGAATCATTCTCTTGACTGTTTCATTGCTATCACTGTTTCTCTGACCTTGGAAAATGAATGGAAATTATTAGAGGACCATTACTATGGTCATTTGGTGTGTTTGCTTCCTGTCAACTAGTGATGGGACGAGATTGGAAGGTAGTGTGGCCGTTTCTTCCTCTGTAGGACTGGTAAACTCTGTGACAACAACTTCATTACTATTGTCAAGTATTCATCTTTAGACTGATTTCTAGATACATTACTTCTCAGTCAAGGTTATTATGAGCTAAGTTCTCTCTCTTATGCAAAAAGGAAAATGAAAAATGTCTATTCCTTTCAATAGAAAAGTTTGAAATGATTGCTTTAAAACGTGACTGTAGTTTTATTAAAGATCATGATGACCGTTTTAAAGGGTTTGTAATTTTTGTGTGTGGGTAATAAAAATACCTTTGTATCTATTCAAACCCTTCCTGGAATATTTTGGTAACAACTCCTAAAAGAAGGTTTTCGGTTATAGAACTTAGTTGTTTTAGTTACTGAAGAATTACAACTATTAAAATGGGTATTTTTCTTTGAATATCCTCTCAACTTCATCAGATTCGTGGGCAACTGCTCCTTTTGGGTACATTCTGTATGAGGTTTCATTTGCTCAAAATAGTCTTTCAATTAATTTTTATGCAGTTTTTTTTAGTAGTTATTATTCATGCACATGTGCATGTCTTGATACTATTTGGTTAAGCTTTTCCCTTGTAGGCTACTCGACTGGATAGGGTTCTGTTACTTCTTTTTTTACATACTTCCTTCTCTTGTCAAGATTGGTGAAAAGATTCTGCGAAATCGACCTTTGTATTACTTGAATAGTAACTTGTCAAAGATGTAAAATAGTGAAAAGGTCACCTCTTCCTTGTCAAAAAACAAACTGTTTTAGCTGTAACAAAAAGTTGTAAATATGATGTAATATGAAAATAGTAGAAAATAAAGAGATTAGGGCTTAATCATCTCTGGAAAACCTAAAAATAAAACAGGGTAGTTCTATTAAAAGATGTGAGAGGAAAATCATCAAAATGCTGAGAAACTGGAAAACACAGTGTGTTGTCTATTTTGTGGTTTGTATCATGAAAGATTGAAAATCTGACTCTGAGAAAAAGAAAGAAATATCATATCACTGTAATTTAGTTTTGATGAGAAGTTGTATTGACACTGTAATTAGATTATTTCCTCAAGCTATATCAAGATTTGATAATTAATGGAACTCTAAAGAGTCATTCTTGACTCTTGAAAATTCTATGCATTGTCTATCAAGAGGCACTTGACAAAAATGAGAGAAACAAAGAGATAATCTGTATCACTGTATGTTCTATTGAAAAAAAAAAAAAAGAGGTTGGTTCTCCTTGAGATTGGTGTCTCTAAACAAAGGGGTTGGTGCTCCTTGAGTCGGTGCTCAGAAATCAACCATTAAGGCTTTGTCAAAACAATTATTGAAATGAAAGCCTGAAAAAGGCAACAGGTTCAGGAGTGGTTTTTCTACCCTAGGAGGGTTTTCCACTTGGAATATCTTGTATCTATTTGAGTTTCTGTGACTCATTTGTTTCAGTGCTTTACTACTTTAAAATGCAATGTTACACTACTCTCATTTCAGTTTATGTTATTGCATTCAAATACATGAATGATTCTATCATTGATAAATGAGAACATATGTATGGTCTTTACATTTTCAGTTAAATTTGTTAAAGAATTTATTAACACTGATTCACCACCCCCCTCTCAGTGTATTTTCACTCCAACAAGTGAGACATATTACAAGAAATAATATAATAAGTGAATTTTACAATGTGATGTGGGCACCAACTTATTGGAGACACTAATCCCTAAAATAATCTGTAGGCACCAACCTATTGGAGACAACAATCCCCACTAGAATGACACACTAGTCCTACCAAAATATAGAAATAATGGTGGATTTGAAATTTAACTTTGATATGCACCAAAGACATTGTTGACAATCTCTCACATTGAGGATGACCCCTCGATACTAGCGCTCCCTATTTTCTTCATAGTTCTATACTCACATACCTTCCATTCATTATACTTGATGTAACTTTCTATATCAACTCACTCTTTTGTGACACTTGTTACAATGCATCTGAAAATTTGAAATAAATACATGACATTACATTAACACTCTTACATGTTAGCCAAGGATCTACACAAACCCATACAAAACAGAGTTGACCTAAATTCAAATTTCATGAAACAAGCAATACAATGGTCCAAACAAAATTCTTGTTGTCAAGAGAACTTGAGGCCTTGTGCCAACATGGGAACCTTAGAAAGGTCCTATCCTCACTACACATGCAATATTTGAATTCCACACGCTACTAGCCATTACCACACATGCCTCAAAATTTGAATAAATTGATGAGCCTTTTGATGCTTCAAACTTCTTGCACCTTGAGCCTCACCTCTAGAAACTCAAGAAATTGATAGAATTAGTGTAGATACACTCTCCTTCCAAACCACAAAGTAACATTGTATTTCTAAAATAAATTCCAACCATATTTAAAAATCTCTCTACCCAAAAGGTATCCTTCTAGACCATTGCATTCATGTTGATTGCATACCTGACATGGTATACTAAATACATTAACTATTTGAAGGTAGACATGCCTCACTAGACATGATATAAGATATGATTGATTAGAAAATCTACATATTAATGCACAACATGCTTTTGGAACCTTAAGACAAATTAAAATTTTAGTACTCCTACAATATTTTTCATCTTTTGACAACCTTCACATCTGACAACCTTGACACGCTTTGATAACCACTATAAAAAATAATCCTTTGACGTTAGTTTGACATCAATGACAACCTATGTTCATTAATCCCCCCCTTTGTCATTGATGGAAAATAAAAACATGTTGGCGCCACCAACAACTCCTAGAAGAATATGTCTGAATGATTTCTTGGTCGTAGCATTTACTCCCCCTATGAAATATATGGTATTGTGAGATCACTTTCTACTTAATTTGGCATTTCCTCAAATCAAAATTTTGAGCCCAATTCCTCAGACCCTTTGATACCAATGGAAAAGGATCAACAATTTCTCCCCCATTTTATATTGGTACATTGTATCATTTGGAAACCTGCTTCCCAAATAGACCCCTCCTAAGTCCATGCTTCACTACCTTTGAAAATATTTTGCAAGAGCATGATGCAATATATTTTCCTACAAATCTCAACAACTCCAAACCTACAACAATTAATTTAATAAATTAAAATAAATTAAACACAAAAATCAACAACACTGAAAATAGTAATTGCTCAATGGTCCCTGCAAATTTTGTGCATTATATTCAATTTTAAAGGAATTAAATGATAGCCTTGAAGACTGAGAAATACATGAAAATTTCAATCAAATGATTTTTCATTGTTACTGATAACTTTAAGAAACCCCCATCAAAAAAAGATATATAATCCTAGTGTTTATTTCATTTTTTTAGGAAAAAATATTAATTTATATTGGCAAATCTTTCCATTTAAAAATATATATATTAATTTTATTGGCAATTTTTTTACATCACTAAAATTTTGTAGAAAATTTTGGTGAATCTTGAAAAATAAGGAAAATTCATTAATTATGATGGCTAATCCATCCAATCTAAAAGTAACTCTCATGAAAAAGTAGGGGCTCGAGAGTGGAAATTATTGATAGGTTTAAAGGGTAGATTATAATATTTACTTGTCATCATTGTCATAAAATATAATACAATGGCCCTCATTGTATTATAAAAGGTAAAATGTACCCACAATTTGTAATTCTAATGTGGCTCAAAATTTATTTTAGTTCATTGATCTAACGACCATCATTGTACTTTGCGAGGAAAAATGTACCCACAATCTATAATGCTCATGAGACTCAAAATTGTGGGCCCCATGAGCATTATAGATTGTGGGTACATGTTACCGCATGGAATAAAACAAGGGCCATTATGTTATATTATAAATAAATGGTGTAGAAATATGGTCCTAAAGAAACTAATAATTATCATATATTGTTGGTGAATTAATACAAATTTTTACTAAAATTTATAAAATTTATGGGAATCTAATCTAATCATGTATCAAATATTGTGGTGATTTTTGGGTTAGTTTTTTAAATAAAATAAATTCTTTGGCGATTTAAATAAGACTATGATAAAATTTTATAAAAATGTGGTGATACAAGTCACGTTATAGCTCGAACTATTAGCCAATTTTGGATTCCCAAATTTCAACTATTAGCCAATTGGAAAATATTAGCCACTAAAAAATAACTGGTTGTTGTAGGAAAATACATCACCTATAGGTATGTCTCCTTGTTTCTCCAACTTCTTTAATATCTCCTTCTTGCACTTGAAACTATATTTTTTTGGAAATCAATAGCACAAAAGTCCAATGCAAATTTACCAAAGTATTTTCTATTGATTTTTGTCTTCAACCTGCAAATTTTTGCATGAAAATGTTTCTCCCGGTAAAGCTATGCCCAAACCTCTAGTGGCCAAGTTTTGGAACCAAGAAACAAGACAAATCAATAATCAACAATAAAAACTCTTGTAACCACAACTCCAACAACTCACAAACGTCCAACTCCACATCCCCTTTTATAAAATTTGTTAGTTTTTATAATTTACCAATTTCTAACACCCTAGGACACATTTTCATGACTTCCAGCCAAGTAGGCCTCCACTAGCCAGCCTAATTATTCATACATTCTCCAATTTGAATTTGAAACTTAAATTATTAGTCAAGCACCTCTTGGGCATCCTATTCTTTCATGTAGACATATTAATTCAAATTTTAAACTTCATAACTTCACAAAATCCCACACCCCAATCTACCTTTTTGACAATTTAAAATAAAATGCATTTTATAGTACACTTCCCAATGTAATTTGCAAACCAAAATTGTTCAATTTATTTAATATGATTTTTGGACAAATAAATCAATAAAATACACCAATATATGAATAAAAAATAATTCACCCCAAAATTGATTAAAATTTGATGACGTAAGATAGCTGGCCACCATAGATGCTCCTGCATCAAACACCCATGATAGAAAGAAAAGTGACCCTGTCACTTATCAAAAGGTTAAACAATACAATTAACCTCAACTTTTGGCAACCAAGATGAGCCTTCTACATGCCTTCCAAACCATTTTAACAAGTACTCAAAGTATTGTTTATGCCTTGTACTCTTACTCACATTGCTGTCCAAAACTTCCTCTATCTTCTTTCTCACTTTTCCTTGTGATTGAATGTCTCTTCCATCCTTCGACATTCCACTCTTTCTCCATATTTTCACATAATCCAAACCCTACCAATCTCCACTATTAAGTTCTACAAAGAATAAGTATCCATTTCCTCTACCTTTGTAAAATCATAAAATTCATTCATTACCTCTTCCCTCATCATTGCTGCTGAACAATTTGTTCCTCACCAATATTGGCTCCATCATTGTGTTCCTCTTTCTCCTTGATTTATAAAAGAAAACCTTCAACTTCAATCTCTTTTTCCTTTGCACTCACATCAATGTTAGTCAAGCAAACAAGCCATTCATCCCTCCCATCCTACAATAAAAAAGATCTACATTTGTACCAATCTCTTGATCAAACAGATCGACCTCTTCATCAAACAAATCAACCTTTACTTGCTCATCTTCTTCCACACTTTTAGCTCTATTAACTTCATCTACCAATTCTTTCATTGTTGCAAATATCCTCTTCTACACTAGAATCCTATCATGCTCACATAAATCAACATCATTTTCACAAAAATATGATTTTACCTCTTCTTTCTCCACTGACACTTTCATAGAAAGTTAGATAGAAAATTTTAGAGAGTGAGATAGTGAGTGTTTGACCCACTAGTAATACAACAATGGAATGATATTATTTTTTACTATCACATAAGATTATAATAATCGTATGGTGACCTATGATCCAATCTATCTCTCTAATTTGTATATAGTAGGACAATGAGCCATTGCAATTATTCTATGATATTGAATGAATTTGCAAAGTTTTTTCCTATCTTATGTTGACTTTGTTGTGTTAAATCTTTATTGTACAATTGGATAGCCCAAGGTTCTTTCAACCCACAATCTATGCCTACATCAATTTTTTATCTACCTTGATAAGGATATCTTAATTCAATATTTGTATATTTATTGGTGGCATACTCTTTTGTTATTTTTAGTTCATAGATTGATCTCTAGCCATCAGCATTTCATCCCAATTTACACTAGGTTACACATATTCCCTCCCATTAGCATTGATGTCCATTCATCCATTCCCCACCTAGAGATCGTCATCTGATCCTCAAGGATCATTTTCATATGGCTCATGACTAATCAAGTCAATCATAGAAAGTGTGGAAGTGATTCTTGAATTCAAATGCTTTAAATTCAAATTTAAACATTTTCAACATTTTTTATTAGTCATTATGAGATGACAGCACATGTTTCATGTGGCATGTTACTATATCATGATATATAAACCCATTCAATATGAGCTAAAACTTAAGGAATAGAATTAGATAATCACTATAAAATTTTATCTTGAATTAAAGAGCATAAAATACATCATATTTGCATCACCATACAAGCCATCTAGATGTATATGTATGTTGTCTTCAAATTTTCTCATAGTTGTTGATTTGGCTTGCTAAAGGGCTTGATCTAGGATCTAACTTGTTAACTTATCGAGATAATATACTCCTCAATGATGTCTCTAGATGACACCTTGTCACATTTAGATATTTAAAAGGAAATGAAATATAGATTTCTAAATGCATGTCTAGTTAGATTATTCTCATATGACCCAAATTAGTTATATGCGTTAGATCATTCTTATGATAGTTGAGATCAACCTTATAGGGGACATGAATGATTTGAATTTTTTTGTATTATTTTAGATTTAATCATTTATCATAGTATAAAGACATTATATTTTCCAATGGCTGAAAAAAATTCCATGTGACTTCAACATATTTCTATCTTCTTTTGATCTTAGAACTAATTATACCTAACTCATTCATTCAATCTTTATATTAAGAGGCATTGTATAGTGGCCTCAAAGAGTCTCATAACATGACTATGCAACTGTAAATAAATAAAAAATACAACTGATATCCATTAAGAAACTACTATTAAATAATTCTAAGTAAATAAAATTAACCTAAAAGAAAGACAACATATTTTATCTTCCTTTAATCTTAAAACTAAAAATACCTAATTTTTGTATTTACTTTTTATACATAATTTTGATTATATATCCTAATTTTATTATCTAAATTAATTATTTATTAATTGTTTCATCTAATTAATTAACACATATATAAATTTATGGTGTTTTTTCATCACAATAAGAAAAATGTTTCATTTTAAAATGTTACCCTCCACTAAAATGCTCCCCAAAATAATAGTGAACAGTTTTTTTTTTATATAAGAACAATAAGGGACACAATTAAGGGAGGAACCCATTCCAAATACACTTGTCGACCATAGAAACCTCCCAAGCGAGTGTAGGTTAAATCAAAGTGCACCATAAATTATGACCGTTCATTCATTATTCAAAATCACCTCCACGTGTCATGCCAATAATGTTTGGGTAGAATACTCGAAATCATGTTTTCTCCTCTAGAAGGGACATTCATCAAGATTCAAAAGTGTTCCAATTATGCATGTTTTTGTTTCCTTCAAAAAACTCTTGATGGGTGTACTCAACAACGTGTAAAACCATAATTTGACAAAGATCTTTGAGTTTATATGTATTAATTTTCATACATATAAAACAAAAGACTAAATAAAATGATTGCAAATAAAGGTTTCCTAAGGGTAAGCATACCATGGTTGAATAAGGTAATATATATATGCACACCAATGACAAGTGGGTTAAGTGCCCTAATGGAAACTTGGGGTTGGTTCCAATGTGTTCAAAATATTTTTAGTGCAAAAGGAAAAGACAATTTCATGAGTGCTGAGTGTGGCCCTCCATCCACTAAACTTACATTAGTGTGGACCTCCATCCATCATAATCTTGTAGATTATTTTTCATTGCTTTGTGATGAAACTTTATTTTCACATTTTTATACAATAAAATTTATGTCGGCACTTATTTTCAATTTTAAATTAGTTTTTATTTAGTAATAAAATAAAGCATTTGACTTCTCACTATCTTATATACAATTTCTTTTAAAAATTACTATTTAATGTCTTTAATTTATAAAGAAATAGGAGAGATATACCAAAAATGGTTTTATTAAAGACTATTCGATCAAACTTTAGTAAAATGTAAAAACTCCCACATCCAAAATGAAGAGGAAATTTCAAAAATGTAAATGTAACTCCCAATGAATCATGAATTTAAAAAATAACATCTATATTAATATTATGTGACATATTTGACTTCTATCTCCTCTACAATGGTTCATATTCCAACATAGGTGTCAAAAATCATCGTAACTCATATGGGTCTCACTAACAATATTTAAGATGCTTCAGTACTCAATTCTCATGTCCAAATTGAGAGATATGCTAAATATAGCTTTGTAATTGCTATTGTCAACTTGGAATCCGAGAGAATCTAAATTAAAAAAATACTTTTTTCCACTCTAGGCATCTAAGGAGAGATTCCAACAATGTTGGAGACACATGAATAATACATAGGATTGCAAAGTAAATGGCCCTTTAATCTTAACGTTTCCCCACATGACATTATACATTTGAAATACATTCATCGGTAAAGTTGAAAACAATTAAGTATCAAGGCCCATGGCCTTCTTGCACCAAGAAAATTTATCTATAATAATTAGATTCATAAAAAAATCTATAATATTATCTAGAGTATTAACCTTATCTAACAAGACGTTAACATTTTCAACCATTTTTCATACAAAGTGATATTGTATATCAACAAGGTTAGTATGAATATGATACTTTGAATTTTTTGTCAAAATATCACTCTAACTATTGCAAATGATTCTAATTATCCTATAATGAAATCCAATACCTTTACCAAGTGTATATAACCAGATTGACTCCTTAGAGGCATGTGTAACAACCATACACTTTGTTTCTATGATGGACAAGGAAACAATGAACTTCCTTTTACTCATCTAACTCACAACACCTCCAAATAAAAATAAAACATAGCCACAATTGAATAATTTTTAGAAAATTATATCCTTTTCAAATTAAGGGAAAAAAGTAAAACTAAAATTAGCATACCAATACCATTTTACATTTATATTTCTAGTCATGACAAGGATATCTTAATTCAATAGTTATATATTGATTGGTGTTATACTCTCATGTTAGGTTTAGCTCATAGTTTGATCCCTATCTAGCATCATTTCACCCTCATTTACACTAAGTTCAACATAATCATTCACATTGGCATTGATGTTCATTAATTCATTCTCCACCTTGATATCTCCATCTTATCCTTGAGGATCATTTTTCAAATGGCTCATGATTGACCTAAGTCAATCTTACAAAGTGTGGAAATTATTCCTAAATTCAATGTCAAACATTCTTGTAACTTTCTATCGGTCATTGCGAGTTGACTTGACAAGAGTTTCATGTGAAATTTTACTATGTCATGGTATTTTATGTCCATTCATGATGTGTCAAAAATTAGTGAATAGAATTGAGAGTCACTATATAATTTACTTTTGAATTTAAGGGCGTAAAAGGAATCATGCTTGCATCATCATATAAGCCATCTAGATGTATATGCATGTTGTCTTCAGTTTTTCTCATAGTTGTTGATTTGGCTTGCCCAAGGTTTTGACCTAGGATATAACTCATTGACCTATCAATCCAATAAGCCTCTCAATGATGTTTCTAGATGACACCTTGACACATTTAGATATTTAGAAGGAAACAATAAATAGATTTTCAAATGCACACATCTACTTAGATTATTTTCACATGACTAAAATTAGTTAAATGTTCTAGATCATTGTTGTAGTAGTTGAGATCAATGTTGTCGGACACATGATAAATCTTTAGATTTTTTGTGCTAGATTAGATTAGATGATTTATCATACTATAATGAAAATATATATGTTATTACAAGGAAAAATATTCTTTGAGACTTCACCATATTTTATCTTCCTTTGACCCTAGAACTAATTACACATAACATATTCATTTAACTTTTATGTCAAATACATTCTATGATGACATCAAAGAGTCTCATTTTATAACCATTTAAATGTAAATAAAAATAAAACACATCTAACATATCTATTTTTTTTTATAAAATAACTCTTTAAATATAAAATTAATTAAAAAATAAAACATCAAAATCTTTTATCTTCTTTTATTCTTGAGACTAAATATAAATATGTTATTAATTTTTAAACATCATTCAAATTATATATTCCAAACTCTATTATCCAAACTAATTATTTATTAATTACTTTATTACTTTATTTAAATTTATGTACTTGAGTGCTTTGTCATCACAATAAGAACCCCATTTCATTGGAAAAATGACACCCTTCACTAAAATACTCCCCCTTCCAAGTGAGTGTAGGTTAAATCAAGTGCACGATAAATTATGACTTTCATCACACTGTTCATTCATGATTAAAATGATGATTATGTTTAGGAGCATTAATCTTTATTCAAGAATCCTCAAAATCATTTTTTGTCCTCTTGAAGGATCGTTCAACAAGAATCAAAGTGTTCTAATTATGGAGTATTTTTTCTTAGAAAAGACTCTTCGTGGGTGTACTTAAAAATTTGTAAAACCATGATTTGGGCAAGGGCTTTGAGTTCATATGCATTAATTTTCATAGATATAAGACAAAAAGACTTAAATCAAATGATATGCAAATCGGATCATAGTGAAGATTTTAAAGGTTTTCTAGGGTATATTGTCGAGGTGCCACCTACCATGGTTGAATAAAGTAATATACATGTACACCAATGATAGGTTGGGAAAGTGTGCTCATGGAAACCAGGGGTTGGTTTCATTGTGTTCAAAATATTGTGAATAAAAATGGAAGAAAACAATTGGATGAGTGGTGGGTGTGACCCTTCACCCACTAAATTTACATTAATGTGGCCCTCCATATATGATAATCATGCAGATCATCGACCATGTTTATATGATCTATCAATATTCACATTTTTATACAATAAAATTATTATGTAAACTAATTTTTTAATCTATCTTTAAAATAGTTTTTATATGATCATAAGGATAGGAAATCTATTTTCTCACTATCTTGTACACAATTTTTGATGGTAGTCATTATTTAATATGGGTAACCATGATGATTGAGTTTCACCCACGTACATTTTTCTTCATGTTTTATATTTGGTTTCTTCAATATAGACATCATGATGTTAGAGGAATTGATTCACAATTACTCTATCATCAAATTAACTATTCTCACTTCAAAATGCATCCCTTAACATACATACTATCCTATCATAATATGTTTTCATATCTTATCATCAAATTTTTTTCTTATTCATTTTTAACTTTTTATTGTATCTTGTGAAATGTCAAAAATGTATTTCTCTACCATATTACGATCGCATCATTCATTATCATTTCTCAAACATTCTTGAACCCAAATTTAATATTATTAGTATTTTTAACCCAAACAACATTTAAATTTTCATACCAAGCCTCTCATTTCCATTAATGATGGGTTGCAAACAAGTTGAGAGATGGAGACAAAGTAAGGTTTTTATTTTCTTTGGTGACAAATTTTAGAGGAGGTGAGGAAAAATTATGACAAAAAAATGACTTTATAGGATGCAAAGAAGGGCCTCTAGAGGAAGAAATTATCATTGTAACCTAGGTAGATTTTAGGCTTTCAAGTTTTTCAATCTATAAATTTTGTATTTATATGGTTCTTGTGTGTTGCATTTTATCCATTTTGAATAGTTTCACAATATTTTTTTTTGGTTTTTTTAGATAATAAAAAAATTATTATGAGAATTTAATGGATACTGATTTTTTTCTTCAATATTTCTAAATTCTTTACTTACAAACAATGTTCTAAGTTATAAGTTTAAGTTTTGGGTTCGTTTATCCAAATGAAATTTGGTGTATAGAAACATTAAAAATTAGATTTTTTATTTGGTTTACATGTATAAAAAATAGAATTGCATTGAATTTTTTTTATGGGTTTTATGTATAAACGTTAACTTATTTAAAATGATGAACTAGTTATTAATGTGTTTTATTTACCTTATATATTATAATCAAATATTCAAAACTAAAATTATCATGCATTTTTTCTTCAAAAACTTATAAATTTTAAGCCTTGTTTTTATTTTTGAAAAAATGGCTTATAATTTTACTTGTTTGCGTGGCTATTAAATGTCATTATGTCATTTTATTTAGAATTTGATTCTTATAGATGATTATGTTCTAGTTTTTACATTGATTTTAGGATTCTTCCTTGAAATTTTTGTAGAGTTGTAAATTGTCACCCTTGACAATTTCACACTAGATTTTTCTCCCTCTTATGTGCATGGACCTAATTATGTCCCCAATTTCCTAAATTATGCATGTTCTATGTTCTATTTTAACATTTATCAAGAAAACAAATGTGCAAAATTAAAGTAGACATTTAATATTTTTCTCCTTAAACTTTACACCCCACAAAATAGGTCTAGGACAAGGGCACCCTAGGCAACCTTTTACCCTATTTTGGCTCCAATATTTAATATGTCAGATTTGGAAATTTTATTTAAATTTCAAATGTCAAATGTTGACTATTAGAATTAATTTGTGGGAAATTAGAATTATTGTGTATAAATACCTAGTCACTTCATTATTTGAAAAAAATAAGGAATATCTAGCAAGAATTGGAAATCAAGAGCATTATCAAGCAATTATTATCAAGTCAAGAGCAATCAAGAGTAAGATCATTGTAGCATTTCATTGTTAAAGAATCATGTAAAGTTTTATGTGAATTTTTTCATGTTTATGAATACATTTTATTTGTGAGGACTAACCCTTGTAGGTCTTCAAAGAAAGCCAAGCCAAATTACAATCAAGCCTTGAGGAGATGTGCATGACTTCAGTCCTTCAAGGAATCAAATCTGAGTGGTGATTTGCATCCGATTGTTGATTCATCATTCGTTTATTGGTTATCCTCTATCCCTCAAAAGGATAAAATCTCTATCATTAATTTTTCCATTTGGAGGTGGAAACACCAACATGGGGTTTGACCGAGACAAGCCCCTATATGGAACAACCCTTCCTATCTCTTTGAATGTGTTGGTTATAGATCTAAATAATATTGGAGGAAGATTGAATACCTTTTCATCATTATTGCATTGAAACCCTACAACTTATCAAGATACAAAAAGCTTAGTTATCTCATCACCCGATGAAGATCTGATAGTGAGGTCCAAAAGGAGGAAACCTCTGATCAGACACCCGAGGACTGTGAAGAAAAATTAAAAATATAGTTACTTAGACATAAGCACCCTAGGCAACTCAGTCCTACAAATTCGGCCCCAAATTTATATGCAGGTGCATACAAGTCTTCTTAGTCTATTTTAGATACCTAATTTTGTTTGCGACTTTCCATACTCTCTATTTTCATATTAGAGTAGTACATTTTCATTTTTAGTTAGTTGCATCATTACATTTCATAAAAAATCCATTTCAAACTCCCATTCCTAAAGAAAATGTGAAACCCAAGGGCTGATTAGCTCACCTTTCTAGTTGTAAGTTAATCTTGTGCCCTTGCCACCCTCAAATTCTAAATGATATGCATAGGGAAATGACATGAATCCTAGGTTAAGTCCTAGGGTTTCACTTTTCCACCTTATAATTTTGGTGAACCCCATGCATTAACATTATAAACCTTATGAAATTTGAAGCATATCATCCTAGATCTAGGGCTAGCATTGCATTATTTTGTATTAATCATTTAGGCATTCTTTATTGTATCAAAAAGAATAAAAATCCAAAAATTTCTATATCATATTGCATCATAGGTTGCAATAGGGTTAATTTAAATCATCATAGGTCAAATATACATATTAATTACATTTACAAATTTGTATTAGGTCATTTTAGAGCTTAAATCTAAAAAATGTTCATTGCATTCATTTAGGGACTTTGTATATAGTGAAAAAGGTGAAAATTTAAATGTGTTTATTGTAAAATGATATCAAGATCATCATTCTTGAAAATTTTCACATTAGGATCAATCAATTGCTACATGTTACATCTAAAAATTCCATTTGGAATTACATTTTGTAGCTTGAACATTTTAAAATTTGTTGCATACTTACATTTTGCATTTCATAATAAAAAATTAGACAAATTCTAGAAAATTATTCCCTTTCAGGGCTACATAGTCATAAAACATAAATATTAAACAATATTACAAAAACTCAAACTTTGAAATTAGTAGAAATATTTTCTAGACAAAGGTGCCCTGGGTAGCCTTGTCTCCTATAATTTAGATATGCTTTCAGTTTTTAGACCACTGTGGTTTAATAGTCTAAGCTTCATTAATACATATCATATTGTCATAATGGCTAAATGTTTTGGTAAAATATGGAATTCTTTGAAATCCTTGGTGGATGTTTCATGTTGTGTGTTTAGAAATGATCCTACCTCAAATGATAACATTCACATTCCTTCATCTCCCATTGTATATCTTCTTAATAAAGATATCTTGAGGCAAGAGGATGAAATCATGAGTGAACTCATAAAAAATACCTTGCCTAATCTTGAGAAAAATGTGGTTCTTTATCCTTCAATGGAATGGCCTACTCACCCATATCATCAATTATCAACACCTACCATACCACCACTTGAAATTTTTTACACATCACATAGGGAAATTGATTTACAGTTCATACCTTAATCTATGCATATGGAAGAGCCTATGGTTAATAATCACAATGAGGTTGTACCACCTAATGATCCTCCATACTATAAAAACAAATTTAATAATTGTAGTGTAGGAAAAAGTATCCCCTTTTCACACTTAATTTGGGAAATAATATTAAATAAAATGAGCTAAATGATGCCTTAATTTAGTTTTGTAATATGTTTTACATATTCACATTAAGTTGAGGACCTTATTTCAATAAAATGGACATAATTATGCCTTATTAATGATGTTTTAAGGTGTACCTTTACACTTTCACACTTATCTAAGGATTTATTAATTAATTGAGGTCAATTTTCCTTAATTGGCCCCTTTAATTCAAATCCAAGCCTAGTTTATTACAATTTTTGAAGGGTAAAACCCGACATTCATAAATGCCACGGCATAAAAATCATCTTTAAAGAATGCGTGTCCTTGGTAAGTGACATAGGACCCATTCACCATAGGGTGAATGGGTCCTCACTTAGGCCTAGGACCTAAATTTAAACTATGTTTTTTGTGGTATTTCAATGATTTGAAATGTCTATTCACATGTCAGCTTGTGTTATTTGAATTTTGGGAATTAATCTTAACATATGTATAAATAAAAGGTTATTTCACTATGTTTCACCTAGAGTTTTCAAGCTACAAGATTTCAAACTAGCTAAGGATATTCAAGTAAGCATTATCAAGAGAAGTTCAAGAAAATTTTCAAGGCATTCAAAGGTAGATTTATTGAAGATTATTGTAGCAATCAATATTACATTATCATCTCAAATCTTTCTTGCATCATGCATGTTATTTGAGCTAGTATGTTGATGTAGTGTTCAAGATCTATTAAAGCATTCAAAGACATCATCTCAAATCAAGTTTCAAGATCAAGATTCACATCCATTGAAGCTACTTCATGCTAGTTGCAAATTTGCATTCCAAGGTTTAATCAAGGGTTTGGTGAGTTGTGACATTACATTATTCATTCATCATTTCCTTCATGCTATTTGATTTCATTTCAAAGTTTAAATGTACTCAAACGGGGTTTGACCAAGGCAAACCCCCCATCATAAAAAAATAAAAAAATTCTCCTCTTGTGTTTGTGTTTGTATGTTTTAGGTGGAAGAACCTTTAAAGAGGAAAAATGAAGAAAGTTGCAAATTTGTAAAAAATTCAAAGAAAGTTGTCATCTCATGGAAAATATTCTACATGATTTATTTTCAGATCTCTGATTGTGAACATCATAAATCTAGGTGTGTAGAAACAAGAGCAAAGACCCTAGAAATAATTTTTACAATGCCCTATCCAAGACCCATTTTCCATAGGGTGAATGAGTCATCAGTGAGCTTCAAAAAGGTACTTTTGGTGACTGTTACACAACATTTCCCCTTTCTCAAATCTTCCTTTTGATTAATAGTTCCAGTAGTTTTGAGTATAGTCCTTTATTTATACTTTATATCTTGCATTTTGGACTTTATTTGATAGTTTTAATCTTTCTCCCCGAAGTTTTGTTTAATAGGGACCCTGTCCTTGCATAGAAAATAAATTTTTAGGTTCATACCTTGATTTGACTCACCTTTTGTGGTTGATAGTCACTTCATTATTTGGATCTCATTTCATTGAATGAAATTAGATAAATAGGTCCATCATGCCCCCCTTTTCTATTATCCAATTTTGATCCAACCTATTTTTCATCATTTCATTTTGGTGAACCTAAGTTTGATCATTGCATTTTCTGATAAATTGGAGTACACTTTTGTTGAAAACAAGCTACACTAAGAGGATGGGGTGAATCCGTGTTGTGCAAAAATTAACTTTATTAACCTTTATCTTCAAAGAATTAGCAAAATTCAACCATAATGCATAAACATGAAGCAAATGAACAAAACACCATAACACAAGGATTTTTACATGGAAACCTTGTTAGGGGAAAAACCATGGTGGATGGCCAATCCATAATTTAATCTGAGTATACTCAAATGAATTTTACAATATGGGGAATGTACTTGCATTCAACCACACTCCCTAGAGCTCACTGATCAAAGGGAAGGCTCACTGCCCTATAAATAAAATCAGATTAAAACCATTTGAGAGTTTGAACTAAGAAAAATAGCATCGACATATGCTTTATTACAATTCCGGTTAGGCATAATATTCAATATTTTGTCTTATAGATTGATTTTGCACTTCTGCTATGTTATGATCACACTCGCAATATAGATTCTTTATGTGCAAGTGAAACTGCACATTGTTGCTCTTTTGCTCTGCTCTAATTCACAATTCACATCAACACACACTTCATACATACTTCAAAATGATATGAATGATCTTATATATATATCCACAACTTAGAATCCAATTACACTATGTCAGCTTCAATAGAACAAAGGGATATTTACATCTGTCGGCTCAAATCGTGAATAATATGCAATGTGTGTACACAATAGTTGGCCACAACTTGGCTAGGACCCAAAAAAATATGCACGAACATAAAAATACTTAACCAATTACTTTCCATACGTCCACGACATGATGCATTCAAGAAGTCGGCTCCAGTACTGGTAAAATATAGAATTAGCTAGCCAGATCTTCAAAATCGAACAAGGATCAATACGAGCCACTGCGCTTCAATAGTAACAGAGATAATATACCAAAAAACAATTCCTGAGATGTACAACACAAAACAATTAAATAAAATCTTCATATAGATCGATGAACACTGAACTACCAGATGCTTTGTTCTTCCTTGTCAATCTTCAATCTATCTACCGGTGTGATCAAATGATGATGTGTTTATCTGATCATCAATTAGGGTTGCCATAAATGAAAACACCAAATGATACTAGCAGTGTCTCTTGCCAACAAATTTCCCCCTAGATTTAGATTTGGCATTCATTTTCATTTCATGGCAGTATATTAAGTCTCATTTAGGGTGTCTATGTGGCATTTAACCTTGCATTTCATTTAAAGGTTTTAATATTGCATCTTTTCATTCTTTAAATCTAAAAAATTAAAAACAAATAGTCATTTTGGATATCATTTACATAGCATTGCATCATATTCATTTTCATTTGAAAATTAAAAAAAAATTGCATATCAAATTATGTATCCTAGGTTTTAATTTTATCACATTTTGCACTTGCATTCAACATTAATTTTGTAGAAAAAGAAAATTGTAACTCACTGTTTCAGATCAAAATCTTGAAACCACCGAAATTAACTCAAAAAATTTCAATTTTTTTTTTCAAAACTCTAACCTAGGACCCATTCCTCCCAGGGAGAATGAGTCCTTGATCATCGTTTCCTGATTTTTTGGGCATTAAAACATTCATTTTTGCATTTTTGTTTGTTGTTCTCATATCTCTATTTTTATTTGCAGAATTTCTATTTCTTCAATTTGGTCATATTTAGCTTCATTTGAGAAAATTAGTGCATTGGGTGAATTTTCAAAATTTTCATTTACAAGATATCATTTTCAGGTTTTTGCATCGTGTAATCAGAAAATTACCTTGTTTACAATTCAAAAATCTAAAAATCCCCTTGCATTTCAAAATAATGGACATGCATATTGGTAATTTATGAGTCTTTATTATCTCTAGTTGATGTTTCAAGTTGTGTTTTTGGTGATGATCCTAATACAATTGAACCTAATCATGCTTAACGAACTCCTAATGAGTTTTCTCATGAAGTTCACCTCATTGGAGAAGATGATGATAGCATGAACAATTTCATAAATGATTGCCTTAACAATCTTGAGAAAAAAACATCCTTTTACCCATCAATGCAACAACCAACACCTCCTACCATCCCACCACTTGAGATGTTTGGTCTTTTACATCCCAAAATTAAGTCACAAACTAAGCCTAGAATTCCAACAATGAGTGATCCTAGCTCCTCTAATCAATCACATACCTATCCATTTTATGTTAACAAAGTGACCAACACACCTACCAATCTAGAAGAGACTTATGGCCAAGGTTGTAATATCTTAACTAAGCAAGAATGTGACATAAATAATGAGCATGAAATTCACAAACTTTTAGAACAACTTCCTATTGAAGAAACTAAGGGACTAGGATATCAAAATCCTTATCCCTCCACATCTTCCAAGGATGCATATGTCCTCCATCACAATGATGAAATATTGTCCCACAAGGATGATAAGATCACTTTAGGTCCTTCTCATTCCAATCCACCTCAACAAGACCCTCAAACAAGAAAACAATGAATGCCTTAAAAAATCAAGAAGCTAAAGTTCCCTTGTCCCATGTCTCTCACTGAAAGACACTTACACATACTTCTTAATTATGGACTCTTAACATTACCACCTAGTAAAGAAAATAAAATACAAAACATAAAAACACAAAAATGTCTCATTGTCAATATCATAGAGTCCTGGGGCATAGTACCAATGACTATCATGCTTTATGGGGGATTTTGAACAAATTTGATATAATAGAGATAATCCCTTAACGCATGCATTTTTCTCCTTTCCATGTAATAGTTGTAGGATCTTAGAATCCTGACTATTACATTTTTTAATCATTCATTGCAAATCATTTTCTCTATTGCAAGGAGCTCATTCCCATCACTTATCTCAACTCATCCTTGTCTTGCACTTAGTGGGGGAAAGGGGGTTAGATAACCTTGCCATAGTTTTGGCACTTGGTGTTGTCCCTTTGGATAGTTGTCCACATTTTACATATACTACATAAGATTGGGATGTGGATGACCTACTATAGGTTGAATTGCTTGTGCCTTACTAGTCTTTTGCATTGTTTTCTTTTTCACATTCTTTGTGTGAGTGCATGTGCATAATGTGATCCCCCATACTATTATGTTTGATTTATCTCTCTATCTTTATGTGCATTCCTCTATTTGTATCTACATTCTTCTATAGCTCGTAAATATTTATCTTTTTCGCTTGTATTGTGCTTTCCTTTTTGGGGATGACATAAGGTTTCAAGATATTTAGGTCTCTTCCATGTTGACTCTAAATATTTTTCCTTTGTTTTTGATCTGTATGTGTCATTATTCCAGTTCTTCAATTATTTGGGGAATGATGACATTTTCAAGCTCTATAATAACATTGTAGCAAAGATATACTGGCCCCGACTCCATAGATCCCTTATGTGTTTTTGGCTGCAATCCCTCCTTCCTTTTTCATGACATAGCTTCATTTTGGGAACATATGACTGGCATAGAGATTTCTGAGTAAGCTCTCATGTCTTAGGATTAAACATTGGCTACTTTAAAATAGTTTCTCATAATGATGGTGTGACAATTTCCTTAAAGTGGGGGCATACATTAACAATATATTTTGAATTTTCTCATGCTTCATGGTGCGATTTTCTTTCTTCCTATGATGCATCCTTTTCTTGGTGGTGTCATTGGGTTTGATGTCCTCCAAGAGTGAAATATTTCCTAGCATACAAATTTCCTCTTAGTGGTGATGGAATGCACTGCATTCCCTAAGTTGTGAATCTTTTACTCTTGATTTGTCCTCTCTTGGAGACATTAGGCATGATGTTCCCTAAGAAGAAGACCTTACATGACCTAAGCAAGATCCCTTTGAATAAAAACCATATATATGTATAATTTTTATAAGTTTTTAGAATAATACAACTTGTTAACCTTGTGAAGCTTGAACCCATCACTAAATATGAGACCACCAAGCATAAGAAACCTTGCTTGCTAGTAGAGCCTTCCCCATGTTCATGAGTTCTTAGCAGAACACGGCTTATTTGAGTGTAATTCTGGATTTGATTGTGTCCAATTTTTTTTCCTTATGCTCTTTGCTCACATCCTGATGATGGATCATGGAGTGTGATCCGAAATGTTGATGTAAAAAATTGGACACAATCAAATCTAGAATTGCACTCAAATATACAATATGGATTGTGGAAATTTGATATCATTAATAACATGGCTTGTTTAGGCCTCGTGAAGCTCAAGGTATAGTATTGTGGTGCCTTGTTGAAGTTTTCATGAGGATATCTTTGATATGGTAAATGGTTTGTTACATTATGAAAATATGCTATAACCCACAACATAAATTTTTGATCAAGTTGGTAAATAATATAAGAAAACATTAATGATGGCTATCATTCAGTATGTCATTATTTTGGAAGTTAATTGGGATCATGTTAAGAATAATGTACCTGAGAATCCGTGGGAAGCTTTGATGAAAAGAATAATAGAGGTCGTTGAAATGTAAGAGAAAATAAGGGCTAAGGCACTTGAGGAAATTGGATCCTCTCTAACTCCTGGTGATATGGGAACCTTGAAAAAGGTTTGTTCAACAATGTTCCAGATGAAGAGAAGGATGAACACTTTGATGATGAGAGACAAGAAGAAGATTAAGAAGATAAAGAAGGAAACTATGAATAAAATTAGAGACACAACTAAGAAATATGGTATGCTTGGTGCACACCCATCCGGTTCTGTACCCAAGCCAGATGAAGCAGTCTTTGTAGAGGTGAAGGAAAAAAATCCCTCTAGTACTAATTGTAAGTGTGAATAAGGTGTAAAGCAATAAAATACTTCTTAATGAAACATTGCATCAAAGATTAAGCTAAGAACCAATTGAAATCATCTCATTGTCTCCTATCTTTAAATATTTATTAAGCTATGTGCTCTTAGATTAAAATAACACTATAAATGTTAAAATGACAATCTAAAGAATGAAATGATATTGATGCAGTGATATGGAGCTAAATGTGATAATAATAGATGATAAAATAAACTAAATTAGCATGGATTGACATGAAAATGATAAGTAAAGCTACAGGAGGCAGCCATGATTGAAAACTTGAAGCTTGATGCTTGAATGTTGGATGTTTGGATGTTTGAATGCTTGGATGCTTGATGGAATTCTGCAGAGTAAACTTGATAACCTGGGGATCCTTTCTTGGTTGAATGAGGTTGTATTTATAGATTTCCTGGCTGTAGAAATGTACAAGGATGGCAAAGAGAGGCTTGGATTCAATCTGAAGGATTGAATGGTGAAAGTTGGAGGAGATTGAGAGAATTTTGGTGATTGTCTCCACCCATGAAAACACCAAGCAAGAGAAGAGGAAGGATTGATGGAGGAGGATTGAGAGAAGAATTTGGAATTTGTCTCCAATTTGTCTCCTAAACTTCTCGTGAAGTTTCAAAGCATTAATTTTGACATAGTTTAGACATAAATTAGACATAGGATATCTAATTCAATTTTGAGGAAATATAGATGGAATATTCCTTATGCCTTGATTCAAATAATTTGATTTATTTAAATTAGCAAAAAGAGGAATAAATAATTTAATAAAATGAACTATAGAAGTTGTTTATTAAATTAAATAGAATAATATGGCAATTAATCAATAAAGTATTTAATCTTTATTTAATTAATTTAAGATTGATGTGATAGAATAAAATAGGGATTTGATAATTAAATCAAACAAAGTATTTAATTTTTTTAATTTAATTAAGATGAGATTGGAAGAATTTAAATGGGAACTATATAAATAAATATTTCTATTTATTCAAACAATAGAGGAAATTAGAATAATTAATTAAATAATTTGTATTTAATTAATCGGATTCTCCAGACCAATTTTAGGTGTATACATTTTGCCCCTCTTTGAAGTGATGTGTTTACGCATTGCTTCGAAGAAAATTTTGCTGCTACTACCAGGATCGATGGTAAAAAAGAAAAAACATTCCATATGCCCCAGATATTGATTTTTAGATGATTGTTGATAATATGCCCCCTTGGGAGATAAATTAATGATTTGATGATTTTTAGAATTTTTGAAATTTTCATGATGATTTGATGAAGGTATGATGAAAAAAATAATTTATCTCCCGACAATTATGAAGAAATATAGCCCATAGATGTCTTTCAATTAATTTCACAGATAAAATTAATCAAAATATAATTAAAAACCCACAAAAATCCCTTTTTTAAAAAGTTATATATAGTCTAAAAGGTCATTTTCAAAGTCATTTGTACTATTTGAGTTTCAAAATCTTGTGATAGAGACTTTTAGTCAATTGGAGCAAGATGCCAATTCCTTACCACACTCACCGTTTTGAGCACGTTCAATGTCACCAATGGCCGGCCGCATACGGACCTCTGGTATGTACCCATTATCCTCCTCGTTTTTTGTGCAATTTTGTTTTTTTATGCTTTAGGCAATTTTTAGCTAATTTAGCGCTTCCAAGCCGCATTGTAGCACTTTCACTCTGGTGTAGCGCTTCTAATAGCTATAGTAGTGCTTAGAGATTTAGCGTTTGCGTTATATTCTCTAATGCTTCCATAAGATAGTTTAGCGCTTTCAAAGTTTCAACGCTTAGGTAGGTTCCATTAACACATCGATGCTAGATTTTAGCACCTAGAATATTCTAGCACTTTGATTTGGTAAATTAGCACTTTTATGGTCTGTTATAGCGCTTTTGATGAAGTGGCGCTTTGACGAACTGTTTCAGCGCATCGATGCAGAAAAACAACGCTTAGGATAAAGTAGCACTTCGGTGTTCATTTATAATGCATCAGAGTGTTGAAATATCGCTTTGGATAAAATAGCGCCTTGGGTGCCTATTTTACCGCATTCATTTGATAAAGTAGCGCTTTTGGAATTTTAGCACTTTGGATGCTTGTTTTAGTGCATCTATGTCAGAATTACAGATTTTGACTTAGATATCCTTGATTTCGTTAATTCCGATCATGTACATTCTTTGGATTTATATGATTGATGATCCAAATGCTTGATGATTTATTTTGATGTTTAAATAAGAGTTACTCTCATGATAGGCGAGAATAATCCTATTTATGATGATCCTCATGATAGGCAAGGAAATGATTCAATATCCGATAAATCTCATGTAATAGGTGAGATTAGATAATATTTGATGAACCTCATAATAGGTGAGATTTGTTGATTGTTGTTCATGAATTTTGATCCAAAAATTCGTACCAATTTTTGATTTAGACTTGATAGTAGAATGAATTTTTATTTCATGACATAGTGTACAATGATCTGAAATTATGTCATGATGATAGGAGTGTCTAGGTAATCTCCAAATGCGAGAGTGGTTTCCTTGGACCACTGATTTGATACCTCATCTAACACCAGATGAGATTCAGGTCATAGATTGATGTGGCCTCACCAATTTACTAGACATGCCCCAGATTAGGATTAATCAGGGTCTTTTGACTACTTTGGCTGAGAGGTGGCATAGTGACCACAACACATTTCATTTACCCATTGGTGAGATGACGGTCACACCTAAGGATGTGTGGTGGATTTTGTGCATTCTGTTTATGGGAGAGATCGTGGTGTACGATTCTCATGAGGCTGGTGGGAGAGATTCTCTCCGCAGAGTGTTTTAGGATTAGGATATTGTAGGTCCGAGTGTCCGATGGAGGAGGATCGCTGATGCATATGCGACACTACCAATAGTGCTTGTTGGATTTATTAGAGGTTTCCTTTGCCCTGATCATAGGTCAAAGAGATTCCTTGTGGGTTGGGGAAGGATTCTAGAGAGCATGGTCGTACATGGTACGAGATATGCGTGGGGGATGTGCATGCTAGAACATCTCTACCATGATCTTCATTCAATGGTGTACCTTGGGGCACGTAGCTTATTAGCAAGGATGACCTTGTTAGAGGTGTGGGCATGGGAGCACTTTTCCATTGCTCTACCATTTCCAGTGATGGATAGACCAACAGGTAGACCGTATGTATTTCGGTATAGAGGTTGGCTTACCCAGGCTAGGATGGGTAAGTTGGAGCATTGGAGGTGAGTGTTTGATGATACAGAGACTGTTACTTGGTGGTCGTACTTAGACTGTGAGCAGTGGGATGAGGATGACGCAGTGTTGGGGTATCTCTATGATTCCATGTACCTGATTGGTTGGAAACCCTTTGTATTGGAGAGGTTTCTACTACGATGAGTGTACAGGTAGTATGAGATTGTTTAGTGTATGCCATAGGGGGTAGCCCACTATACTAGGCGATGGAGTGATGTACCTGATTGGGGGCCTTGTATGTCATATGAGGTCTTAGTAGAGGGATATAGGGCATTGCAATCATCACCCAGGGACATGCACAAAGACATTGTGGAGGCACCTGTTATAGAGGAGTACGCCACATTTTTGGCTTTGGTTCCACATCCGTGTATCACCATTCTGGACGAGCTAGCAACGTTACACATAGAGGAGGATGTTCTTGAGGGTTCCATAGATAGTGAGGGTGATACTCTATTAGGGAGTAGCACAGAGGGTGGTAGCAATGGCAGTGATAGTGATGACAATGATGGTGGCAGTGGAGGTGACAAAGGGGCTGGATCAATCGGTAGTGGTCCTTCATCCAGCAGGCCTCGCAAGAGGCGAGTAGTGGCAGTACCATCAGTGGACCACCAGAGATAGATTGCAGGTCTCCAGAAACAGGTACAGATGTTGTAGGGACAATTGGTATAGGCCCGGGGTTTGCTGGTTTAGATGCAAGCCCAAGCTCAGGCCCATGCTCAGGCTTTAGTGCAGGTATAGGGATAGTTGGCCACTGTGCAGACTCAGGTTGCCACATTGACAGCTGAGCGAGATAGTGCACAACAGATTTTTGAGAGGCCATAAGAGACAGTTGAGACCTTACAAAGAGCGGATGATGGTACCTAAGTGGAAGACTACATGAGAGAGGTTTTGTGGGTTGGCCGAGAGGTAGATTTCTACAGGGGAGATACCATGATGTAGTGCCTGTTGATCGCAAATTCAGCTATGCCCCTTCGAGATCCGGTCAGACTCACACCTAGATAGTTAGTGAGGGTGTCACACAACCTCCTCGAGGAGATCCCAGAGATCCTGGTCCTTTAGGGGGTGGTGGTGGTACTGGTCCTGTTGGGCCCGCACCTTCTGGCAGTAGCAGATCATAGATGCTATTGTGATTCTGAGATTTTCCTTTTTGAGACATGGTGTACACTACAATTTAGCTCATTTTTGATGGTGTCCTTTCTTTCAAACTTCATTGTATACTTGACACTGATGATATATATATGAGATGCGATTGATGTGTGATTTTATGATGATTTCTGATTTCTATGTGATGGATGTATTGATTATGTGATGATGCAACATGTGATGTTCTATATGAATGATTTTATTTCAATGTGATGATGCTATGATAAATTTATTTTGATGATGATAATGAAAATGCAGATTATATGATATTTAGACTTATGATGTGATGTATGAATCTCTAAATGATGATCTATGTGAATTCTTTTATTTCAATGTAATGATGCTTATGATAAATGCATTTTATTTTAAATGTGATGATGATAAAAATGATGATTTGTGATGAATGATAATGGATGGATGATGTAATGATAATAATAACATGACTTGTATGTATTTTAAATGTGATAAAATGTATGGATGACAAATGATGAAACTTAATGATGAGATGATGACTTCTACATGTTTTTGATGATTTTGATTTATGTCAAGTATACTCAGTCCTATTTGTAGATAAGATAATCATTGATTGAAACCCTTTATGCAATAAGTACTCTATAGATAATGAATTATTATTAATGCAATCTAATTTTAACATGCAAATATATGCAAAAAGCATTATCATTTTAACAGTACTTTTGTGCCTTTTGTCATCATAGAGCTTTAATTGGATGTTGAAAGTGAGTACAAGCATCAATGGTATGTGTGATGACCTGAGTACTTCTTTCATGATTTTTGATATTGCAAGCGAACACAAGCATCTAGGTATAATTGAACCAAGATGACCTGAGCATTCATTGCATAAACAAGTAGTGATTAATCATTTTAATGTGTGAATTCTGAATGTCATCGGTGATACATTTGCATAGCACATCCCTCAATAATTCACACATTTATATGACTAAATCACAGACAACAAACAATAAAAATATCATTATTTTTCCTTGTTTCTCTAGTTCAATACATCATTGAGTTACTCCAAAGAAATGATAATAAAAAATAAAATTTATCCATTTGTTACTTAGAGTGTTTCAGTCATTATTCAGATTTTTAGATCATCCATCCTGACTTTTTTTGATGTTTTTGATTTTTGAGATTTTTTTTTGACCAAAGACCTATCCTAGGGGTCTTGGGGGCTGATCAAAGATTAGCCTTTCCTACGTTACACACACATAGACCACGTAGTTCAACTGACATAGACCTATGATTTTGTTTTTTTACTTTTCTAGACTGACTTTTTGACATGTTTTTGGATTTTGATATGATACAGATGGTTGATGCCCTTCTGATGATGATTGATTTTGTACTTTGATCATTGTTTTCGTGTTCTTATCCTACTGTTGTTTTCCCTTTGGTGAAACCGATGTTTTTGGTGCCCCTAGTGATATCCAGATGTTGCCCCCAAGCTTTGGAGTGAGACTTGACTATGTGAAATGATTTTGATATGGATGCAATGATGGCAAGACTAATGACTTGATATGAAACTGTATGACTGATAGTTTGTTGATCTCGATATGTATCAAAATAGATGGGAAAGCCGATCTTTAGAATCACATATCACGCTTGTTTCCAGGTTTTCACCATATGTTTTGATTACACTCTTTGTTTTGTGTATTTTTCTCATTTTTCTTTCTTTTTGTATTTTCTATATTTTTATTTTTTTTGTGTTTTTGTGTCTCCAAGATGCCTGTTTACCATTTTTTCATCAAGGAAACCATTTTTAGAAGTTTGACCCGTGCACTAGGAGATTCAAGAATAGAACTTTATTAGATGGTTACTGTTGAAAGGTTCATCAAAAAAATCCCCTTCTGACATTGATAGTTGGTATGCCCCTAATCGATACACTGATATGACAACAAAAGGACCAAGCCAGTTAGGCTCAAATTTCCCTTTCTTCTCCCTATCCTACTGATTCCTAGGGTTTTCCTTTAGTACCAAATCACCAACCTGGAAGACCCTCGATTTTACCTTGTGGTTGTAACTCGTTGACATTCTCTGTTGATAAGCTGTTAGATTATTAATAGCTTGTTGACGACGCTCATCCAACAATTCCAGTTCCTGCAATCTAGATACCCTATAGTCTTCATCTGAAATAGTTCCTCTGAGACATACATGAAGGGATGGAATCTCTACTTCGATGGGCAATATGGCTTCTGATCCATTTACCAAGGCATATGGTGTAGCTCCTATTGGAGTTCTGATACTTGTTTTGTAGGCCCATAATGCAGGATTGAGTTGAACATGCCAATCATGTCCAACATCATTTGCCATTTTCTTGAGGATTTTTAGAATTGTTTTGTTGGAGGCCTCTGCTTGGCCATTCCCTTGAGGATAGTATGGTGTTGAAAAACAATGTTGGATATGAAAATTTTCACATAGTTCTTGGACATCTTGATTCTTGAATGGTCGTCCATTATCACTGATAATGGATTGAGGGATTCCATACTGATAGATTATGTTTGTAAGAGGTACTGCTTCTATCCATTTTGTGAAATATTCTGTAGCTGCGATAATGAACTTGTGTCCATTTGATGAAGAAGGATTTATTTTTCCTACTAGATCCAGACCCCATTGACAAAAAGGCCATGTTGATGTGAACGGATGCAGTTCTTGTGCTGGTGAATGAATCAAATTGCTGTGAATTTGACAGTTTTGACATTTCTTAACAAACTGATAGGATTCTTTCTCCATGAATGGCCAATAATATCCTAAACAAAGGAGTTTCTTGGCTAGAGTTATACCACTTGAATGAGTGCCACAAATACCCTCGTGAACCTCTCGTAGGGCTGTTTAAGATTCATTGTGTTCTAGACATCGGGGTAAGGTACCATCAAGACCTCAACAATAAAGTATTTTGAGCGGATTGGCAGATAAAGTTTTGTTTTTGGTTCCTGGAAAGATCAGGAAGAAGGATATCATCTTTCAGGTAAGCATAGGTTTTTTCATAGATGGAGGTTTCAATGGTTTTTAGATGGCATATGGTAGTGAATTTTGATTCATTATGGGAAGGACAGGATACTTGTTCTACCATAAACTCATAACAAACACGTTTCTTTGACAATTGTAATAATGAAGCAATTGTGGCCATCGCTGTTCTCTGCTCTTGGAATTTGATCAAACTTTATACTGACAAAGAACTGTTTCAGATCATCTATTTGTTTCTTATAGGGCATCAAATTTTCATCTTTTGTTTGATACTCACCATTCACTTGATAAATGACTAGCTGAGAGTCCCCATATACCTGTAAGTCCGTGATCTTCCATTGAATTGCTATTTTGACCCCAATGATTAATGCTTCATATTCTGCCACATTATTTGTACATTGAAACATTAGTCTATATGATTTTGGAATTGTGTGTCCTTTGGGAGAGATGAACAAAATCCCTGCTCCAGATTCACGTTGTGTGTATGATCCATCAAAATATAATACCCATTGTTTGGGCAACATTGTCAGAATATCTGCATCTGGACACTCCATTATCATCGGTCGATCATCGGGCAGAGGAGCCTCAACTAATTGTTCAGCGATTGCCTAACCCTTGATGGATTTTCTCTCTACATATTGAATGTCAAATTCAATTAATAGCATGACTCACTTTGCCAGTCTTCCTATTAAGGCAGCTTTACTGAGTAGATATTTTAAAGTATCGATCTTTGCTTTTAACTTGATTGTATGGGTCAACATATAATGTCTCAGCTGTTGAGTAGAAAATACCACCGTCAAGAAATATTTCTCTATGAAAGTGTAATTTATTTCATAACCATTTAAATTTCTACTGATATAATATATGGCATGTTCTTTTCCCTCATAATCCTCTTGCGCTAATAGTGCCCCCAAAGAGAGATATGTTGTGGCAATGTATAATATCAAAGGTCTTCCTTCCATTGGTGGGATGAGAATGGGTGGTGACATTAGATAATGTTTTATTTGATTGAACATTGTTTCACATTCATTATCCCATTTGAAAACCACATTCTTATGCAACAGATGATTGAAAGGATGACTTTTGTCTGCCAGCTAGGAGCTAAATCTCCTGATTGATTGGAGCCTTCCTTATAGTGATATGAGTTGACTGATATTCTTAGGTGGTGGAATCTCCATTATTGCTTAGACTTTCACTGGATCTACCTCAATGCCTTTTTCTGAGACAATGTACCCCAATAGTTTTGCTAATGTGACCCTAAAGACACACTTCTTAGGGTTTAACCTGACATTTAATTTCTCTAGCCGTGTGAAGATTTTGTTTAGAATATGTAGATGTCCCTCCGTTGTACAAGATTTTTCTAGAATACCATCCACGTAATCCTCCATGAAGATGTGCATCATATCGTGAAAGATTGTCATCATTGCTCTTTGATAGGTTGCTCCTACATTTTTTAGACCAAATGGCATGACGTTCCAGTAGAAGGTTCATCATGGACATGTAAAAGCCATCTTTTCTCGATCTTCTAGAGCTATTTTTATTTGATTGTACCTAGAGAAACCGTCCATGATTGACAACATGGCATGCCCTGCCATCAAGTCCACAATGATGTCTATATTTGGTAATGGAAAATAATCCTTCGAGCATGCTTTATTTAGGTCCCTAAAATCCGTAAATATCCTGATGCTATTGTCTAGCTTTGAAAGAGGTACAATGTTGGATATCCACTCAATGTAGTCTATAGACCTTATGAATCTAGCATCCAACAATTTCTTTAGCTCAGCCTTTACCATTAATGCGATATGGGGATGCATTTTTCTCAATTTTTGCTTGACAGGCTTGATTCTTGTGGGAACGAAAAATTATGCATGAGTAGATTTGGATCCAAGCTTGGCATATCGAAATATGACCAAGCAAAGTTGATGCTTCTTTCCTTAAAGAAATTGATGAGTTCAGTTCTCTCTTGATCTATCATGGATTCTGCCAAATGTAGGATTTTTGCCTTTTCTTCAGTGCTGATGTTCACAAACTGTGTACCAGAACTGATGACCACTCATGATAATGTTTTGGAAGAGTGTCAAATCTCCCATCTTTTGGTGCCTTAGAAAGGTTTTCACTGTTAGATGTGTTCTTTATTTTTTCTTTTTCCAGATCTAATGCTGCCATAGAATGGTTTTCACCATTAGATCTATTTTCCTTGTTTTCATTTTTGCTACTGGAAAATTTGACACCCTCTTGCCGAGTCACATTGTTATGAGAATTATAGATAAAACTTGTACCAGGTTTGGTATGCAATAGGAAATTTACGATGGCATCATCGTTTGCAAATCTTGGCACAGTTAGAGGTTTGACAGTTTCCCAATCGATTAGTTTAGGATGGATTAATGGCATGAGGTCATTGGATTTATTTAGGTTGATGGATGTAAGGGTTTGGATAGACATTTCATCATAGTCATTTATTGGAATATCGAGGTCAATGATGGTACTTTCTTCAAGATCCTCTACTTCACTCTAGGTTTGTTTGTCCCCACTCGAGTCATCGATATTTTGTGATCTTGCTACGAATGGTCTAGACCCAGAACCTTGTCCCTCCTCACACATAGGTGTATATTGTTGGATGACATCTATATGAATATCAGTGAAAGATACATCAGAACATGAATCCCACTCATATTCATTTGAATCTGTCTCTGAGCTATTTCTAAGTTGAAGGATTCTTTCCATAGCCTTCTTTGTCAGTTCCTATTTTTCTTCATTAGAGTATCCCAGTCCCATCTTCTCTTTTGAGTGGAGAGTGAGGGGCTGAATAGGCTCTATGATTCCATCCTTTCTTAATCCCACAAGTCCTTGTCCTTCATAACCCATTTTTAAAAAAATAGATTTTCCTTTTCCATATTTATCAGTGTTAATATTAACATTTTTGAGATTGATATTGGATGTCGAGGGTTCCTCATCTTTGTATAGCCAATCCAGGATTGCTTTGTTGTCCAACTCATCCTCTATGGTACTAGTTTTGAAAAACCTTTCTGCAAGAATTGTGACTGGTAATGATGTTTGAGGTTTTATCATAGATGGTTGACCATAGGTCTCAGGAGATGGCATTAACTGTGATAAGTGAATCGATTGCTCCATAGAATATGTTCCCTTGCCCTTGTCTGTCAGTTGGACTTGCTCTTGAAAATTTTATGAAAAATAATATTGTGGATCCAGATTATCTATTGATTGAGTTTCAACAGGATTTGTTTTTGTTTCTTTATTCTTCTTCTCTACCCACTTGGTGGTGAGACTTGGACGTTTTTCTTCGTTGGATGATTTTGAACCAGATGCTTCCCTGTTGTGAGGCACTAGGGTATCTTGGGAGATTCTAATTGTGTCACAATGTTGATGATGATTATAATCAATAGATATAGTCACCTCTTGTCCATTTATTGGGAATTTCAAACATTGATGATATGTTGAAGGTATGACTTACATTTCATGGATCCATGGTCATCCTAAGAGTATGTTGTATGTTAAATCTTTTTCCAATACCTGACACACTATGTGCTTCATAATAGGCCCCATTTGAATGGGTAACACAATTAATCCCTTGGACGATCTTTCCTCCTCATCATATGCTTTGATGGTCATTTTTCTTCGAGCATCAATAGCGTCATCGGAGTACCCTAGTGCACAGATTAACTTGAGAGTGCAAATGTTCAGACCAACTCCCCCATCTATTAAGATTGTCTTGATGCGATGATTGTGGATTAAGAATTCTATATGGAGTGTGGTATTATGGGGATGGTTTAGTGAGACGTCATCTTTTTTGGAGAATGATAGACAATGCAGGGTAGTCAAATGCCCCACCATAGCTTGGAACTGCCAAAGATCTAGATTCTTTGGTACCATAGTGGCTACTAGTGCTTTTTCTAGAATCTCCTTATGCGATGGTGATAATTTAAGGAGTTCTCGTATCGATATTTGTGCAGGAATGTTTTGTAGTTGATCGACAATGTTATATTGAGATGGAGGTGGAACTGCATGTGTAGACCCAACTCATTTTAACACTACCTTGGATTGCCCCCTATTCTTTACATTTGCTGGTTGATATTCTTGATGGTCTCTGATTTTTAAGACGTTGATTTGATTTTCAGAGCTTTGTATGCTTGGGAGAAAATCCAAAGGGGTAGTGTTGTGGGCTTTGTTTTCGTCAATGTTAGGACCAATTGTATGATCATTCTCTACTTGAGATAGACAAAGGATTGTTTTATCATAGACATGATTGATGTTCTTACCTTTGTTATTTGAATATGATGACGCTCCTTTGTCATAGTTTGGAAAAAGGTCTTTGAAGGCCAAAAGATCGTTATTGTTTTGGGGTCCCTTCACATATATTTTGTTGTTGTCAATAAAATCTTGTACTGCGTGTTTCAACTCCATACAATCATTGGTTTTGTGACCTTTGTTATTATGGAACTTGTAGTAATCTATGTCATTCCACCATGGTGGTTTGACCTTTGGATCCCATAATCAGGCTTCCCGTGTAGTGATAAGGCCACTAGTGACTAATTCTTTCATTGTTGATTCTATTGTTTGGCCTAACGGTGTGAACGTACGCCGATTTGATGGTTTCTAATATGACTATGTTTTTACGATCTCGTTTCTTTGTATGATATTTGACTTGACAATTTGATCATTGTTTTGATTCTTTGATGTAGATGTTGTCAAGTTAAAAATTGGTTTGATGTTTTGGTAATCATTTGTTGTTTCATTTGTAGTCGTGTTTCGATTCTTTTGCCAACATTTTGTCAAGTCATTGCTTGAGTATTGATTGGAGGAGTTACTTGTGTTATTCGTTTTATCGTTGAAATGCTTGATAACTCATCTTTTGACTAATGCTTCTTCAAGTTTAAGACTGCTTTCTATTACTTTTTTGAATGTGGGAGGACATTGTAATTCAAGTCTATAACTCATTTCCTCTGTCAAGTTGTCAATGAAAAAATCCATCTTTTCTTCCTTAGGAATGGATCGAGGATATATGGCGAACAATCATCTCCATCTTTGTAGAAAATACAAGAACTTCTCCCCTTTGTTTTTTTTTAAGTTATAAAGATCCTTTATTGTAACATCATGTTGGATGTTGAATGAATACTGGGAGATGAACTTATTGAAAATTTCCTCAAAAGTCCTGATACTTGGTTGTAATTTTGAGAGCCATTCCATACATGCACCTCCCAAGCTCCTGGGGAATAATCTCATTAAGTAGGTTTCCTCTTGGGAAAACTCAAGGCTCATTGTTTTGAATTCTTGGATATGATCTATCAGATCCATTTTTCCATTGTACTTGTCATACTTCGAGAATTCACAGTGTCTTGGAAAAGGTATTAGTCCGACTGTTGCGTCGAAAGGATAAGAAAAAATATTGTATATTGCATATCTTTTGTTACTTCCTTTCATCATATCCTGTATCTATTGTTGTAACATTTGCATTTGGGATGCCAAAGCAGCAACTAGATCTATTGTTTGTGTGGGTTGGATTATTTCAGTCTCACTTGTTCCAGGTGCTTCCTTCAAATGATTTATGTTGAAGTCTTTGAAAAGTTTGGCACCTGATTCAGCCAACATCAAAAGATAATCTCCATATCTTGTTCTAAAAATATTTTCCATAAATTTATGGAATTTGGGATCTTGTTGAGTTGTTTGAATATCCTTTGGAGTTATTTCGTTCTTATCGTTTTGGTTCAGATTGTTCCAAGGATTTTCCTTTTCCATGGTTTGGGATGTTTCAATTTCTTGCTCTAAGAGTCTCTATTTTTGAAACCTAGTGAAGATTGGCATACAAATGTTTACCATTTCTTCCAAAATGTTGATCTTCTATGCTTGAAAAATGTCAACTGAACTTTTAACAAAGTTGAATAAGATAATGGATCTTATTGATAAGACTATGTTAAAAGTTTGATTACTATACTTAGTTTTGTGATTAAGGATGATAGTATCCTGATGATGAAAATTCAGTGTAATAATCGATTATGTATTTTGATTTGACACTTCTGATTTGCAAGATCTTGTTTTAGTTGATAAGATTTGAAATTTGTATAAACCTTTCTGATTTCGGTCTTTATATAGTGATTCTGATAAAAATAAACTTGTGTTTTGGTAAAAACTATGGATAAATGACAGACAGACTGACTGGTATGATTTTTGAACTCTCTGTTTTGAAAGCGCTAAAACACAGGACAAAGGCGCTATTTCATAGAAGCGCTAGAATAGAGTCCCGAAGCACTGATAGGCGATAGAAGTGCTTAAACAGTGCTTGAAAGTGCTACTGAAAGTGATGGAAGTGCTATCTTGACATAAGCACTAAAACGGTGCCCAAAAGTGCTGAAAAAGATGATGAAAGCACTATTTTATGAAAGCGCAAAAATAAAGATTGTAAGTGCTAAAACAGTGCCCAAAAGTGCTATTTCACAGAAACGCTAAAATAGTGACCCGAAGCGCTGAAACAGGTTTCCAGAGCACTGAAAATAGGACTTTTAAGATTCTATTGTAAAACTTGATCGAGCCTTATGGCATACTCTATCATGGGTTGTGGAAAATAAGACTGACGTATGCGTTGACTATAGTTGTGAAATTGTGTGAGAGCTCTTCTTTGGAAGAAGGCTTGTGAAAAGAGTGGTTCTACTACATAATCTAAAGTTCAAACCCTAACAAAATTTTCATATCTGTGGATGAAGGTCCTATGTTGCAAAAATATCTTCCGATTTTGATATAGAAAACATCTTCTCCTTAAATTATCCTGATAACTAAGAGGTTTCTTGGGTTTGGTGATTTTGATTGTTCTCTTGAAAAACATGGTGGAATTCCACTTTCGAATCATGAACTTCTTGATTTGATTTTGACTGGTTTGTTTTCAGGATGATCTTTAATCTAATTTTAATTATTTTTGTGAAAATATAGCAAGCAATTGTGAGATACTTGTTTTAAACTGAATAGATCGTGTATGTTCAAGAACCACAAATGGTGCTTATTTATTTTTACTAGTTTCTTTGACAAATGTACACAAATCATAAAGAATCATACTTAAGGACAAATAGGTCATTGTTATACTCACAACCCACATATTGAAATTGCGTCGACGCACACAACCATGTCACCCCTAGAGGGCGCTTGTGTTTTTATCATTTCTAGGCACATACTTAGAGTTGGATTTCTCATCCTCTAAGAAAATGATCCTTGGAAATTATATGGTGAGTGTCTTGGTGGCATATTCTTCCCTACCCTTGCACCGTGAGTATGAAAAATGTATGGATACTGACTTAGCGGGATACTACTCTATGGTTCGTACATAGGGCTTTCGTGCGGTGAGGAAATTGATAAACTCCCTCAAAAGACCTCCCAATCTTTAGAACAAATATTTTGGGGATGGTTATCTTGCTCACTACTTTCAAGTTGGACTTTCATCAACAACTTGCATTTTGATTATAGTGGGTTGGAATCCTTGGCTTTAGGCGTTCCCACTTAGGTCATTCCCATAGGGTGAGTACTTTCTCCCACTATGGGAGACCTTCTAAAGGATTTAGCAAAGCATAAATAGCATGAAGTAAAGATGAATCTGGCACTTTGATCACCCAGTTAAGGGGAGAGCATAAGCCTAATCACCACAAGCACAACATATAAGTTGTTCTGTTTTAAGCTCAAAAGATAATTTTCTAATCTATGTGAAGGTGTTGCTTCACAAAAATCATGATGTTCTTTTTAACTTTATACTGCAAAAATGTGATGACTACCCTAGGATTGATAAATTTTCTTTAAGAAAACAAACAGTGGCTACCCTAGGATTGATAGATTTTAGAAATCAAAAGTGACTACCCTAGGATTGATAAATTTTAGAAAACAAAAGTGACTATCCTAGGATTGATAAATTTTAGTCCAACTGTTAAAAAAGAAATAAAATTTGGCCACGGTCGTGTCGGATCCAAACTGAATTTACAAAAGCACCGAGACAGTCCACCAAAGCACTATAACTTTTACTTGATGTGTTGTAACTCGAAAGCGCCGAAACAAGACACGAAAGCGTTGAAGTTTGCCATGGAAGCACTAAATCACCAATGTGCCAAAATAGGTCATGGAAGCCCTAGAGTTGAAAGCACTGAAATTTTTGACGGGTGTGCTATAGTATCATGGAAGTGCCAAAACAAAGAATAGAAGCACTTTAGTTTGCCATAGATGTGCTATAGTATTTGACAAAAGTGCTGAAACAGATCATGTTGGAAACCTGAGCGATACTTTTTCAGAAAATTGATAAAATTGGGGTTAATGCCCCACAGTGGGCACCAAATTGTAAGTGTGAATAAGGTGTAAAGCAATAAAACACTTCTTAATGAAACATTGTATCAAATATTAAGCTAATAACCAATTGAAATCATCTCATTGTCTCCTATCTTTAAATATTTATTAAGATATGTGCGCTTAGATTAAAATAACATTATAACTATTAAAATGACAATCTAAAGAACAAAATGATATTGATGCAGTTATATGGAGCTAAATGTGATAATACTAGATGATAAAAGAAACTAAATTAGCATGGATTGACATGAAAATGATAAACAAAGCTACAAGAGGAAACCGTGATTGAAAACTTGAAGCTTGATGCTTGAATGTTGGATGTTTGGATGTTTGAATACTTGGATGCTTGATGAAATTCTGCAGAGTAAACTTGATAACTTGGGGATCCTTTCTTGGTTGAATGAGGTTGTATTTATAGATTTCCTAGTTGTAGAAATGCACATGGATGGAAAAGAGAGGCTTGGATTCAATCTAGAGGATTGAATGGTGAAAGATGGAGGAGATTGAGAGAATTTTGGTGATTGTCTCCACCCATGAAAACACCAGGCAAGAGAAGAGGAAGGATTGATGGAGGAGGATTGAGAGAAGAATTTGGAATTTGTCTCCAAAACTTCCCGTGAAGTTTCAAAGCATTAATTTTAACATATTTTAGACATAAATTAGACATAGGATATCTAATTCAATTTTGAGGAAATATAGATGGAATATTCCTTATGGCTTGATTCAAATATTTTGATTTATTTAAATTAGCAAAAAGAGGAATAAATAATTTAATAAAATGAACTATAGAAGTTGTTTATTAAATTAAATAGAAGAATATGGCAATTAATCAATAAAGTGTTTAATATTTATTTAATTAATTTAAGATTGATGTGATAGAATAAAATAGGGATTTGATAATTAAATCAAACAAAGTATTTCATTTTGTTTATTTAATTAAGATGAGATTGGAAGAATTTAAATGGGAACTATATAAATAAATATTTCTATTTATTCAAAGAGTAGACAAAATTAGAATAATTAATCAAATAATTTGTGTTTAATTAATCAGATTCTCCATACCAATTTTAGGTGTATACACTAATGATGCAAACATTCATCCGGAAATAGGTAGTGCAGATTTCCTTGCAAAAGGAAATGTTATTGTTGATCCTCTAGAGATTGAGAAACAAAATGAAGAAAGCGTTGAAGTAGAAAAGCAAGATGAAGAGGAAAAAGATAATCCTGAAGAAGAAAAGGGGAAGGATGAAAGTGATAAGGAAAAAGAAAAGGAAGAAGGAGAAGAAGAAGAGAAGATAGAAGAAGAAGAAAAGGAAGAAGAAAAGAAGGCAAAAGAAGAAGAAACTGAGGAAGAAGAGAGAAATGAGGAGTCAAGTGGAGATGCTGGAAAGAATGAAGAAGGAACAAGGTAGGTAGTGGAACCACAAAATTCCTCCAAAGAATCCTCCTCCTCCGATGATTTATTGAAAGGCTTATTATATAAGAAAATTAGTTTCCAACCGGTAATCCCTCTAAAACTTCTTCAACTCCCTATGACTAAGGCTATGTGGATCTGGACAAGATTTCTCTTGTGCACAAAATGGTGTTAGGTGATGCATTGCACACATCTGGTAGAAGATAAATCTTGGAAACACATCAGAAGAGAACTGAGCTTATTGACAATGCTATCAAAGAATTGTAGGAAACTACACTCGATACATATATGGAAAAATATCTCACTTCGGTAGAGAATTTGAAGCTTCTATTGGACTCCTTAAAGGAGTATGCCTCCAGAATAGGTGAGAAAAAATTGCAAGAAACTGAAGAAAAATTGATAGAGAAAAGGTTGTTGGCACTTCATGACAAGTGTGCTCTGGCACACACTAATATTGAAAAGAGCCTATAAACTATGAAGGCTTGTGATTTTGAAGAAAACACTGTGTTTTTTTACTACATAAGGTGGTCTAATGCCACACAAAGAATTAAGGATCTCATGGACTCTATTGAGTCTCAGCTAACTCTTGTCTCTAGTACCTATGATGCATCCAAGGATAGAGATAGGGAAACCTGGACTACCATCTCTTCTTATAGAGAAAAAATATTCATGTTACAAAAGTAGAAGGAAGATATTATCATGAAATTTGGTCTACTTGGTGATAGTTTAAGAATGGAGTACACTCTGGTAGCCAATGCTTTGGTTGATGCAAAAAAATTGGATAAAATCAATTTGACCTTGGATACTCCAGATGATGCAAAAGAGAGTTTGATTGTGTTGGAATCCTCGAATAAGATGTTAATAGCTGCTAAATAGAGTTGGGAGAATGGTAAGACAACCTGGCAAGGTATTCTCAAGGATCTTCAAAGCTCACCTTCCTCCGAGTAATGTCTTCTTTGTTTACACATTGATTGGGTTAAACTCCTAAGGGGGAGTTGAGAATTTTTTACTTTTGTTCCAGACTGTCTGTGTACATATGAATATTCATATTTTTGTGGAACACCCTTTTTCCTTGATGTTAAAGGGGGAGAGAGAAAAGGAGAAAAATGGAGAGAATTTTATGGAGAGAAAAGGGAAGAGAACTATATATAGGAGGTTTGTAAATTATTTTGGCACATGTTGCCATTAATGACAAAGGGGAGGATTGTTGAAAGAATGAATAACATATTTCTTAATGTAATTTTTGTGTTGTCATTGATGTCACCATAATATATGAGTTGCAATTGCAAGTTCAAAGTCAATATTGATATGATATTTTGAACTGGTATGCAAAAATGTCCTCCAATATTTTGGTCCGCAATTTCCCTTTGGTGATCTTCATTGCTTGTAGTTCCAGAAAATGGTTTTTGGTTGATGGAAGCATGCAATTTCAAAATCTCATTTGTACACATACTCGTATACAATGTTGGAATCATTTTGTTGTTTGAATTTTGTCATAAGGTGTATCTCTGGCTGACTTGATAAGCAGTTGAAGTTGTAATGAACTAGATTTTGGTATGTGTGATCCATTCCAACATGATGTAGCGTGCTATATGCTTGAATTTTGTTTGAGAATATTTTTTATATGCTTGAATCCAGCCTAATTGGTACTTGTAGACAAGTTATATATATATATATATAGGACAATTTGAAGATTGATGTGTGTTTTGAGTGTGTGGAGTGTTGGTGGATTGAATGTGAATGTGAATTAGATAAAATATTAGTTTGTTGGTATGAAAAATTTTTGAGCATAAAAGGAAATGTAGCTAAATTGATTTGCTTTGTGTCCAAACTTATTACATGTATAGCAGTAGCCAACAAAATATTGATTCATTCTACCTCCATTAAACCATTTCATCATCTGATTTCTGCATTCACTTGCTTTATGTCCAATATTCTTGCATGCATAACATTGTTTAGAGAAGGAACCAAAAAATTGATTCATCCTACTCCTGCATTCAATTGCCCTGTGACAAAATTTATTGCATGAAAAGAAAACACCATTGAAATATGGACACCTGTGAGCATTTGTCTATCTGATAGGTGGTCTTCTTCTTGGATTTCTTGTCTACTTTCCTTTACCTTGAGTCTTTTTATTGTTCACAACTATTAAGCTTTCACCCACTTCTAATCCCAATCCACCTTTGTACTTAGATGGTTTCTATCCTGTAATAAATTCAACAAGCCTATTGGAGCTTGTCTTAAAACTATCTTTACAAATTTTTTCTTTTTTCAGATTTGCTCTTAGGTTCACTACTTCTTGTTCAAGCTTAGAGCATTCATTAGACTTTCTTTGTACTACTGTACTCAGATAATCTTCAATTCTCTTCTTTTCCTCCACTTGTACCTTTAGTCCAGTAATATCTTCATTTTCTTGTTTTAATTGTTCAGTCACTTCTTTGTGTCTTTCCTTGAATTTATTCAATTGTTCTTTCAATTTCTGGATGCATTCATTTTCCTCATCAATATTTTCTTTCGGATCCTTGTTTTCTTTTTTAGCTTTCTCAAGATCATCAAGATATGTCTGAAGTTCTTTATCATCCAGTTGTTCAACTTTCAAGATCTTCCTCAATTTGTTAGGCTTCTCTAGAGGAATCGAGATTTGATACCAATTGTTTAATATCCAAGATATTGAGAGGAGGGGTGAGTCGGTATCTTTTTAAACTTATTGAACAAATACCATCTAATTACTCCAATGCATATAACAAAAAATATAAGTAGAAGCATTAATAGAACATGAAAGCACACAAAACATGAACACCAAGATTTTTATGTGGAAAACCCAATGAGGGAAAAACCACAACGAGGATTAACTCACAATATAGTATAAATGACTATAAGATATTAAAAAAGGTGGCTCACTGCCAGGAAACATTGTTTAAAAGAGAGTCCCACTACCTACAAGAAACATAGTAACAAAATGGCTTACAATCAAAATATGAATTGTTAAAGTTACACCTCACAAGTGCAAATACAGTTCCTTTGATGCTCAAAAAATTCGCATACTAGTAGACTAATATTTTCTTTGATTCGTATTCACATTCAATCCATCAACACTCTGCACAATCAACACACACATCAATATTCAAACTATCTTGTATATATATTTGAATTTTCTGCAAGCACCAATTAGGTCAGCTTCAAGCATATAAAAATCTTTTCAAAAACAATTCTATCGTGTAGCACGCTACATCATGTTGGCATGGATCGAACATACCAAAATTTATTTCATTACAACTTCAACTACTTATCAAGTTGGCCAAAGATGGACCTAATGACAAAATGCAAACAATAGAATGATGCCAACATTGTATATGAGCACCTGTACACATGATATTTTGAACTTTCATGCTTCCATCAACCAAAAACCATTTTCCAAAATTGCGAGCAATGAAGATCACCGAAGGGAAATTGCGGACCAAAATACTGGAGGATATTTCTGCATATCGGTTCAAAATACCGGATCAATATTGACTTTGAACTTGTAGTTGCAACTCATATATTGTGGTGACATCAATGCCAACACAAAAACTGCATTAAGAAATATGTTCTTCTTCATTCTTCCAATACTCTTTTGTTCTATTTAGTTAATGTGATGTATTGATCTGCAAATGGAATTAGTTAAGTTTTAATATATGTTGATTCACCCCCCTCTTAGTACATATTTCTGCTCAACAATTGGTATCAGAGATAAGTTCCTTGAGAACCTTAACAACTAAGGTTGATCCTCCTCTTGAACACATGTGGTCTATTACAAAAATCAATGATATGTTTATTCAAGAACTAGATCTAGAATCGGTGGAACCTGAAGATTGGAATATCAGTTTGAAAGATTATGAAGTACATTTTGAAGGAGAACTCCAATTTTCTTTCAAAGATCTGGATAAAGTAAGGTTGCAAAATTTCAAATATGAGTGCATGCTAGAAAAATCAAAAGAGACAATAGATAAATTTAAGACGAAAGCTAAAGAATCAAAAGAAGAAATTAACAAACTAAAAAATCAAATAGAAGGTGGAAATGGATGTGAAGTGAGAGCCAAATAATTTGAATACATGATCTCAAATTTAAAATTCAAAGTTGAAGAAGGCAAGAGGAATGAGAATTACCTGAATATCAATCTCGATGATAAAATTGTTGTGTTTAAAGCTGTAGGAAGAGATTGGATCCCTAAAAAAAGAACTTGAAAAAGAGAAAGAGATAATTGAAAAAGGCCTAAAGCTGAGAGGAGGTTTTGATGTTCTTGATGTGTTAATTAAGTCTCAAAAATCCCCAAAAGATAAATTTGGACTTGGTTTAAAAAAAGGGAAAATTCCTATAATCAAAGTGTTAATAAATTTGTATGAAAACTTCAAACCTGAAGGATAGTTTGAAATAAAAGAGGGTAATGCTTGCCCTAAAGGGCCTAAGGATACATCCTATAGAAATGTAAATAAAAATTATGACAACATAAAGGAAGAAGGATTCATTCCTATCTAGAGAAAAAATAAGAACAATAGAAAGCCTACTCACAAACAAATTGCTCCTACTAGGTTCAATAGTAACTACTATGCCTATAATAAGTTTGGTCATAAGGTAGTTGAGTGTAGAAGAAAATTGAGTCAAAACCCTTTCATGTGTTCAAGGTACAATTCTATGAACACTCAATCATTTCATGGTTAGTGATATGCTTGCAAAAAAATTGGCCACAAGGCTAATGAACAAAGAAATAATGTAATAAGAAACAATGTTAACTTCTCAATCCTTTTATGGCTATTACTACACATGCAACAAGTCTGGTCACAAGGCTATTGATTGGAGATACAATGTGAGAAGAAGAATTTTTTCTCCACAAGCCAGTACCATCTCATAGAATTGCAATAAACCATGACACATTGCTAGGTTCTATAAGGGGAAGAGTGTAAGATATTTTTCTCCCCTAAAGAAGCATGCTATCTATTAGCAAAAGAAGGAAATGAACAAGGTTTGGAAAAATAAGAAAGAAATTGAAATGAATAATGACTCTATACCTCAAGATGGTGCATATGAGTCCTTTGATAACTAAGGAAAAAGGGTATTGATTTAGGGGGAGTTGCAATTGGAATTTCTATCAAATGCCTGAAATGTATGAGATGCTGAAATATTTAGAATAATGGTAATTAGAAATATGAAATTGATTGGTCATGCCTCCAGAGAAATCACACCTTCTACAAAAGTTTCATGAAGGATCCTTGATCTCTATAATATATCAGATTGTAAAAAATTGTTGTGTCAAAAGCAGATAAGTGCATTTATTGTAGAATAACTAGGGTTGGGGAGAAACATATTTAGTTCCTAAATTGAACTAAAATAATATCACTAAAAAGTGTCAAGTGTATGCAAATGCTAAGGAAGGAGAAAATAAGAATCTTCGTGTGCATTGTGAGAAAACCCTAACAATAGTTTTTTAGGTGTATTTCTAGTTTTTCTCATATAAAACCCTAGTATAAACAAGTGGTATTAGGGAAAATTAGCTCAAATATCCTCTTTTCAATGTTGAAAGTTTTCATAATAAAATTAGGTATTTTAGGCCACACTACTAAAAATGATAAACTAGAATACCCTAAAGACTGGTGTAGAACACAATCCAAAGACTCAAGTGTCTCCTTTGAAGATGTCTCCTCCAAATATTGGGAAGGGCAGAAATATACTAAGAGGTGGGGGGTGAATCAATAGATCAAATCCATTTAAAACTCTTAACACAAATGCATATATCATAAGTAAAACTTAAATAAAAGTAGAAATCTAATGATCAAAGAACAACATAAGGAAACACATCTACACAAGATAACAACAGATATACGTGGAAACTTAAGATGGGAAAAACCATGATGAGAAAATTTTCTTGGATCTACTACTAAAACCCAGCCTCACAATATAGAAATATATAAGTGAAATTTACATGGATAAGTAGGAATCAACCTACCAAAGACAACAATCCCATATTATGATTGTAAGAACCAGCCTAATGGAGACACCAATCCCCAAATGGAATGGTATAATAGGTAGAACACTAATCCTACTAGAATAAAATGATAAAGCTTGTAGAAATTCAATGTAATGCAACACATGCTAGAGTTACAAATAACACTCTCCCTCAATGCATATGATCTTCTGATACAAGCACACCCACTAGAATGTAATTCTCCATTTTTATCTTTATAACCTTCTCTTCAATTTACACCAATAACCAACTCTTTTTTGACACACAAATGTAATTCTAATTCATGTGTGCATACTCAGATACTTTTTGATACATTTAAACATTTGAAATATATACATGACATTACATTAACACTCTTCCATGTTAGATAAGGATTCATAAATAGCCAGGATGACACAGGTGGACCTAAATTCAAATTACATGGAACATGTAACATAATGGTCCAAAAATATTTTTTCTTACCATAAAAATAATTTGATGTTATGCTTTACCACAAAAACCTTAAGTAGATCCTATCTTAAAACCACACACAAGATTTGAATTTTGCACACTATTAGTAGTTACCACACACACTTTGAACTTCAATTGGTTGATAGATAGATACAAAGATCATTCTATCACTTCAAAATTCTTGCACACTGAACATAACCTCTAAAAACCAGGAAACTGATAGTACTAGTGTAGACATAATCTTCTTCCAAACCATAAAGCAATGATACATTTCTAAAAGAAATTCTAACCATAATTGTATTTCTAGAGAAATATCTCTACCCAAAACATATCCTCGAACAAAAGCATACTGATACAAAATTCTAGACCACCAAAAACATAGAGAATATATGGGAGCAAGATATTGCAAGCATACAACATTCATACAAACACTCCTTAGCAATTTATAATATATAGTTCTTGATTTGGCATCTTGACAGTAAAATTACCAAAATTGATCAGACTGAAATTTTGACATACAAAAATTTAACTCAAGGGGATATAATGATAATTAAAATTATTCCTACAATCTTTTTCATCCTTGAGAACCTTTTCACATCAAAATTTTGACTACATCCTCTAACATTACTAACATCCTTTTACATTAATGACAACCTATATTCAAGAATCTTCCCCTTTGTCATTTATGGCAAATAGAAAAATGATGGGCCACGAAGAATAACTATTGGTCCACCAAACAAACCTTTGGAATGATTTATTATTTGTAGCATTTATTTCCCTTTAAAATATCTAGAATTTTGAGTTCATTATTCTTTCTAAGAAATTCAACAGTTTTGAGCTTACTTTATCCCCCTTTGACATCAATGGAAAAGGGTAAAAAATCTCTCCTACTGATTCCAATCTTTGCAAACACACTCTTTACACCATAGAACAATAGCTTCACCTATGAAGAAATGTGGAGCATTTCTTTGAACCTCCCTGATTGCGACAACACTTCTTTCTCCTCCATTCTTCATTTCTGGTACCTTGCATAATCAAGAAACTTTCTTCCCAGAAAAAATCCCCCTGAGTTCATGCTTCACTGCCTCCCAAAATTACTTTGCAAGACCAGCAAGCCTTGTAGTAGGGAGACCACCCCCATCCTCAACTTGTGCTTCCTATTGATTCAAGAGGAGGGAGAAAAAACTCCAAACTTCTACAAGAGAAACTCAAATGTCTCCTTAGGATGTGGCTTCATGAATATATCAACTACTTGCTCCTTTATATCAGCATACTTCAATATTACCCCCTTTTTTGTGACCTTTTCCCTCAAGAAATGATACTTGATTGCAATGTGTTTTGTTCTTGAGTGTATTATTGTATCCTTTGAAATGTTTATGTTGTTGGTGCTATCACAAAGAATAGTGATAGGTTCATCAAACTCAATCTTCATTTCCTTCATCCAAAAAACCTAAGTGTAACATGATTTTGCAACAATGTATTATAATTTTGTTGTAGATAAGGAAACTAATTCTTATTTCTTACTCAACTAGGCCACCAAACTGTCACCAAGAAAGAATTCTACTCCAAGTGTGTTCTTCTAGTTATCGACACATCTCGCCCAATCTACATTTGTGTATGCAGTTAGAGTGAAATTATAACTCTTTGGATACCATATTCCAAAATATTTATTAGCCTTCAAATAGATAAGGGTGCTGCCACAATAATGGGTTACACTTTTTGAGACATCCTAATTTTTGCTGAAATCACATATTTTTAGAAAATATAATGATTTGAACCTTAAAAAGATTCCATTTAAATGATTTTAATTGAAGAGGATTTTATCAAACCTACTTATATCAAACCCCCTTGGATAGAAACCTGCTAGTTTTAAACCATACCTATAATGGAGTCTCCTCTACACCTATCAAAATGTTGATAAAAACCCACTTTTGATTTACCTTTTGGGGGATCATATTAATTTATTTAAAATTTATCTTTTGTAAACATGTAGTCCTTATTATAAGCTTCCCAAAAAGTATAATTTTAAATATATTTAATTGTATTATGATATTTAATTTTTATTTATTGTGAATGTAGGTTTTTTTAATGAACCTCGAGGTCTTTGTTTCACACATATAGAAAAATAGGAAAAGAGAGAAAAATTTCTAAAAAATACATTTACACTAGCTATTGATGTCCTTATTCTAACAAAAAAATAATAAGTTAATTCAAAAGCATACAAAAACGGTTATGCACTAAAAGTATAATATTTAAAAATTATAATTACTCTAACTTAGAGAATTAATTAAAAAATATATATACAACAAAAAATTATGAAAAGATATCCATCCACTAGATATTGGTGTGAAAAAACTGTATTTAAAAAATTAGAATTGTGTCCTTTCTATAAAAAAGGTTATGCAGCTAAAAGTATACATCACTTTTTGAAAATGTTGTTTAGTAGAAAAAATAAGTTAATAAAAATTACATAAAAGGATTCACAATTTATGTTTTAAATTTTTTTAAAAATATAATTAGAATTTACACACAAAATCTCAAAAATCACTATTGTGTTTCATCTTCAAATTCTTAATGGTTTAACTTCTATAGGTGTAAGAAAGTGAAGATCTCGTGAAAAATATTGATTTCAATGTCAAGTTTGGCCAAAAAGTGTAACCCATTATTGTGGAATCACCCATAAATATTCTCTTTACTAATTCAATATGAGTCTCTTTAGGTGTTGCCTGAAATCTAGAAACCATTCCAACTTCCTACATTATATCTGGTCTAGATTTTTCCACATACAACAAAATTTCAATCATAGATCTATATAAAGTCCGACCTGGTAGAGAAAACTCATCATCTTTACTTAACTTGCATCCCAGAACCATAGGTGTTCCAACCGGTTTTTTATCTTCCATCTTCAACTTACTGAACATCTCCTTTATGTACTTGTGATGTGAAATGAAAATTCCTTTGCGTAATTGTGCAATCTATGATCAAAGAAAGAAAGATAATTCTCCTACCATTGACATTTCAAACTCATTCTATACATTTCCTTTTTAAATTCCTTGTGCATGTCATCACCACTTCCTCCAAAAATGATGTCATCTACATAGACCACAATTATCAAAAATTGTTATCCCTTTGAATTTATGTACATATTACTATCTTTACTTCTTCTCTAGAATCCTTGATGCTACAAGTATCCATCCAACCTTGAATACCAATCTTTGGGAGCTTGTTTGAGGTCATACAAAGCATTCTTCAAAATGCAAACATAATCTAGATTTTTAGGGCATTGAAATCCTTTCAGTTGTTCAATATAAACCTCTTCTTCTAGTTGTCCATTCAATAATGCTAACTTCACATCCATCTGGTATACATTGAAGTTCTTAAATGTAGAAAGAACTAAGAACATCCTGATTGCCTCCAGTCTTGCCACCGAAGAAAATTTCTCTTCAAAGTCTATACCTTCAACTTGAGCATACCCTTTAAACACAAGTCCTGCCTTGTTCAAGATTACCTCTCCTTCTTCATTTAGCCTATTTATGAAAACCCACTTGCTTCCAATCCAATTCTTTCCTTTAGGTCTTGGGACATATTCCCAAGTTTCATTCTTCATGATCTGATTCAGTTCTTCCATAAATTCTATCTAACATTTCTCTTTGCTTGCCTCTTTATATGACTTAGTTTATATCTTTAACACTAATACAAAGTGTACTTGGTCACTTACTCTCTCAAGTCTCTTCCAAGTCTAAACTCCACCATCTTTTGTCTCTTATGATTTGATATGTAAAGTGATTTTTCTTAACATACTTTTTTGGATTTTTTATAACTTCTTCTCAATCTTCAATACCAATGTGAATTAATTCTTCATTATCTTTTACTTCCAGAATACTAGTACATTGAATAGTTTCATAACTCTCGCATTTTCACTTTCCATTATCCTTTTCAATATTTTTTTATAGCATCGATAAGCTTTACTTCTTAAATAATAACCAAGGAAAATTCCTTCATATGATCTAGAATTAAACTTACCCAAAATTTATTCATTTCTCTTGATGTAGAACTTGCTATCAGAAACTCTAAGGTATCTTACTGATGTTGGTGTTCCTCTCCATATCTCATATGGTGACTTCCCAATCTGGCATATGATTTGAACTCTATTTAGAAAGTATACTACAGTCTATGTATCTTATCTCTAGTACATATCCAATATATTTTATTGACATAACATAGTTCTAGATATCTCTTACAAGTACAATCCAAATCTTTCTTTCCACAAATCCATTTTTCTATAGAGTTCTAGGAGAAGAGAACTGCATTTGGATCCCATTCTCTTCATATAATTTTTCATAGTTCTTAGTATTGAATTATCCACCTCCATCTAATCTCAAAACCTTGATTGTCCTTCCAATTTCATTTTCCACTAATGTCTTGAATTCCTTAAAATTCTCAAATGCTTCTAACTTCTCTTTTAGAAATGTTATCCAAGTAATCCAAGCACAATCATCAATGAAAATCATGAAATACATCTCCTTGTATACTTTTTTTCCTTACTAGTTTGAACAAATATGTATGAACCAAATCCAATGGTTTTGATGTTGAATACTCCTTAGCAGTATATTTTCTTCTTGTTTGCTTCCATTCATGATATGGCTTGTAACAGGTTGATCGAGGCTTCTTAGTTTTTGGCATATCTTGGACTAGTCCTCTTAAACTAATCTCTACAACATCACCAAAATTCACATGTCCTAACCTTTTATGCCAAAGCTAGATTTCATATTTCTGTATAGTGAGATAACTCTATCCATTCAACTCACTAAGATTTTAAATTTCACTGTCTATCCAACTTCCTTGCATAATTAGTTCTCCAGTGCTAGATTCCCTAATTTCATGACCTTTAGAACAAAAATATAGCTTATAGACTTTATCACACATTTGAATGACACTTAATAGATTATTCTTTAAACCTTCAACAAACAAAAAATCACGTGCCTTTGTTGTACCACCATCAAGACTTAAAGTACCCTTACCAAAAGTTTTGACAATTAAATTATTTCCAAGGGTCATAGAACCACCTTAAAATTTTTTGAAATTCATGAACTTAATTTTATCTCCAATCATATGGCAAGATAAACCATTATCTATGATCCACATGTTCTTCTCCTTCTAAGAGTGTAGTGCAATTTGAGAAATCATTGACTTTTTTGACTTATTCTCTTCAAGAACCTTCTTCCAAAAATTTTCTAATTCATGAATTATACTTTTTGATCCTTTTATTCCACCTTATGGTAGAGGAGGACTCACAAAATTTCTTCTTTAGTTCCTTGCAATGTGTCCAAAGTTGTGTTTGAAACAAACGATAGTAGAATTGTATATAGGTACAAATGCATTATTGTTGACAAAGTTATTTCTTCTTACTGAAGCTTTTCTAGAGTCCATAGCCTTATGTCCAAAATTATTGCAATTGAAACAATAACCAAAGAAAGGAAAATTTAGCTTGGTATTGTATCCATGTCTATTGGATCTCCTTTTGTTCTAAACCTGAATTAAGCCATCATTGTGTGTCATACTTTCATCACTTGTCATGGTTCTTTCAGACTTTAAACTTCCAAGCCTATCACTTCCTGATTTTTCTTATTAGTCTTAGAATTTTTTTCCACCTACTTCTTTTGATCATCAAAACCTATTCCAATTTTGACATGTAGAGCTCTCCGACTTCCCAAAATTTTATCTATGGTTTTAGTACTCTTACCAAACTTCACCTATAGCTACTGGTTCACTTTGTCAAGATATTTTCTTACTATCACCATTTTTTCTTCCATCTTCTCATAGTCTATCTCTTTATAAATTTTTTTGGTCAGAACTTCATTTTTGCCTCTTCCATTTGGGTCTTTGGATCAAAATCATTTTTTCTAATTTCTTTAATTCTTGAGATATCTTTTATTTATCTCTCACTTCTTAAACAATTATATTTTTCAACCTTCTAATTTCCTTTCTAGAACATGTCAATTCTTCCATAAGATCTACCTCTCCTTCATTGTTTCTGAAACCCATTTATACATCTCCTTCTGTAGACTCAAAATCCATGAACATAACCTTTTATTTTTCATATCCAACGAAATCTTCATCTTCTCCTTCAGTGAAGTAGTCTTCTTTCTCATTACTATAGAATTTTTTTTGTTTCCTATGACCTTTAAAATTTCTCTGAAATGACTTCTTTCCATTTTTTTCTTAGCATTAGTTATTAGTATTCTTATTGGGAAACTTCGCTATAAAATGTCCTACCTCTCCATAATTGAAACACTTGAAAGGTAATTTTCCTTTGTAATTATTGGAACCTCTTTGTAGATTCTTGGAAAAAATTATTTCAAATCTAATCCAATATTAAAATATTAATCAACCTTCTTCATAAACACTCTAAAATAAATCTCCTTCCTTATAGAATCTTCGTGCTTTCAAATCTCATCTCAAATGCAGTTAGATTTCCATGTAGTTCAATCAACTTCAAAATATTCATATCTTTAGCTTCTTCAATTGTAGATATTTTAGAATCAAACCTTCTGAGGAGAGATTTGAGTACCCTTTCCACAATAATCTTCTTTCCCAAGTCCTCACCAATACCTTAGATATAGTTGACAACTTCATCAACTCGAAGCATGAATGTAGAACTATTCTCATCTTCACACCTTCAAATGGAGCTTTTTGAGTTTGAATCTTTACCTGTTTGAATTTCTCATCACCTTCATAGATTGTCTCTAGTTTATTCCATATATCCTTTATTGTTTTACACTACATCACTTTCAAAAATTTACAATTAGTCAACCCACATAAAATAAAGTTCTCTGCCTTAGCATTGAGTTCACAAGACCTCTTTCCATCTTAATCCCTAGGATGGTTTTGAGGAGGTTCATATCCTTCTATTACTATCATCTAGATGTACATTCCTAAAGCCATGAAATAGGACTCCATCCTAACCTTCCAAAATGCAAAATTGGATCCATCAACGATTGGTACTTTATTTCCAATTTTTTTTTATTGTACCATCCCAAAACTATCTTAAGCTATTAGGATTATTCAAATGAATATGGATCTCATACTAATTGAAGGGCACACAATCTACTAAGAAGGGGGGTGAATTAGTAGATCAAATCTATTTAAAACTCTTAACTCAAATGTGCATATTAGTCGTAATACTTAAACCAAAGAAAAAAAACCAATGATTGAAGGGAATAATATAAGCATAAACATCTACACAAGAGAACACCAAATATACATGAAATCCCAAGATGGAAAAAACCACGATGAGAAAAGTCTCTTGGACCTAGTGCCCAAATATAGACTCACAATATAAAAATATACAAGTGAATTTTGTACACTAAAGTAGGCACCAACCTACTAGAGACAAAAATCCCCTATTGTTCTTGTAGGGCCAACCTACAGTAGACACAAAACCCCAAATTAAATAGTACAATAGGTAGAACACTTATCCTACTGGAATATAATGATAAAGATTATGGATCTTCAATGTAACTCAACACATTCCAAAGTTACATTTAACCATCTTTGTCACTACATATGATCTTTCAATACATGTGCACCCACAAGAATGCAATTCTCCATTTTTATCTTCATCACCTTCTCTTCAATTTGCACCAGTGACCAACTCTTCTTCACATAGATGTAAGTCTAACTCATGTGATCATACTCAAATAATTTTTTATGGCATTAAATTGACATTCTTCCATGTTGGTCAAGGATCCGTAAATAGCCAGGATGACATAGGGTGGACCTAAATTCAAATTACATGAAACATGTAACACAGTGGTCCAAATATAAATTATTTTGTCGAAATAATTTAATGTCATATGCTACAATAGAAACCTTAATCAATTCCTATCTTAACACCACACACAAGATTTTAATTTCACATGCTACTTATCATTACCACATACACCTTAAAATTCACCTAGTTGAGAGATAGATATAGAGAACCTTTTGTCACTTCAAAATTATTTAACACTAAACGTAACCTCCAAAATCTCAAGAAACTGATAGTACTAGTGTAGACATACTCTCCTTCAAAACCATTGAGCAATAATGCATTTTTGAAAGAAATGTTGACCATAATTGTATTGCCATAGAAATATCTCTACCCAAAAGATATCCTTGAACAAAAACATACTGATACAGAATTCTGAACCACCACAAACATAGAGAATAGATGCAAGAAATGTATTGCAAGCATAAAAAATTCACACAAACACTCCTTAGCAACTAATAATATATATTTCTTGATTTTACATCTTGATATTAAACTTAACATCACTGATCATCTAAACTTATAACATACAACACTTTAAGTTAAGGGGAATATAATGATAATTCAAAGTACTAGACTATAATCTCTTTCATCCTTGAAATTTTTTTGACATCAAACTTATGACTGCATCCACTGACATTATTGACATCCTTCGACGTCAATGACAACCTATGTTCAACATGTAAATCCAATTATGCACATTCATGCCAATCTATAATGAATGATCATGTAGATAATGAACAAGAGGGTTATAATGTTCCCTCATAACAATTTAATAAGAACCGACTTTATCAAAGAGAAGATGAATGCAATCAATAGTGTCTCCCAAATATGCAATATATGTGTCTCCATAAATAAATCTAAAATACTAAAGTGTAGATATATGGATTGAAATAGTGTATAGTTTTTTATATATCAAAATTTAAGATCATACTCCATGATCCATTATTAGGATGCTAAGGAAATAGAGAGAAGAATGTAAAAATTATGATCTTAAATGTTGATATATAAAAAATACACATAGTTTAAATCTAGAAATTTCTACCATAATTTATCATGGACAATGGAAACTTCATGTTATTAAGTCTGAAATACCTATCAAGAGATCATCCCACGAGGATTAATCTGAAATAATATGTATGTTATACTACAATAAATCATTAGAAGCTCATGAAGAAGCAACATTCGAATTTGTAGTACCAATAGATGTAAGGATAAAATATTTTTTCTTAAAGAGAAGGTGCATATCCTAAATAGTTCCATTTAGATTCAAAATGAGGGAAATATATGTCTTGTAAAAATTGGTCCTAATGAATTAAATCTAAGAGAAATAAATGAACCTTCTCCAATAAACCACCAAAAGCTCTCAAAGAAGAAACTCTAAACTTTGAAGTTGCAACTAGTATTGTAGATGTGATCTCAATATGAGGATAATCAAGAAGAGAATTATCTATGTCATTTGAACATTCAAGACCTACAAAATACTTAAGCTCCTCTATATTATTAGAATCAAAGGCTATAGTATCTGCATAATCAAATGGAATGAGGTAATCTAAAGTAGGATCATCTCGGAATGGAGAAATATGAAGGTCTCCAAAAATCTCCTATATCTTAGTCCAAAGTTTGTGAGGATAATCAATGTTTATTATAGCTCACATAGTGTGATGATAAACAAAAGAATCGACTAGTCATACTACATGCGATCAATTTTATTACCCCATATTGATTTCCTTCTAGTTGTGTCTAATTCATGTATGAGCCCATAAAGTTAATGAAGTTTTTTGAGCCATTTGAGATAGGTTAGAATGTCTTGTTTCCATGACTCATAATTGTCCTTATCAAGGATTATTGCAAAAGAGTGAAGAGAAAAACCTAGGATACAATTCTTAAATGATTGCAAAAGATACCAAAAGAACAACCCCCTTTTCACTAGCCTCAAAAATCACCCCCAAGATATTAAAATGTTTGAACTTTATTATTATTTTATTAAAATGATTTTACTAGATTAGAATGCTCTCTAGGCCCATAATAGAAAAAAATGCAAACTTTTATACAAAATGAGTTGGATGCATAATTTTGGAAAAGTAACCATATGTGCAACTTTCTTCAATACCTTTCCAACACCTATTTATTTCCAAGAAATAAAGATTTGGGGTGAAAGTTATGGTATATTAAATAAAAATGCAACAAACATCATCAACCTAGAATACCTAGAAAAAATGGAAAATTTTATTTTTCAAACCTACTTGGATAGAAAATTTTCATCTCTAGATTTCCTTCACCTATTGTTTCACTAAAATCTGACAATCGAGGTAAAAGTTGTGCAAGTTTGAAGAAAAGGATAAATTTTTCCTATAGGAGGGCCCTTGGGTATTTCTGTCCATGGTGGTGGTTGTTGAGCAACAAGGTGGAAAAGGTGGTCAGTGGGAGGTTGGAGCTGCAATTCACTCTAGTTTGTTAGTGATTAACTAGCAACTTACTATCACAATTATTATAGTTGTTGGTGGATATCCCTAGTGGTTACTTCCATAGGTAGCCTTAACGCCATGGGATCTTATGCCCTTGTGCTTATGTGCTATTGCTAATTGTTAGGAAAATGTGTCTCAACCTCACAATTAAAAAAGGTTTACTATTGATAGGTGAGTGCGAGGGTGGGGGGTAATCCCCCTATGGGGTTTGGGAGTATCATCTCCCTAGTGGGGGTTCAAGAGCTATATGCCTCAACAGGGGTTCAAAGGTAGTATCCCTGAAAGCCACATTTTATGTATATTTTATTATAATAAATCTAGAACGTTCATCATTAGGTCTCAAATCTAATGGGGTGAACCCACAAAAGTGGTTTACAATTGGAGTGAGGATGAAAAATTTGAAAAAGATGACCCCATGCCAAAAAAATCATATTTGGAGTTGGAACGAACTAATAGGTTCGAACGAACCTAAAGAGGGTTCAAATGAACTAGGGTTTGGGCGAACCCATTAAATTAAATTCCCACCATTCCCACAACAAAACACAAAGGAAACCCTTTTTGAAATTGGGTTCGAATGAACCCTGGTTTGAGCGAACCCCTAGGGGTTTGCTCAAACCCCCCATTTCCCTCCTTCTCCCCCTCAAGTGGTAAGAAAATCCAGAATCTTGCACTTCAAAGCTCGGGTTGAGGATGAAAATGGAAGAGGCTTCACAAACCCAATTGGATGATGGTAGTCCTCAGAATGAGCTATCCAAAAAATATATTTTTAATATGTTTTGGTTTTATTATGTATTTATTTTTTTAGTTTTATTAAACATAGGTTTTTCACCAAAAATCAAGCTCTTTGTTCTGCACAAGTGGAAAAATAACAAATAATCAAAATAAATTTTTGAAAAATATGTTCAGGATGGGTATTGATGTCCTCGATCCATTAAAAAATAAATTGAATTTTGATACATACATACAAATTTATGTTGTATATGGTCTGCCTATGTTTGAATTGTAATTGGTTTGATTTTGAAACTTGATTAAGGAAAAAATATTTAATAAAACACTATGAAATGAAATGAACTAGCTAGATATCATAGTTATGAATCTAAATTAAAAAAAAAATAGAATTTAATCATTCATACAAATTTTTTTATGTTGTATACGATGAGTGCTAGTCGTTAAAAATGTTATTTAAAAACAAAAAAAAATAGTTTTTGAAGGAGATGGAAAAAGAAGTGCAATCTAATTCCAAAAAAAATGAAAAAAAAAAATTTAGAATCTATAGACAAAACGTCATAAATCACTAGTTTTCCTCATCTTCAAATTCCTCACGGTTTAGCCGCTAGAGGAGCCCAAAAGTGAAGATTTAGTTAAAAAAAATAGTTCAGTGTCCAGTTTGCCCAAAAAATGTAAACCAGTATTGTGGGATCACACGATGGTGGATAATTTTTTGCATGTCTTTCCCTAGAAGGAAAAACTATTTTATGAGGAAATTGTATTATGACTGAGTATTATGATGTATTCTAAGAGTATAGTGGTTGTGTTACCTCTAGATCTTTGGTTGGTGATATTCCTATGAGAAGCTTGCTCTGCAAGTATATAATTATATTCTTGATTTATGAATAATATATTTGGTGGGTTTTGGAGTGTGGGGTTTTTCTCTTGAAATGGTTTTCCCTAAGTAAATCACTGTGTTGTGGTATTCATGATATTTATGTTTATTTCTGTTTAATTTTCTATAGTTGTTGTAAAGATTTGTAAAGTTTTTTATTATTCTCCTCTCAATATTAGTGTAGGAAGTTGTTCAACTAGCTTAGCTTCCTTAGAAGTGGTGTCAAATCTTGATCACCTTTTGTTTTAGTTGTGGGTTGTTGGATATTTTGAACTAATCTAGACTTGAGTGGGAGCTTGTGCAGAAGATACTTTTTGATCTTGTAGTAATTTTCAAATGGAAAGTTCATTAGGGAGAATAGAGATGCTATTGATGAGAATGTTTCAAGGCCTATATATCCTACTTCATCTACTCAATATGATGCTATGGACTGTAAAGCTAAGGGTCTAATCAGATTGTACTTAACAAACTTTATTTTAATCAATGTTCATGAAGAGACCTTTGTACAAAAACTATGGAAGAAACTTGGTGAGATGTATCAATCCAAATCTTTAGTAAACAAGATTTTCTTGAGGAACAAATTGTATTTCTTGAGAATGGGAGAGTATGGATGAATTACATACCACCTGGAAGAATTAAATATGTTGGTGGCTCAATTAAAATCAATTGGTGTAAAAATGGACGAGGAGGAGAAATGTCAAATATTGTTGTGTTCTTTGCTTGATTCTTGGGATTATCTTGTTATGGCTATTGGGAGTACTTTTATTATCTTCAATGTTGAAGATGTTGTGGTCTATTTTATTTCTTAAGATATGAGGAGAAAGGTATCTATGAATGCTGAGGAGGCCCTAAATATTTGTGGATGACCTAAGGAAAAGGGAAAGAATGAGAAGTGTAATACATCCAAGTCTAAGGGGAGATCCAAATCTCTTAGAAAGTTGAAAGTTATTTGCTGGAGATACGGTAAGCCTAGAAATATTTGCAAGGAATTTACAAAGAAAACAAGAAGAGAAAGAGGAGATTTGATCATGATTTTGAGTCTGAGAAGGAAGATGGTGATGCATTAATTGTAGCTTTGGAAATCATGTAGGTAATGATTCATGGTTAATTGATTCAGGTGCATCTTTCCACATGATTGCTAATAGAGGTTAGTTTTCTAAATATGAATAATTTGATGAAGGTAAGGTGTACTTGGGTGATTATTCTTGTTTAAATATTGTTGGCCATGGTAAAGTTAGAATTATATTTCTTGATGGTAGAATAACAAAGATTAATGGTGTGTTGCATATCCTAGGATAAACACAAAAAATATTATTTGTGAGAAAACTAATAGATGTGAGTGTGTAGGTAGTATTTTCTAATGGAGGATGCAAGATGATTAGAGGTGTTATGGTGATTACTAGAGGTGTCATATATGGCACACTATATAAACATGATGCATACATTGATGAGTGTAATAGTACTTCTGTGAAAATAAATTTTGTGTCTACTTCATTGGAAGAGGTGAGGGTTTCATCTTCAATGGATGGCCATGGATTCTAGGTGTGTGCAGGTATTTTTACCTAGTCTAAATGAAAAATGAAACAAAATGTAAAAAAGGAAAACACAAACAACACCTCAATATTGGCCAAGTTAAAATTGAAAAAAAATAAATATAAGAAGAGTGTTATACCTTTTCCATGTTGATTGGTTGGTTGGCCTTGTAGATAATTCAATTTGTGTTCTCGTAGATCAATTTTGACAACATAACGGCTTGTTTTTGCTTGATTTGGATGCAAGGATGGCTATGGATTTTGTTGTGGATGTTAGTGTAGAAGACTAGAGTGAATGTGCTAGAATGTGAATGAAAAATTGGTTAGGGTTGCAAAATGGCTAAGGGGTAGTCATTTAGCAAAGGAGAGATGAATGAATGGCCAAGATTGGTTCTTGGGGGAAGAACAATGGCTAGGATCACAAAGTTGACTAAAGGAATTAAAAATTCCTTTTTAATGTGCATGGGCAAGATAAAAGGAATTAAATATTCCTTGGGGAAAAGAAAATGAAATTAATATTCCTTGGGGAATGAGAGGAATTAAAAATTCCTCAAAATGACCTTGAAAAGACAAAAAGGATATAAAAATTACTTGGGGGATGTGAAGAGTTGACTAAGTGGGTTGATTAGACTACTTGATGAAGGATTAAGGAAGGGTTAGGTGGCTAATGAGCATTAGGAAGCAACTTGAAAAAGTTGGAGGATGTGACACATCCTAATCATGGATTAGGAATGTGCACATCCCTAATGATGGGATTAGGAGATGTATTAGGATTAAGTTTAGATTATGGAGGATGTGAAATTTGAGGGAGTAAATTAAATAAATAAAAATTATTTGTTTAATTTATGGGATAGAAAGGATAGATGGTAAAGTATTAAATTAAATTAAATACCTTATGTATTTAGAGGACTTTAAGATATTAATTAAATAATAGTAATATTACTTGATTAATGCATGTAAGAGGATATTTAGATGAAAAGAGATAAATTTGACCAAATGTAAGTGGTCAAATTTAGGTGTCTACATTTTCCCCTCTTTGAGATGGTGTTATGAAGTAGCATCATTTCAAAGAATATTGGAACATAGCACTTGGAAGAAGATGGTTAGATTGTGAAAGATGTCCTAGTCATTCAAAGGAGTGTCTAGGAGGAAAGATGATGGGAGTGAAGATGAAAATTAGGGATTGAGGATGCCCCCTCGAGAGGACATGCGGTTTCAAGAGGACATGGGTGTGCTCTCAAAATGGATGAGATGCAAAAAATTAGATGGGGAAGATGATGCAAAGTGGTGGATAGAAGAGGATGATAGGATGCAGAGATAAAAGCAAGCATAAATGGATTTAAGGAAAAATTTGAGGTTGCCTTAGTCAAGATACAAGCCAAAATGGATTGATGATGGGTGGAACATTGTTGATGAAATAATATATCCCCAAAAGTTTCAAAAGGATAGGGAAGGATACATCCCAATGATGATGATGATGGTAGTGTTGTTGATGAGGGAAGGATATATCCCAAAATCACACAAAATGATAGGGAAGGATACATCCCAATGATTATGATGATGAGGATAGTGTTGTTGATGAGGGAAGGAGATATCCCAAAACAACACAAAAGGATAGGGAAGGATACATCTTGATGATGATGATGATGGTGATGATTGGATCAAGGCTTATAGCAAGGCTAGGAAAAAGACCAAGGATGTCATTAGATGATTTGTGCTAGATTGAATGGATTAGGATTGGATTGAGATGCGAGATTGCTGAAATGAATGAAGATGGTGGGGGAAAGATGCTTAGAATAACAAATCTATATGATTCTAAGCAGATTGAAGAGATGATGATATGATGAGGAGAATGGATGGATGTGAAAGGAAAGGAGGATGGATGGATAGAGAGTGTGGCGATAATGGAGGAGTTGAGACAGTAAATTTTGGGACATAGAGACCCAAAATTGATTTAGGAGATGGAGGATGTGGATGATTATCTTTTGGATTAGCAACTTTGGATTTTGTGACTGATTTTTCATTTGAAGGCATTGCATCTTTTGTCTTTATGATCTGCATGGTTTTGAATTTTTCTTTGGTGGGCCTTTATGGCCTATGGCTTTGATTTGGATTTTGGATTGGGTATTTATTTTCTTCAACATGTATTTTGAAGGGGACATGAGGAGCTTTAGATTCATGTGGATGTTTGGATTTATGCATTTTTACTTTGGCATCCAAAGTGATTTTAATAGCAATAGGACATGTATGAGGAGATGGATGGTGTGGAGGAGACATGGATGGAGTGATAGAGGTAGGATTTTGATGATGGTGTGTGGATGGATGATGGGAGATATAATTCATGGAGGGGTTCCTTTGTTGATCCTGATTAGGGATTATGAGGTTAAGACATTTATGAAGTGCGCTAGGGATAGGTGATGGATGGATAAAAGGATGAATAAGATGAGATGGAGGAGGTGATTTTGGGATATAAGGGCACAAAATGGACTAAGTATATGGAAGATGTGAGATGGTGGATTGAGGGACATAAGGACCCAAAATAAATGTAGTAGATAGAGGATGGATGATGGTGGATAGAGGGCCATAAGGACCCAAAATGGATTTGGAGGAGGAAGGAGGAAGATGGATGGTTGTTTTGAGGTAATATGATGGAGGAGGGGGGATGACGACAAATAGTTTGGTAATGCAATGGGAAGTGAATCTTATTCCTTTGGTAGATGCTCACTTAGGATGTATGGAGGTTGTACAAATTTTTTTGGAGTGTGAGTCTTGAGAGATATATCCAAGAACACCTATACACGATTTTTCTTTGGCCTAGATGGGCTCTAAAATACCTGGCTCATGAAGGCCTAAAAATTTTCCTTGATAGTTCATGATCTTGAGAATTCGATCTATGGTAGGATGCTTATTATTTTGGAAGCATGATGTGATTCCATTGGAAGGTGGAAGAGGAAGGGTGGAGCATATGCTTTATTTTTCTTCTACAAGAAAACAACCATGGATGAGTGTAATGTTACCAAGGTGATATAAAAGTGGTGTTGGGATGGTAGGGCTAGGTGACGATAGAGGATCATGCAATGGAGATGATGGGATTGGAGGAGCTTGAATTGGAGGAGGAGGTGATAAGGGATCAGGAGAAGGATTAGGTTGTATGATAGGATTTGGATTTGTGGCAAGGGGTGATATGGACTCATGGGATGGAGTGGTTGGATCTCGAGTGACAAGGGGATCATGGGATGGAGTGGTTGAGCTACCGTTATCTTGAGATGGGGTGGATGGGATGGTAAAATCGTGACTTGATGGAGGATAGGGATCATGAGATGGAATGGATGGGGGAATATGATCTTGATGTAGAGAAGGGGATATGTTGGTATGATTTGGATCAAGCTCTTGGCATTACTCATCTTGTGTGGGAGGCATGATGATGGAGGAGTGTTGGAGGGAGTCATCAAGTGGGGAGATGGAAGGATGGAGGATTCATGAAGGTCATGGGATTGTATTTTGGTGATGTACCAAGACTAGGGGGAGCAGATTGGATTTGGGTGTCTTCATTGGTTTCAGTGGCTCAAGGAGGAGAAGACAAGGATTCAATGGGTTTGATGGTTTGAACAGTTTGGGTGGTCCTAGGAGTGGTAATAGTAATGATAGTTGTAAGGTGTGGGATGGAGAAGGGTCTCATCACTAGTGACCATACATGATGGAGTGGTATGGCATGGGTCCACGACTTCAAGATGTGGATCTAGGGATGGTTTGTCTATCATGAGTCCTTGGATGACATCTGGAATGAGGTATTTAGGAATTGTAGATTTAAGTGGGGTGATGAGAATGGATTAAGGATTATGGATGGATGGAGGACTAGTATTAGGGATTGGTGGATTAGGATTAGATGAGGGGATGGGATTGGATGTAGGTCTAAGAGGGGGTGGAGGATTAGGATTATAGATTGGTGGATTAGGATTAGATGAGTGAATGGGATTGGATGTAGGACTAAGAGGAGTTGGAGGATTAAAATATAATGCAATGAAGGAGAGAGTGACATGGGAGGATGTGTATGGTGAAGAAAGATGGGCATATGTGGATGCTGAAATAGGATGGGAAGATTGGGATGATGGATTAAGGTAGGAAGATGTGGATGTTGGATTAGGATGGAATGGCTAGGATGATGGATTAATGTAGGAAAATTGGGAGGATGGATTAGGATAAGAGGATGTGGGTGGTGGATTAGTATAGGAGGACATGGATGGAGGATTAGGGTAGCAATATGCAAATGGTGGATTAAAGTGGGAAGATGTGGTTGTATAATTAAGGTAGGGATACTAGGATGGTGGATTAGAAGGGGATGTAGATGAATGAGATGATAGATATGTGGATGGCGAGGATATTAGATATCCCTTGAAAAAGGTAGCATAAGGATCATTATTAGGTATGGATGAAGGTGTGATGTGATAGCTCAGAGTAATGATTGAATTTTGAGAGGCGAATGGGGAAATATTGATAGAAATGATATCATCAAGGGGATCTACGTTATATTCATCTTGATCAACAAGACTTTCGTTATCATCATCAATGTAGTTGGGATTCCCCTTGACTACTATTTTTGGTCGCACTAATGAAGGATAAGGTTTCATGATGTTAGATGGGATGGATACAAATTGAAAATATGGAAATAGATGATTAGAAGGAAAGAAGAAATGGTGAAAAGATAAATAGAATGAATTGGAAGAAGATGGAAGAAGAGATCTTAAGATTTGTTTTGATATTAGAAGATATTGGATATAGATGGACTAAACCTCAGATTGGGATCTAGGTTAATCTTAGATTGGGATTGGATTAAAGCTCAGATTCAGATGATTGGATTAAAGCTCGGATTAGGATAATTGGAGGATATGATGGGATGTGCTAGGATTTATGAGATAAGATTGGATGATTGATCAGATAGGAAGATGGGAATGGATTCTAAACCTAGTTTAGATATTTGAATTAGATGGCATAAAGTGCTAATGATCGGATAAGATAACGAATGGGATGGTTATAACACCGAATCTACTTCAAGATGGAATTAAATTGATTGGGTCATAATGATGATTAACTGACTCAGGACAGATGGAAACCCTGAGCAAGTGCAAATGATGACAATCGGGATCAAACACCTAAGCGGACTTGGATAAAAACCTTAGAAACGAAGTCTAGGGGATTCAAATCGATGAACCAATGATGGATATGGGATCTCAAGATGCTCTAAGATACTCCTAGACAATTTGATTGAAGAAATGATGAGCTTTAGAAAATGTAGACAAATGAAAGTGCTGATTACGAGAAGACAGATGGTGATAAAAATCTTTCGATTATGACAAACGACTAGGGGAACGATATGCTTTTAGTGGAAAATTTACCTATGTAAGTGGAAAATTCACCTATGTAAGTGCAAATTTTCCTATGTAAGTGAAAATTTTCCTATGTAAGTGAAAATTCACCCAAACATAAATCAACTTCACCCAAACAACTGCAAATTCACCCAAATAACTAAAAACACTAAAGAATGAGCAGGTGTGACTGAAGAACGGGCAGGGGTGATTGAAGAACAACTAGGGGTGACTTTGAGGGTTGCCTAAAGGGATGAAAAATTCCCCTAAATGGACCCGAATGAGGGCTTGAGGAAAGAAAAAAATTGAAAATAGACAAAGAAACACCAAAACGGACCCAAATGGCGCCTTAGATGAAGAGAAGACTTGAACAAGAAGCAAGGTCGCCCCTGTAACAAAAAAATTCACCCAAAAAGGTGGTAAATTCTCCTATGAAAATGGGATGGGTGAATTTTCTGTGAAGGATAGAGAACGGATGTTGAAACAGACCCAAATGGGGACTCAGATGGAGAACAAGATAGAAAACAGCCAAACAGACACCAAAATGGACTCGAATGGGGCCTTAGATGAAGAGAGGACCTGAATAGGAGGCAAGTTCACCCTTCTAACAAGAAATTTTTGCCAAAAAGGTGGAAAATTCACCTATGACAAGGGTATGGGAAAATTTGATGAGCAGGACGAAGAACAAACGTCGAAATGGACCCGAATGGGGACTTAAACGAAGGCCAAGATAGAAAAATAGATGAAAGGATTTGCTTAAAAAAATCTAGACAAAGACTCAAATGAAGGATAGGACCACCAATGGCCAATTGGATTTGCATAAATGGATCCGAACGGGGAATCAGACGGAGAACGGGACAAAAAATATCCAAACGGACACCAAAACGGATCGAATGGGGCCCCAGATGAAGAGAAGAATTGAAGAGGAGGAATGGTAACCCATGTAACAATATTATTCAGTCAAAGGGTGGAAATTATCTTATGAAAAGGGGATGGGAAAATTTTATGAGCAAGATGAAGAACATACATCAAAATGGACTCGAATGGGAGCTCGAATGGAGAATGTGATAGAAAAATAAATGAAACGATCTTCCTAAACAAATGCAGAAGGAGAATCAAATGGAGGATAGGACCACCAATAGACAAATGAATTTGCCTAATGGGATCTGAATAAAGAATTGGATGGATAATGGGATAGAAAACAGTCAAATGAGCACCAAAATAGACTCGAATGGTGTCCCAAACAAAGAAAAAGAGGTGAATTAGCCCTTGTACTAAGAAAATTCACCATTTTACTAAGAAAATTCACCCCTTTAATAATAAAATTCACCCAATATGGTGGAATAATCGCCCAAGAAGCATGAAAACACACCCAAACAATAAGTAAACTCATCCAAACAACAAGCAAATTCATGCAAACAATAAAAGACACAGGAGAACAAGTAGATGAGATTGTGAGGATCACCTAATAGGATGAAAACCTGCCCTAAATAGATTTTAATGGGGAATCGGATGATGAATGAGATAGAGAACGAATAAACGGACACCAAAATGGGCTTAAATGGGGCCTTGAATAGAGAATGGGATAGCAAAATGGATGAATGGATTTTCCTAAATGGATCTAGACAAAGACTAATATGGAGGATAGGACCACCAATAGACCAACAGATTCAGCAAAAGGGATCCGAACAGGGTCTCGAATGAAGAACGAGACATAAAATGACCAAATGAACACCAAAATAGACCCAAACAAGGTCTCAAATGGAGAACAAAATGTATATTCGCCCTTGTACTAAGAAAATTAACCCAACTATGGAGAAAATTCTCCCATGTACTAGAAATAGGTGAATTTGATTAAGGGAACAACTGACACGACTAGAAGGTGAAAGCATAATCACCCCTGTGAAGATAAATTTTTCCCAAAAGGAAAGCAAGTTTTCCCAATAGGTAAGAAAACTCCCCTATGCACAAGGAAATGGGAGAATTTCATGGATGGGGGATTGAAAAAATAACCTAAGGGAAGGACATACTTGCCTGTTTTATGGAATATGTGAAAATGGGGTCACCTAAGGAAGTGACTGACAAGAAAATTTCCTCTGTAAGGGGAAAATTCACCTTTGAAGGAAGGGACTAATTGTGGCAAAGGACAAGAGACACAAAAAACAATAGAAAAAATGAAAGACTAACTCAATTGAAAGAAAAGGCATAGGTTCTGCACAATGAAGACACTCTAGGCAACACAAACCTAGAATTAGTGATAAGTGTCTCTATATAGGCTGAACAAGGTTGTCTTGTGAGTCCTCGATATACGCACGATACATGGGGCACAACTGTGAACACTAGCCCGTCACAATCATGAGTCGAGAGCCCCAACGAGGTACTGAAAACTTAGACCAACTCTGAACATCTTATCTAGGTATCACCCTAGCTTCGACACTTCGCTAGACACGACATGACTGGATTGAGGTACAACTTTCACTCTTCCCTCTTTATATACCCTCCCAGTAACACGTGGTTGGGATCATCCCCTGGGTGATGAAATCTCAGGTAGGTCCTGCTAAAGGAAGAAGATACTAGACATTTCGACTAGTCCCGAGGCTCACACATAGCGCAAGGGGAGAGCTTAGATGCACTGATACCTCCTAGGTAGACATAACTAGACTAGAGTGAACTGTGATTTCTCATCACCTAGGATCACCAAGTGGCGCAAGGGGATTGGATAAGTCAACAACCCACTCTCAAGCATAGAAAACAATTCAGCTGACCCTTTAATTAAATCTGTGTGCCTAGCTAGTATGAAAAAAAAAAAAAAACAAATTGTTATTGGATAGATCATTCTGTAGATAATGCATTCGTATTTTTCCACCACTGGTCTTGGACAGATGAGAAACGATTGCACAAATCATTAGCGAAACCAACCACACTCACAAACAAACGAGCTAGTGGATTAGTATGCGAAACCAAAACCAAACGATGTTGAAAAATGAAAAAAACATGTCTCGAATTTACCTCAAATCCACCTCTATGTGAAGAAAATTCTCTTGTCTAGATGAGAAATTTCATCCCTATTAGGAGAAAATTTGGTTGTTCTACAAAGAAAATTTGGTCATTCCGGGAGGATGGGAAAATTTTCTTGAGAGAAAATTTGGTCAAGGAAGAGAATTTGGTCATCCAAGGGAGCGAATTTGGTCGTCTATATGGATGGGAAAATTTTCTTAAGAGCAAATTTGGTCGAAGAAGCAAATTTGATCGTCTAGAGGAGCAAATTTGGTCGTTCTATATGGATGGGCGAATTTTCTTCAGAGAATATTTGGTCGAAGAAGAAATTTTTTTTGTCTAGGGGAGTGAATTTGGTCATTCTGTATGGATGGGAAAATTTACTTCAAAGAAAATTTGGTTGAAGAAGCGAATTTGATCATCTAGGGGAGTGAATTTGGTCATTCTGTATGGATGGGTAAATTCTCTTTAGAGAAAATTTGGTTGAAGAAGCGAATTTGGTTGTTCTGTATGGATGGGCAAATTTTGTTCAAAGAAAATTTGGTCGAAGAAGCAAATTTGGTCGTCTATGGGAGAAAATTTGGTTGAAGAAGCAAATTTGGTCATCTAGGGGAGCGAATTTGGTCGTTCTGTATGGGTGGGCGAATTTTCTTCAAAGAAAATTTGGTAAAAGAAGCGAATTTGGTCGTCCACGGGAGCAAATTTGGTTGAAGAAGCGGATTTGGTCGTCCAAGGGAGAAAATTTGCTCGTTTTGTATGGATGGGCGAATTTGCAATGGGGATGGGAGAATTTTCTTGGGAGAAAATTTTCCCCTATAAGGAGCAAGTTCACCTCTGGATGCAAGTTTTCCTTTCTGGGTGAGCAAATTCGCCCGTTAGGGAAGTTTCACCTCTATGTGTAAATTCTGAACCTACAAAACTCAAGCAACAGAAAATGTAAAAGTATAAAGTCATGATGTGGGTCCCACCGGGCATGCCAGAAATGTTTTCATGTGTTTTTACCTCGTCTAAAAGGAAAAATGAAATGAAATTCAAATAAGGAAAACACAAACAACACCTCAAGATTGGCCTAGTTAAACTTGAACAAAATGAAGATAAGAAGAGTGTTATACCTTTTCCAAGTTGATTGGTTAGTTGGCCTTATAGATCATTTGATTTGTGTGCTCCTAGATCGATTTCAACAGCATAAAAACTTGTTTTTGCTTGATTTGGATGCAAGGATGGTTATGATTTGGCTGTGGATGTTAGAGTAGAAGACTAGAGTGAATGTGCTAGAACGTGAATGAAAAAATGGTTAGGGTTGCAAAATGGTTGAGTGTTAGTCATTTAGCAAGGGAGATATGAATGAATGGCCAAGATTGGTTCTTGGGGGAAGATCAATGGCTAGGATCAAAGAGTTAACTAAATGAATTAAAAAATCCTTTTTAATGTGCATGGGGATGATAAAAGGAATTAAATATTTGTTGGGAAAAAGGAAAGGAATTTAATATTCCTTGGGCGATGAGAGAGGAATTAAAGATTCCTTAAAAGGACCTTGAAAAGATAGAAAAAAATTAAAAATTATTTGGGAGATGGGAGGAGTTGACTAAGGGTGTTGATTAGACTAGTTGATGAAGGATTAAGGAAGGGTTAGGTGGCTAATGAGGATTAGGAGCCAACTTGCAAAAGTTGGAGGATGTAACACATCCTAATCATGGATTAAGAATGTGCACATCCCTAATGGTGGGATTAGGAGATGGATTAGGATTAAGTGTAGATTATAGGGGATGTGACATTTGAGGAAGTAAATTAAATAAATAGAAATTCTTTATTTAATTTATGGAATAGAAAGGATAGATGGTAAAGTATTAAATTAAATTAAATACCTTAGGGATTTAGAGGACTTTAAGAGTATTAACTAAATAATAGTAATATTACTTAATTAATGCTGGTAAGAGGATATTTAGATGAAAAGGGATAAATTTGACCAAATGTAAGTGGTAAAATTTAGATGTCTACACTAGGTACCTAAGATTGCAATTTATTCTAAATCAAAGTTACTTGTAGAGAAAACTATGTTATGACACTAGAGACTTGGGCACATTAGAGAAAAGGGTCTAAGGACCTTGAAAAATAGAAACCTTGTTGAAGGGTTATCTAGTTGTAATCTTGAATTCTATTTATGTGAGCAATGTATTTATGGAAAATAAAACTGCGTTTAGTATTACTCAATTTCTCATAAATCTTGTGGTGTATTGGATCTTATTTATTCTAATGTTTTTGGTATTGTAGATGTTACTTTAATTGGAAAATCCACACATTATGTTTCATTTATTGATTATTTTAGTAGAAGGGCATGGTTATATTTTGTAGAGAATAAATATGAAGTTTTTAGTCAATTTAAAAAATTTAAAGAACAGGTTTCTATGTTGCAGATTGGAAAGAAAATAAAATGTTTGAGGACTAATAGTGGCGGTGAATTTTTCTCTGATAATTTTGATAGGCTCTATAAATATTGTGGCATTCATAGAAGAAATAAAAATATATATTCTCCATATACGAATGGAGTTGCACAAAGAATGAACAGGACATTGATGGATAAGGCTAGGAGTATGTTGAGTTGTGCTAGTCTACAACATTTTTTTTGGGCTAAAGTTGTTGCCACTAATTTTTACATGACTAACAGGTCTCCTACATCAACTCTTATTTATAAGACGCTTATAGAGGCTTGGTCGGGTGGCAAGCCTTCATTAAGATATCCTAGAGTTTTTGGTTGTGAGGAATATGCATATGTGCCAAAGGAGAAGTGAAAAAAGTTTAAGAAAAAGGTTGTGAAATGTATCTTCATCCGATATAATTATGGTGTGAAAGGATACAAGCTTTGAGATCCTGTTGCATAGAAGGTAATATATAGTAGAAGATTTATTTTATAGAAACCAAACCTTATTTTGTTACATTGCGACCATAAAAAATTCGATAGGAGGATGCGATTCAACTTCCCTCTAAACATGAAAATTTTGAATTGATGTCCCTAGATAGACAAGAAGTTGAGGAGACCTCATCTAGCTATGATTATTTAGAAGAGGAGGAAGAACCTCCAACTCATCTTGTTCGTAGGTCTACAATGCATAGAAAACCACTTGAAATATATTCACCTCATGATTGGAGATCTATATTTTTCTTTGATTACTAACATGGATGAACCTAGATCTATAAAAGAGGCATTAGGTATGGATAATGTGGAATCCTAGAAGATCGCTATAGATGAAGAAATGACACCTTTGAAAAATAATGATACAAGTGATCTTGTACCATTGCCTAAAGGAAAAAACTTGTTGGTTGCAAATGGGTGTTAAGGAAAAATATTGGTTAAGATGGGGGTATTGAGAAGTACAAAACATGGTTGGTTGTGAAGGTTACTCTCAAGTTGAGGGTGTTGATTATGGTGAGATATTTTCTCCTGTTGCAAAAATGACATCCATTGATTTTTTTATTCAATTGTTTTTTCTTATGATTTAGAGGTTGAGCAAATGGATGTGAAAAATTATTTCCTTCATGGTGACTTGGAGGATGACATTTCTATGAAACAAATAGAGCACTAAATGGTGAAAGGTAAATGTAATTTGGTTTTCAAATTGGATAAATATTTGTATGGCATAAAATAGAGTCTTAGGATGTGAGACTATAAATTTTATACATATGTGTTGAGTTTGTGATTTGAGTGTTCTAAACTATATCATTGTGTTTATTATAAAACTGATGGTGATAATTTAATATTTATTGCATTATATGTTGATGGTATGTTATTTATTGGTAAAGGGAAAGAGATGATTTCAAAATTAAAGTCTCAACTAGCAACTAAATCTGAAATGAAAGATCTTGGTGCAACTAGACATATTACTGGAATATAAATTAGAAGAGATAGATTGAACATAAATCTATGGCTTGGCTAAAGTAATTCTTTCAATTCAATATTACATAGGTTTAACATGTCGGATTGTAGACCATTAAGTGTTGTTTTTTCAGCTAGAATAAAGTTATCTATTTTATATTTTCCAACATCCCCATTAGAGATGGAAGGCATGAGCAGAGTTGCTTACTAGAGTGTAGTTGTAATTTTGATGTATGCTATGGTTTTTACCAGACTGGATGTTTCCCAAGTATTGGGAGTTCTTTCTAGATATATATCTAATCATGGTAGAGTTTATTGGGACATCAAGCAATTAAAAGAGCAAATATTTGCATGGTACCTTAGTGTATTACTTGTGCTATCATAGTAATTTGAATGTATATGAGATTTCCCTTGATATTCATGGTTATGTGGATTTATATTGGGCAAGTGATGTTGATAGTAGTCTATCCATAAGTTCTTATGTGTTTACTTTATTTGGTGGTGCAATTAGTTGGATGAGTGAGTGATAGGCTATGGTTTCTTTATAAACTATTGAAGTTGAGTATATGGAAGCTACCCATGATTGTAAAGAAGAAATTTGTCTTAAGTGAATGTGTTTAAATATTAGAATAAAACAAGGTGATGTGACAATTAGAGTTTGATCTATTTAGCTAAGAACTCGACATTTCATATCAAGACCAAACACATTGATGTACAATATCATTTTGTTAGAGATATGGTTGAAGATGGCAAGGTGAAGCTAGTCGAGGTAGAGACTTTGATGAATGTTGTTGATTATTTAATTGATCCTATGAGCACAAAGAAGTTTAGATGGTGTTCAGAGTCTATGGGCCTTTCAACCCCTAGAAATTAAGAGTCAATGGTTATACTCCCTCTAATTTCTCTTACAAGGTGTTTGACAAGTGGGATATTTTTGGGAAGATGTGTCGTAACCTTGAAATTATAAAAGGTTTACTATTGATAGGTGAGTGTGGAGTAGAGGGTGCAAGGGGTACCCTTGTTGCAAGTTTCAGGGGGCTTATCCCATCAACAAGAGGTTTAGGGGTCATGCACCCTGGTAGAGGTTTAGGTGTCGCACCCTCGAAAGCCACATTTATGTGTATTTTATTATTGTAAATTTTGACAATTCATCATTAGGTCTCAGATTTGACAATAGATATTTTTTTGGATTGTCTCTTCCTAGAAGGAAACCCTATTGTATGAGGTCATTATATTACAATTGAGCACTATGATGTATTCTAAGAGTCCGATAGAGGTTGTGTTACCTCTAAATCTCTAGTTAGTGATAATCCTGTGAGAAGCTTTCTCTGCAAGTATATTGTAATCTTCATGATTTACATGTATAATATATTGAGATTTTCTACTAAAAGATTTTTCCCCATGTAAATCACTATGTTGTGGTATGCATGATATTTATGTTTACTTTTGTTTAAGTTTATGTAACTATTGTAAAAATCTGTAAAGTTTTACATTATCATCCTCTCAAGATTAGTTTACAAAGTTGCTTAGCTACCTTAGCTTCATTACACTAACACCTAGTTCTAAATGCTGGGTGCTAAGAACTTAAATAATTTAGTGCAATTTTTTATTTTTTATTAGTTTTTTGATGACTGGCATACAAATTTGTAGCTAGGGGGCCATACAACTCGAGCCTAGAATTTTTTTTTGGCTTGTAGGATCCAAACATTGAATATGGGAAAAATTTATATCAAAATTCATCAATTTGACCTCCTAAGCACAATGACAGGTTTTACTTGCAGAAAAATGATCTAGTAAAAAATTGTTCGTTAGCTCTAAGCTTCAAACCCTTGTTTCATACTATGTCATATGGTGACTAAATTGAGTGAGACAAAAGCCAAATATGACTTTGTTGAACCTCTCGAATGTAATGTAATAGTAAAAGATGTTGCCACTATAGTTAGAGTAGTTTCAATCACCATATCTCACAAAAAACACATGAAAATATAGGATTAATAAATCCTCATAATTATTTTTTGATTCTCCAAATTGCATTGAAAGGAAAGAGAAGAGCATACAAGAATTTACAAGATCATACAAAAAAATTCAATGTCTCAATGAGGAATCCCAATGATCATAAATCTCAAAAAGAAAAGCTGTAATACCATCTTAGAAATATTAAACATCTGAATAAGAAATATATTTCTATGAGAGAGCCAAGACATAAAACTTTAAATAAAATAACACAATTATAAACCCGAGATTCCAAGAGATCTGTAAATGTCAAGATGACATTATTGTGCATTATGATGTCCACCAAAGATGTAAAATAATGACTAAATGCATCAATTTACATGTATGCCAAAGTATGTAACAATGAATATGAATATGAGTATCTACAAGCTAGGTAGCGATTATATAAAACTAGGGAGAGGATGGATCTTGAAAATCCAACCAATAGGAAGTGACCACCAAGTGGTCTAAAAACTATAAAGGCTCCCTCCTTTTAGGATGGTGACACCTCAACACCTTATCAAGTCTTATCTCCTAGTTATTAATTAATTAAAAAAACTTATTAACCTAAGAAATCTCAATAAAAGTGTAGGAAAAACATAGGACTAAGGGAAAATAAATTAACCCACTAGGAAAATAAAAACTTACACTAATATGTATAGTCCAAATAATTTCAAAATTATATATTCTGGTCTACTAATGTTGTTGAGCCTAGAAACATGAAGGATTAAATGGAGATGAATTATATAGGGCCTTGGATATTGGACATGGATGAAGAAATTAAAACACTAAATAAGAATGAAATATGGGACCTAGTTCATTTGTGTAAGGGAAATATCCTTGTTGGCTACAAATGGGTCTTCAAGTAATTGTTAATTTATTAAGGCAAGGTAGAGAAAAAGTGAGGTTAATTTATTAAGGATATTATTCCATAGATGGAATAGATTCTGGTAAGATTTTTTTCTAGTCACAAAAGTTAGATTGATTAAAATTTATTATTTATTAATGCTTCTTCCAACTTTGAGGTTTATGAAATGGATGTAAAGAAAAAAATATTCTATAGAGACCTAGAGGAAGAGATATACATGACACAACCAAAGTTAAAGAAATGTCTTCATGATATCAAATACTCTCATAGAATGGAGTACAAAAAAATAATTTTGATATGTTGATGTTAGGATTTGTTGGATCCAAACTATACCAATATGTTTATTATAAGGGTTTTGATTAGTTTATTCTTATAAGTTTATATATGAATGGGATATTATTTTGTAATAATAAGGATATGATTAGGGATTTGAATTTTGAAATTTTATCATGGTTTGATATGAATAATTTCAAGTCTATCAAGTCTATCTTAAGAACAAAGATAAATATAGATAGAGCTAAGATAAAATTATGTTTATTCACATAGAGTACTTTTAATTTGTTTCATGTTTTATTATAATAAATTACAAACCAATAATCTTTCTTATTTCTATAGGAACAAAGCTAATAACTGACTAGTTTCCTTCTATAGCTAGTGAGTCAGGAGACATGACTCATGTACCTTATGCTAATGAATTTGGGATCGTCATGTAGGTTATGGTCTACACTAAGCCAGAAATTTCCACAATAGAATAATTCTTGACTCAATTTATGGAAAACCTTTGTAGGGAGCACCAAAAAGTAGTGAAGAAAGTATTTAGATATTTGTAGTGCACTATATATTATTCTATTTTCTACCGAGTTTGTATTATTCTTTAATTGTAACCAAGTAGTAATGGTACTTCATGTCACTTATAGCTAAGGGTTAATGGCATTTTGTTCGTGACACTTGCAACAATGCTAACTTGTGAACTTGTATCATTTAGTAAAATTATAGGGATTTTCATACATATGCTTAAAATGATATTTGGATAGTAAGAGTTTGACTAGTGCTTATGTGTGTTAGCCTATTTGGTGGTGCAATTAGTTGTATGAGTAAGAAATAGGTTGTGATGACTCTTTCCACTATAGAAGTATATTATATTATAGCTACTTCTATAAGGATAAAATTTAGCATCAAATATTGTGTTCAAATATTTCATTGAATTAATGAGTAGTGAAGATTAACTATGATAATCAAGTGCCATTATCTTGGTGAAGAACCCATTTTTATTTCATGAATGAAGAAAATTGATGTTCAATATCATTTTTTTTGTGATATAATGGAAGATGGAAGGGTTATGCTCAAGAATGTGGGTGCGTTGGTGAACATTGTATAATTTTTGACAAATCCAATGAGCATAAAGAAGTATAAATAATATAGCAAGTCAATAAATTGTTTATGGATTATTAGTGTTTCCCTTTCACTTGTGTAAGGTATATGAAAAATGGGAGAATACTATGATTATGTGTCATACATTTTGTAAATCCTACTTTTTGATTTATTATTTATATTTTGAATTATTTATGTGCCTATATAGAAAATGATGTCTCACTTGAGGTGGTATTTTAGGCCATGTGTAATACCTTATGATTTTCATAAGAATTTTTAATATCATGTAAGATGTATAAGATCATCAATTTCATTATAATATGTAAGTTATTTTATTATGTATGTAAAAGTATGCAGGAGAGAGATACATAGTTGAATATGACAATTGACCAATTTATAATATGCAAGAATAATGCATCATAGAATATCATTCTAAATGAGGAAAGGTACATATTAGAATGTCCAAGTTTCATGGTTTGAATATGACATACAAGGAATATTAATATTGTTATATTATTGACCTACCATGAATAGGGTATTGGGATTTAGGTTTAGATTTGGGTGTCACTTTTAGCCCTCAGATTATTTGTTAGGGGTTTTGGAAAAGAACTTGTAACTTTTTATTTGGTCTTGTTGTTGGGATCTCAGGAAAGATTGGAGAAATTAAATAAAAAAATTTAAATAATGTAGATCAAAGAATTAAAGAATAGAGGAAAAAATTAACAAGTACAGATGACAATATTTTTACATAGTTCACCCTTTAGGTAACATCGACAAAAAAATTGACTTTTATTAAAAATTATAGCGAAATACAATTTACATTCCTATATAGCAATATGTTGCATGCTCAGTTCAAAATTGCACTTTGTTTTCTTCACACATTACCGTGTATGCTCAGAGAAAAACCACAACTTCTCAAAGTCTATTCATGCAAATATTCAATTCTACTCATGTTGTTTGTTGCATGTTCCTTTTCCTTCACATGTCCATGCCTATTCAAATTCAAAATTTTCAGCAGTGAAAAATTCTAGTTTCAAGTAGTTATGATTTGGTTTTTCAACCAAAATTATACATTTGAAATTTCATTATTAAAAATATATTCAGTTTTTCCACTTCTCCATTAATTAATTTGGGGAAAATTGACACCTAGAAAGCTGACCAATATATTAACATACAACATGATTGGGCTACACATACCGACACTTTCTCTATATATTAGATGCTTTAATGGAGATATGAATACTTGTGCCTTTATAGAAAGTTATGTTGCTAGAATATCTCTAGGAAAATTTTGTGTGACAGGGCTTTCCATAATCTAATTTTATTATAATTGTAGCATTGTAATGATTGACTAATGCATTGAGGTTCCTTTTTTTGTTGATATTTTTTCTGAAAGTGTTTCCCTAAGATAAATCACTATGTCATCTTTATTTTATGTGACTGTGTGTTGTTGTGTAAGTATGTTATATATTATGTAAAAATTAGATCTTAGTATATTTATATGTCTATCCTCTACATATTAGTGTTAGGAGTCTTCCATTTTATCTTGCTTCCTCTCATTCACCTTATCCAAGCATGATTGAAGGACTACCACACATGATCAAAATTTATCCATAGATAGTATCACATCTCTGTAGGTACCTCATGACACTATCTACCCACTTTGTTGTTTGAAGGGTGATATATCAAACCCTACCTTTTTCCTTTATTATTTTAGTTATGGACACTAAATTATTATTTTAAATGCTTGTATGATTCTACTCACTAATTTTATCTATGTTTGATAGGATTTTCAAGATTGAACATTTATTTCAAAAGAATAGTTCTAATACAAAATCTACTTCCATATCTATATCATTTTTATGGTGATTGTGCATTTACTTTCTTGTTGGCTACTTGTAATTACTTTGATATGTATTTTCATGATAATTTATATGCACGTTAGAGTCAGGATACAATTAAGTGAAAAAATTGCATATGATGCCCTTTTCCCTTGTGTTTTGGGCCCAACTAGATTAGAGTAACCTTTATGATATAAAAAACATGGAGACTACACATTCTTAGATAAGAGTGGGCACACAACTCAAACCCTATCGATTCCTCTCTACACTATTTCCCAACGACTAGTTTTGATCCTCAATTTTACTCGTTTCCTACCCAAACTCAAATCCACAATCACAAAAGTGATCTTGATCACTTTAGAATTTTCTATTATCTATAGTGTCATAAAGAGGGCATTTTTGGGGACTACAAGCAATTACTATGAATACAATGTGAAGTTCTTGATTTTGATTTTGAAGCACCCATGAAATGAGAGTGTTTTCTTAATCCAAAAGTAGTAGCTTTGAACTTGGACCCTCATATATATAATACATGAATATATTTTATTGAAAATATGTGTGATATATGTAATATTGCATTGAAATATTGCAAATTATTATTTGAAATTTCTGTCCAAACACTATATATTCTATTAATATTTTTTATATGCACTAATCAATAAAACCATTATAATTTTAAAATCCAAAGATTTTTTCTTTAATAGTTAAATGAATGCAATGCTAAATTTTCCATAATAATGATATTTGGCTTAGCTTAGTGTGGCTATCATAATATTATATCATCTCACTTTACAATGAGATGGAGAATTGTATTCCAAATTTAAGTGAACAATTTTTTAAAACCTAAATAGCTTTAATTTGCTAGGTTATATATTCTATGTCTATGATATTCAGTAAATATTGGAGGGAATAAATGACCTCTTGAAAAGGAGAAATTATAGAAAGGTTTGTGCAAAATTTATATATAATTTGTTGGAAATTTGATATATATTTTTTGTTTTAGAGTGTTCAATTGGAGAATTTTTAGTATTTATAAAATTGTACTTTGAAAAAATTAATTTTATTAGATTTATTATTTTCACTTATAGTTTCAACATGATGTATTTTAAAGTTTTTTAAATTATTGAGCTAGCATTTTAGGTATGATTGTTAATTCCAACTTTGAGCAGGGTCATTTATTGTTCTATGCTTGCAAATGTGAACATAGTCAAACTATTTGGAGAAGTCATGATTCTTAGACATCTAGTTCCTAGTTCCCTCTTAGGAGATTTAGGAGTTGGTACGTTGGCCACTAGTCTTAGTCATATGGCCCACCTTTTTCCTCCTCTTAGCCACATGGTCCATTGATTGAATTCTATCAATTGTTCTTACCTTACTTTGGCCATCTCCCCAGTTCAAGCTCATGACACTTAATCTATTCAAGAAAAAAATGAAGTAGGAACTCCATTGTCTTGGAGTTTATTTTTGATGACCCAAATCTTGTTGAAGTATGAGGCAAACTAAATGATCATGATTGGCATCCCCTTACCATTCCACTAATATAACTTTTGCTGCTTAAGGACTTTATCTTGCTATCTTGTATTTTGATGGTTTGAACTATGTCCCATGTAAACTTAGAACTGAGACTGCTTCCACCAACCTTTATTTATAAATAGATTTAATATTATCTTTCTTCTCAAATAATATATCCTTTAAAAAAATATCAAAATAAATATTATATACTTAATTTCTCACTTTATTATTGTTTCAAATTGTGTTCTTATAGGCTTCCTTTTCCTGCACGTTTTGTTAATGAATTAGGCTGATTCCTTCTGCTTTCTAAGCCATCCAGTTCTTAAGCTTCTTTTTATTTTTCTTATTGGATGGGAGCATACCACTAAAAAAAATACATCACAGATCAATTGGAGTCATTTTGATACCATATATATCACATTCCAACAAGCATTGAGCTACAAAATATAGCTAAAACTCATAACGACCATCTTATCACTCTGAACAAAACCCAAAATAAATAAAAAATTAAACGTAGAAGGAGGAACACACTATGAAACAAAAAGCTTGTTTTGTGCTCCTATCAATGTGATCTCCTAAAAAATAGAGCCATCTACAGAAGCTGTCGCCTGCTTTCTCTATCGCCTGCTCATTCTTTGTTGTATTACAGCAGCCCCGATATGGACGTGGGCTTAGCAATGAAGGTTGGCAGGTCTTCACCAGCCATGATCACAATAACCTTCTCACCATTGTCACCCTCTGAGCAATACAAACCATCCATCATCATCTCATTCTTGCCATCCATAGTTGAATCACTTCTGCCATTATCTATCTCTTGGGAAGGAGTAGTGGGATTCTTCCAGAAGGAACATGCTAGAATTATCAAGGCAAAGGCTAAGAGGGCGATCATGGATCCCAATCCTCCTAAAAGATATGGAACTGGAGAATGCCATGCAGACACTGGCGTTACACCATGAGAAGCTGCAATATCTCTCATTGCTCTTCTACTCTTCACAGACTAGTTTTCCTTTCCTCAGGAAAATTAAGGGGGCAAATATAATCATGGAGAAGAAGAGAGCGTTGTTTATATAAATGCAGAGGCCTGAATTTCCTTGAGCCCACAGCATTTTCTCTGGATGTGATGCAAACCAGAATGCCATTGTTCGTGTTCCTTGGATTAAGCAACTTGGAAACCGGGAAAGTATCGTAAATTTGTTTATGTGAAAATGGATGCTTAACCTAATTATTAAAGATTATATTGAAAGTAAGGTGGAATAATAACAATTTATCTAATAGATAGTTTTATTTTGGGCCCCAGTATAAGTGGTTTCCCCGGGGCCTGTGTCCTAGAAAGGTGTGACAATTATGCTTGTTTCCTAGTGTGGTGTGTCCCTAGTGGTACGGATGGGCAACAGTTTAAAGGCTATGATTAGCATAGGATAGTGTGGCAATAATTCAGGGTTAGTGGATTGTGGGCCACACTTACCTATGAATCCTATGCCATTACGCCTTTGTTAAGGTTCCTGATCAACTTTTTTCAAACAAATATCATTACACTTTTAGTTATTTGAGTTTAAATAATTTGTAATCTGCTTTAGTATTTGTTAAAGTTTAGGGTTTAACTTTTTAGTTTTTGATATTGTATGTTTAATCTTTTTAAGCTCTTAATATTTATTGTGTACTTGTATTTAAAAAATGTTTTGTATTAGAGAATAATGCATGTTTCATATATAGTAATTGATAAATAATAATTGTTTTGTAAAATGTTTTACATTTTGAAGTGTATATATAGGTTAAGTCTATTTTATGTGTTTAATTGGTTCGTAGTATTATAATGTCATGTTAGATTGATGTCTACTATCTCAATCAATGAATTTAAAATATCTTATAAATCTAAGACTAATGTGGGCATAAATTAAATTTTATGTCATTTAATAAATATTCAACTACAATAAAATTCTTGCATATCTAACAATTATCATTCATTCCCAAATGTATAATAGTGGAGTATTAAGAGCAAAGATAAAATAGAGAATGGTAACCCACCTACCACACTAAAGCTAATGAAACATGTTTGAATGTTAACATGTAACAACTGACCAAAGGCTTACCAATTCAAACACATTAGGCAATGAGATCATTGACATCAAAATCAAAAGAAAAGGTACAAGTTCTAGATTCCCAGGTAAAATACTTAAGCAATGAGAATAAAACATTTCATCCACTAATTATACTCAACAATTAATCAACATGAGACCACTTGAAAAATATATATTTGTTGCAAGTATGTTGTTGGTGTTTTCATTGATGTCAACAGTTGCTCATGTTGGTAATTGATGTCAACTGTATGGATATTGTGTGTTGGAGTTGTTGGAAGGATGTTGGGATTGTCATAATTAGGGAGATAGTTGTCAAGTGGTTATATGGATGTGTTGTGATTTGATAGGAAGGTGTTGTGGTATTGTTGTTGGTATTGTCATTAATGTCTTCATGGATAAGAGTTGTAGTTGCAGTAAGTTAATTTTGTTTCCAAGTGTTTTTGAGAAAAATTGAATAAAAGAGTGTGTAGTATAACAACTCGGTGGGTTTAGTGTTGTGCTTCACATTTCTTCAAGGTTGAAGATATGCCTATGTGGTTTGGATATGATGATTAGAGGTGTTCAAAGGTTTTGTATCTAGATTCTTAGGTTCTAGATTGTTCTGCAGTGAAAGTTGTGTTTGACAGCTTATCCCACAATATAGAAGACTGTCTTGGAGAAATGAATTTGCTCTGCATTTCTTCATAGTAAGGTTTCTTGTATTTCATATTTGAGAACAAGCTTATATTGTCTGTAACTTCCTTCCCTGGAGGTTTTACCTGCTAAGATGTTTTGCTAGCTTGGTTAGTGAGTTGTGTTTTGTGGCAATGTCTCTGGTTGCACACAATAATGGTGTTCTAAGTCTTAGGTGGTTGTGGAAAAGTTGTAGAATATTTTTATGATGTTAAAATATTTTGAGATGTTGTGAGGATGCTATGAAGTGTTGTTGTATGGTCCACATGGCCTAGAGAAGCATGTATGTAGTCACTTGTAGTGTTAGTTAAGGTATGGTCGACCTAGTGTGCTAACGCTATTTGTGGTGGTAACTCATGGATGGTGAATTTGTTGAGTAGCGTGGTGATATGGATTTGGGTCCTAGTTAACCATTGGTGTGGTCATCTTCACTTCTTTCCACCATGGAGGTGTTTGGTGCCGATTTTTTTTGGTGTTGCACATTTTAGGTGCATATGTTTCATTAAGGTTGACCTAATTGAGATTGTTTAGGTCATGGATGGTATATAAGTAAGGTGAATTGTTGGATATGAGTGTGGATCTATAGAAGGTGTGTTGAATGCATAAGACAACTGAGAGGGGGGTGAATTAGTTGTACCTTAAAACTTCAAAACCCTCATTAATATTCAGATCCACATTCATTCATTAAACCCTTAATATGTTATGATGAATTAGCATGAAAAGAAAATAACAAAAACTAAAAAACTTAACACCATACATAAGAGAACACCTGATTTACATGGAAAACCCAAGAAGGGGAAAACAACGTTGAGGAATAGCTCACAATATAAGTAATATCAACACTGAATACGGGTAAAACAACAAAAATTTGTGTCACACTTTCAACCAGTATATCAACACAACTAAATTTAAGTATTTCTAACTAAAAATAAATTTTGGTCAAACATATGATCTAGTAAGATTTATTCTAGCTAAGTTAGATACTGCCATATTTTTGTCAACTAAAATTGTTGGCTAAAAATATATGAAGCACCGCATTGAGTCCAATTTACCAAAAAAAAAATTATTTGAAAAACTTGAAGTTTCAATAAATAACTCCTACTAATGTACATAATATTTTTTTTAAAAAGATAAAAAATACCCTTTTGTCGATCCATAAGTGTTGTTTTAAAAAATATATTTATTTTAATATTTTCATTATTATTTATATTTTATTTTTTATTTTTACTAAAAGTAGGTTATCGACACAAAATATTTGGTTGATTACCATGCCAAGGAAAAATACTAAAACTTATTATTTTTTTTTGAAAAAATCATGGTGCACTAGATAAAAGAATCTATTTCAAGATGGTATAATTTTTTTTCCATTTTAGATAAATATTTAATATGAAAGTTGACATTCCATGGAAACAACTCTTTTTGGATTCACACAAATTTTAATATTTATTTGAAAATATATATTTATCAAAATTGGAAAAAAATATATCCATGCACTAAAGTTTCAAGTTATAAATACACAAAAAAAATTGAAAGAAAAAAAAAAATTACTATAAAAAGTTTGACGTCTCATGCAACTTCATTTTTCCGCTTTATATCACAACTAAATTATAGTGTTAATTTATTAAAAACTAGTTTAAAATATTTTTTTATTTTTTAAAAAAATGTAAACATAAAATATACTAAAAAGTACATATTTTACTAGTTTACATCATTTCAAAATTCAAAACATATATGCCACTTTTTAGTGATTCAAGTTTAAAAGTTAGATTAGTGTTGGTTGTTTCCTTTATAAAGTGTGACACAATTTTGTGCATTTACCCATACAATAGGGATCACTACCAAAGGGCCCACTACCATAATAGAAAAAAAGATAGAGAAGGAATGTTACACAAAGAAGAAAATCTCAATGCAACAAAGAATCCACCACAATGACATCAAAACCTTTGTAGTCTGATTGAAGAATTGTAGCCACCTTCTGCTCACTACATCTAGTAAACTAACACATGAAAGTTTGCACTACACTTCTCAATATTGCACTCTACAACTTTGTACTTCACATCATTCAAAACTATTGTATCTATCTTAACATCCTTCAACAACTCAAATAATACTTATACCATCTTCAACCTTGAAACCCTCTCCAAGATTGGTTATGCACCTCAAATGTGCAAATTAAAATGAGGTCAATACCAAAACACTTTTGTGGTAGATAGAAGTGAAAGTGGACCACATCAAACCTTAATTGGGACCCAAATCAACAACACCACTTGACCACACACTTCCTCAAACAATAATTATCCTTTGAATGTAGTGTACATACACTAGGTTGACCATTACCCATGCAAACACCATTGAAATTTTAGGAAAATGCTTCCTTAGACCCAAGGATGACTTGAAAACCACACACCATTCTTAAACATGATCTAGAATATTCCACAAACACCTTGAAATCTAGTAAAATCCTTTGCAACAACTTCCATCTAAAGAATGTACACACCTAGTACATCCAAACAACTCTTCCATACATTGTAACTTAGAAACCATATTTTGAAGCACCAAACCTCCTACCATCTTGACTAAAAAAAGATACCATCACTAACAAAATTCCTTGAGAATTGCAAGACCTAAAATCACTTTGCAAAGAAACATGAAGCAAATATATTTCTCCTAGACACCTCTGTAATACATAGTCATAGATTGGTGAACACAACTTCTTCTATACAACAATCCAACACACCAACACTTGAATAAAAACCCCTAAACAACTCTCACCAAAAAAATTGAATTGCACAGGAAGGTCTTGAACCTAGAAGAAATTTCAAGCAAAACCAAAACACAACTCTACAACTTAAAACACCACTCAACCACATCATTTCCTCTTTTTTATCAAATTTTCTCAAAACTTGGAAATGAAGCATCAGAGACACATCACATCCTCATCATCTTTAATATATCCATATCCATAGACAAACGTTTATGAAAGAAATATTAGAGGTTCACACTAGTGGCTTTACTAGTGACAACATAATACAACTAATCAAAGCATGGATAACATCAACTATTCATAGTCTTGCAACACTCTTATCCAACAATAGACATCGATGATAGCATAGGCTTGTTTACATCAATGACAACACCAACTGATCATACTTGCAACAATCTCCCCCTTTGTAATTAATGGAAACACACGATGTGAAAAACCTTCAAAGAAACAAAAACTCTGCACCATACCTATTTCCTTTTCTCTTTTCTCCCCCTTTTTAGCTTGTCTTCTTGACTTGTTTCTCTCTCCCTGAATGAGTTGTTATTTTCACATGAATTTATTTTTCTCTTATTAATTATTCTTTTTCACATGTTTCTCTCTCCCCCTTTGACATCAATAAAAAATGAGAAATTTTTTTTGCACTATTTATTCTCTTCCTTTGGCATCAATCAACTTTCTTCTACAATTTCTTTCCTTTACTACTATGAATAACCCACTTAGGAGCACACACCAAACTGTACCAAATCAAAAATCTCTACACAATGACAACACACTCTTTTGACTGCAACAATCAACAGTGCTACTACCTACTTCCCTGAGAGGTAGCTACCAACATCATTCTAGAACAAATAATGAATCTTGAGTTCCACTGGATTAATGCATCTCCTCATGCATCTAGTTCAGAGAAGGAGGGGAAATAACCCCCAAATTCTGTCAGATACTCAAAAGTATACTTAAGAGGATCCTTAGTTAATATATCAACAATCTTATCCTTTGTAGGCACATATTCAATCTTCACTTCATTCTCCAATACTTCTCTCTCTCAGAAAGTGACATCTAATTGAAATATGTTTTGTTCTTGAATGCATTACTGGGTTCTTTTAAATATTGATTGCACTTGTATTATCACAAAATATAGAAATTGTTTCTTCATACATTACTCTAATATCCTTAAATATTTTCCTCATCCATAACACTTGTGTGCAAAAAGATGTTGTTGCAATTTACTTAGCCTCTATAGTAGATAAAGATATTGAATCTTGTTTCTTACTTAGCCAAGATACCAATCTACATCTAAGAAATAATGTGCCACCACTTGTACTTTTCTTTTCATCAACACAACTAGCACAATTTGCATATGTTTAAGCACTCAAAGTGAAGTTAGTATCCTTTGGATACCACAAGCGATGATCCAAAGCTCCCTTCAACTATCTAAATATCCTATTTACTACCACAATAAGTGACTCTCTAGGATCTTTTTGAAATCTAGCCACAAGACAAACTGCATCCATGATATTCGGTCTAGTAGTATTTAGATATAGAAATCCATTAATCATTGATATATACTTGCATTGATCAGCCTTGGGGGATTCATCATTATTGCTCACTTTGCAACCAGTAACCATAAGAGTACATACTAGTTTGGAGTCTTCCATTCCAAAATTCTTCAATATTTCTTTGGCATACTTTGATTGTGAAATTAATATACCTTTGTTTAATTGATTGATTTTTATCCCAAGGAAGAAATCCATCTCCCCAAACATAGAAATATCAAACTCTTTATGCATCTCTTCTGCAAACTTCTTACACATAGATTCATTGCCTCCAAAAATTATGTTATCTACATACACAACTGCAATCAAAATTTGGTCTTTTTCAACCTTAAAGAAAAGATTACTATCTGTGATACCTTTATTGAATCCTTGTTGTATCAAATACTTATACAACCTTGCATACCAAGATTTGGGAGCTTGCTTTAATCCATATAATACCTTTTTCAATCTATAGACCACATTTGGTTTATCTGATCTACCTAAAATCCTTCCAATTGTTTTATGTACACTTCTTCTTCTGATTCTCCGTTCATGAAAGTAGACTTCACATCCATCTGATAAACTTTGAAATCCTTATGCATTGAAAACACTAAAAACAACCTAATAGCTTCCATTCTTTCCGTTGTAGCAAATGTTTCCTCAAAATCTATTCCTTCAACTTGTGAATAACCCTTACAAACAAGACTTTCTTTGTTCCTTATGACTTCTCCATTCTCATTAAGTTTGTTTCTGAATAACAACTTAGATCCAATTGTATTCTTTTTGCATATCTTGGGACAAGTTCCAAAGTCTAATTCTTTTCAATCTACAATATTTCTTCTTCCATAGATTTCATCCATTGTTCATCTTTGCATGCCTCAATCATTGTTTTAGGTTCAAATTCAGAAAGTAATTTATTTTTACCCTCTTCTTCAACAACTTTCCTTCTTGTCAATACACCTTTTCTTTTGTCTCCAAATATCTATTCTTCGTAATGATTCCTTTGCACATACTTAAGGGTTCTAAAAGTCATTTTTAGAGCTTCTTCATCTTCAATCTTCACTTCCTTTTCCTTAGTTTTTTCTTTTTCTCTATAATAAATCTCATCTGATTCATATCCATCTATCAGGTCACTAAGTTCTGAAAATATTCATCAACCTTGACACTTGCACTCTCAACAATATTTCTTAGTCTCTTGTTGTAGCACTGGTAGGCTTCGATTTTAGTAGAATATCTAAGGAATATTCCTTCATTGGACCTTGCATCAAAATTTCCCAAATTTTCTTCATCTCTTCAAATATAACACTTACTTCCAAACACGATAAAGTATTTGACAGTAGGTATCCTTGCATACCACAACTCATAGGGAGTCTTTGTGATATTTTTTTTTATTTAACTCTGTTAAGTATGTAAACAACAATATGAAATTATTATCTCTAGTAGACTTCTGATAGATTTTCTTCTTTCATCATAGTCTTTGTAACTTTTTGAACAATTTTATTTTTCCTTTCAACAAATCCATTTTGTTGAGGAGTCCCAGGGGTAGACAAATGCCTCTTTATTCCATGATTCTCACAAAACATGTTAAATTCATTGGAGATGAACTCTCTACCTTTGTCAAACCTTAAATATTTGATCTTCATATCCATTTCATTCTCAACCATAAATTTAAATGCTTTGAACCTATCTAGGGGTTCAATTTTTTCTTTGAGAAAAGTAACCCATGCCATTCTAAAATAATCATCAATAAAAAGAATGAAATATCTATCAACTTGAAGACTTGTTATTCTTGTGGGACCACAAAGATCTATATGCACCAATTATAGTAATTTGGTAGAAGATTGTTCTTTTCCTTTGAAACTTCAAGTGTTTTATTTCAAATCTGACAATCCTTACAGACATCATTAATAGGCTTTGTAATCTTTGGAAAATTTCTCACTGTTTGAACTGAACTTATTCTTACCAAATTATCAAAGTTAATATGGAACATCCTCCTATTCCATAGCCAATTTTCATTCATCTATCATAAAACAATGACCATCAGGACCCTTGAGCTGAATAAAAATTCCATCTTTCCTTCTTCCAACAGCAATCATAGTTCTATACCATTTTCTAATCTCACATCCATCATCCTAAAATATAAGATTGTATCCTTTGTTAGACATATGTCCAACACTCAAAAGGTTATATCTTAAAACCTTAACATAGTAAACATCATTAGTATAATGCTTGTCATCAAAATTGATTGAACCTATTCCACATATCTTAGAACCTTAATCATCACCAAATCTAACAGGTCCTCTATCATACTTTACAATTTTAACAAACTTACTCTTGTCTTCAGTCATATGATTAGAGAATCCACTATCAATGATCCAATATTTCTTCTCATATCTAGCATGAAAATAAGATACCAAAGCACCTTCAATCTTATCCTTTTTCTCTAGATGGAATTCCTTCACACATATTTTTTAGTTAGAAGTTCAATATATTCATCTTTTAAAGCCATGAGCAAGCATTCATCGTCATCATCTCCAAAATTAGATTCATCATCAAAAAACTTGCATCTTCTCTAACACAATAGCTTTTCTTAATTGAATCTTACCTTTGTTCTCTTTGTTTTTTCATTCACAACCCTATTTGGACATCGTGAAGCATAGTGAGCTATCTTTCCACAATTGAAAAATTTGGAAGGTAACTTACCTTTATACTTATCAGTACCTCTTCTCATCCTTCTTACAAAGTTAGCTTTCACATCATCAAGATCTTCCTGATCTGGTTCTTCAGTCTTCTCTATTTTGCAGTCTTAAAAGTAGTTTCAACTTTTGCACCATTATTTGTACCAAATTCTATCATTTCAAATATAGTTAAAGAACCATACAATTGATCTCCACAATACTAATCTAGATTTGAAAATTCCTTAATAACAAAATTTTTATGACTGTTAGCTTTAGGTAGGGTTCTAAGAATTTTCTTTACCTCTTTTGATTCCTTGAATTTTCCACCAAGACCTCTGATGAAGCTGATAGTTCATCTAACCTCTACATGTATATTGTAATGTTTTCATCTTCAAACATTCACCAGTTATCAAATGTGATCCTTAAATTATGTATCTAAGCTTGTTTGACCATATCATCTCCATCATAAATACTTTCCAAAGTTTCCCAAATTTCTTTACCAGTTTTTAGATTCATAACTTTCAATAATTTTGAATTTGTAAGATTACTCAAGATCTAGCATACCTTTCCTTACTATTGCTTTCATAGGCTTTGATTTCAACTTCAGTGCTCAAACCACTTTCAGGCATAGTATATCTATTCTGAATTGATTTCCAAACATCATATCCTAGATACTCCATAAAGCCTTCCATCCTTGTTTTCCAAAATGCATAGTCTGTTTCGTCAAACATAGGGATCTACTTTTTGTGCACCATCCTAGATCTACCTTAAGTGGTTAATATTTTCTCCAAGGAACCTTTCTCTAATACCAATTTTTGAACACACAAGACAATTGAGAGGCAGGTGAAATAGTTGTTTAAACCCTTAATCTATTATGATGAATTAGAATGCAAAGAAAATAATAGAAACTGATACAACTTAAAACCATACACAAGAGAATACCAAATTTACGTGTAAAACCCATGAACAAAAAAACCATGGTAAGGATTAGCTATCAACACTAAATATAATAGGGCTCACTACCAAAGAAGAACAACTCATTGGCATAATAGAAAAGAGGATAGAGAAGGAATGTTACATTGAGAAAATAATCTCAATGCAATAGAGAATCCACCACAATGACATCAACACCTTTGTAGTCTAATTGAAGAATTGTAGCCACCTTTTTCTCATTGCATCTGATAAAATAACACATGAAAGTTCACATTGCACTTCTTAATTTTGCACTCTACATATTGGCCCTTTGCATCATGTACACACCAAAATCCAATAAACTCCTTTGCAACAACTTCCACTTTAAGAATGTACACACCTAGTACATCCAAACAAGTCTACCATACACTGTAACTTAGAAAACCATCTTCCAAAGCATCAAACCCCAAACCATCTTGATAGAAAAAAATAACATCACTAAAAAAATTCCTTAAGAATCGAAAGATCTGAAATCACTCTCTGAAGAATTGCAGAGAAAAGACATTTCTCCCAGACACCTCTGCAATACATAGTCACACACTAGTGAACATAACTTCTTCTATACAATGATCTTGTTGGTTCCCAAAATTATAGATTGCAAACCCTAAGAGTATGCCAAGTTCTATGATTAGGTTTAGTAATTTTTTGGCCAATGAATAGAATTAACCAATATAATTAGACTTCCTTGCTCTTTAGGCCCTTCTATGCCTAGGTGGGTTTACTGTGAACACCAATGCACACAAAATTTCCAAGAATAAAATGGTGATGATTGAGTAGATTCAAAATGAGTGTGATCAATTCTTTCAATTAAATAATCCTCAATTCCTTTAATTAGATTATCCTCATGTGATCACAATTTCTTCAATTAAATGATTTCTTCTTGGTCTATTTCAATACGGCATGAGGGTTTTAAAATAGATGATCTAAATATGAAACTAATTTCTACTCAAGTACTCTTACCGTAGAAAATTAAAATGTGTAAACAAGATTTTATGAGATTTTGTGTTTTGAATAAGCATGGCCAATGCCTTTTTGTTGCAATAATGGAAAGAGGAATGAAAGTGTTTTCATTGATGTCAATCGGTCAGCTAGTTATCTACTAGTTATTGTTGACTATATATGTTGAGGATATTGAGAAAATTTTATGAAAAGAAGATTATATGTATTTAACTATTGAGGATGTTGATATAGTACTTGTGAAATATGTGTTTTTTGTGTTCTAGATGAGGTCTGGGAGAATTGTTTCCGGTCTTGATTTCTCTTTGATGAAGTCTTATGAATTGTGGTTCTAGAACTTTGTGTTTCCTTGGTTCTATTGAAGATGGTTTCAGCATTCAGAAGTATCGAGCTTAATTGATCTATGTCTTTTACACTAGTTTGGTTGACCATGTGTCAAGCACTATCTTCGAAGTTGATGAAGAATGTTGGATCTATTATGGGCCCTGGTGAAGTGTGTGTTTGGGTCGCCCTCATTCCAATTCCACCCTAAGATGTTTGGCACCAACCTAATTTGAATTTAAAGTTGGATGGCTGAATTTGTATCTTTTCAAGGTTGGAGATGGTATAAATATAGAATGTGCTAGCAATGAAAATTTTACATAAGAAAAGAAGTAAGATAAGTGAAGGAGAAAACATGAATTTGATGCTATTTTGAAAGTGTGTGAGTTATGTGTGTGATTGATCAATGTGAATCTTAATGCCGAGTTTCTAGATGCAATGAGCATAAGGCAAACTCTATCATTAATGCAAGTTGATAAGTGATTGTGGTGGAATCCTTTGTTGCATTGGGATTTTTGTATCTCTGTAACAAGTCTTCTTTTTCTTCTTTGTATCTCTGTGGCAGTGAGCCCTCTGAATTGTATCCCTATGGATAGTGAGTCCTTATTTCAAGCACTGAGCCTTATCTCAGGCAGTGAGCCTCATTTCAGGCAGTGAACCTTTTTGTAATCATTTTTTATTTTCTCTATAGTGTGAGTTAATCCTCGCCATGGTTTTTCCCTCATTGGGCTCTCCACATAAATATGGTGTTACTATTTTTGTGCATTATCATTTGATGGTTAATTACTTAATTAGTTAATGTGTTAGTTCTGATAATTGAATTTAAGGTTATAATATGTGACAAATGATTCACCCCCCCTCTCAATTGTCCTATCCAAAAAATGGTATCACATATTGGTTCCTTGGTGAAGAGATTAACCGCTTGAGGAAGGTACAGGATTGCTCACAAAATGGTCTTTGATTATCTGAGGTTTGATGGAACTAATTATGGTATCTGGAAAGTATTTATGGAAGAATATCTGGAGTATTGCAGATATGATGTAGAGAAAGTTTATAAGAATCCCTACACTCCTACTAATGGTCAATTACACCTAAAGAAATTAGAGCACATGAAGCGAATAATAAGGAAAAGTTCATCTTGAAGAATAGTTTGGTACATTTTGAGTTGATTAAGGTTCAAAATTTGAAGACAACTAAGGAATTATGGGATTCTTTAGAAAGAGCACATGATGGTGATGAGAGGGTAAAAGAGGAAAAATTACACAATTTGGAAACATAGTTTGATCTTATACATATGTCCGAAGAGGAGAATGTTAAAGCCTATATATAGATATTGGATGAGGTAGTGACTGGAATGCGATCTCTTGGTGTTACTATAGATGAAACCAAAATTGTAAAGAAGATTCTCAAAACTCTTCCTAATGCTTACAGTGAAAAGGTGAGGGCTATTGAGAAGACTATAGATTATAAGACTTTTACTAAGGATCTGTTGCTACGGTTTTTGACATCTTATGAGATGAGGAAGGCGAATCTAAGAAGTGGAGGTAAAATAGAGATTGCATTTAAAGCTACAAAAAATGAAGATTTGGATGAAGAAAACTTTGATAAAATCAAGGCTAACTTTGTAAGAAGAATGAGAAAAGGCTCTGGTAAGTATGAAGGTGAGTTTCCCTTTAAGTGTTGTAGTTGTGGAGAAATTGGTCACTATATTGCAAAGTTTCTGGAAAGAGCTAGAAAGAATAAACAAATATATGAGGTAGAAAAGAAAGGAAAGAAGATTAAACAAGCTTACTATGTTAAATAAAATGCTAGTATTTCACATGAAGATTTAGAATATGAAGATACAAATGACAATGAATGCTTATTCTTGGAGATTAAGGATGAACCTACTTCTACTAATTCATAAAAATAGTCAAAGGAAAGTCCTTCAAAGAACAAGGAGAAAAATCAAGGTACAATTATCTCTGCCCTACATGCTAAACAAGAAAATAATTTTTGGGTAGTTGATAGTGGTTTCTCACATCACATGACTGGTGACAAGAGTAAGTTTATGAAACTTGATAAATATGATGGAGGTTTGGTTATGTTTGGAGATGTTACTGGTGCTAAAATATGTGGGATAGGTTCAATAAGTTTTGATGGCAAGAATCATATTGATAATGTTTACTATGTTAAGGTTTTAAGGAATAATATGTTGAGTGTTCGTCAGATGTGCATAAAAGGATATGATCTTGTGTTTAAGGATGAGAAATGTGAGATCCAGAAAGGATTCGAACATTGATTTCTATAGGAAATAAATCTAAAGGGAATATTTGTCAACTTAAAGGTGCTGATGGACAATGCTTTATGACTCAGATAAATGATAGTTGGTTATGGCACAAGATAATGTGTCACATGAATTTTGATAACTTGACAAGGATCAGTACTATTCAGGCTGTAAGAGATCTACCAAGAATTACAAAGCCTGTAAATGCTATTTGTGTAAGAATTGCTAGTTCAGGATGCAAACAAGAAATCATTAAAGATCAAGAGAACAATCTACTGCTAGACTACTAGATTTGGTTCATACAGATCTTTGTGATACCATGAGAGTTCAAAGTCTACTTGGTGAAAGTTACTTTATGCTTTTAATTGATGATTATTCTAGATATACATGGGTTACATTTCTAAGAGAGAAATCAAATGGATTATATAGATTCAAGGCATTCAAGGCTATGGTTGAAAATGAAGTGAATTTGAAGATAAAATGCTTGAGATCTTATAGAGGTGGAGAATTCACCTCCCATGAGTTCAATATTTTTTGTGAAGTGCATGGAACAAAGAGATAGTTATTTGCTTCGAGAACCCCTCAGCAAAATGGAGTTGTCGAAAGGAAAAATAGAATGAAAGAGAAAAAAATGCTTCAGTGATGTCCCCTAAGACACCAAAATATGTACTGAGGAATCATTCAGAAGGTCAGATGATTGGAGACAAGACAAAATGTGTGTTAACTAGAAGCAAAGCTAATGTTGAAGTAAATTTGTGCTTATTCTCTAAGATTGAGCCAAAGTCAGTAAGTGAAGTCTGTGAGGATGAAAATTGGAAGGAAGCAATGAAAGAAGAAATTTTGTAGATTGAGAAGAATCAAACTTGGGAATTGGTCCCAATATCGGTAGAAAAAAATAACATTGGATCAAAATGAGTATTCAAAAATAAGCTGAATGAGAACGCGAAAGTTGTCAAAAAAAAAGAAAGGCTTGTGTGTAAAGGCTACTCACAAGTGGAAGGTATACATTTTAAGGAGAATTTTTCCCTGGTAGAAATAATGAAAGCTATAAGGATGTTCTTAGCATTAGTTTCTTATAAAGATTTCAAAGTCTATTAGATGGATGTCAAGTCAACATTTTTGAATGGTGAACTAGAAGAAGGGGTCTACATGGAACAACTAGAAGGATTTCAATTAATAAATCAACCAAATATGGTGTGAAAATTTATGAGAGCTTTATATGGATCGAAAAGATCCTAGAGCCTGGTATGCAATGCTAGATAAGCATTTGAGTGAGTGAGGATTTAAAAAAAGATGCAGATTGGGCGAGAAGTATAGATGATAGAAAGAGTACAAGTGGTGGTTCATTCTTTCTTGGATGTAGATTTGTGGCATGGTTGAGTAAGAAGCAAGATTCAATCTCTTTTTCTACTACTGAAGTTGAGTATATTGTTGCTGCATCTTGTTGTACACAAGTTTTATGAATGAGATAGACATTGAAGGATATCATAGTGTTGTATGATGATCCTATTTATATCTTCTATGATAATAGAAGTGCAATTAACATTTGGAAGAATCATTTAATGCACTCGAGAACGAAGCATATATCTATTATGTATCATTTATTGAGAGATAAGGTCATGGAGAATGAAGTCAAGCTTAAGTATGTTTCGAAAAAGGATCAAATTGTGGATATATTTACAAAGTCTCTTCCTAAAGATACTTTTGAGTATCTCTGGAATAAGCTAGGGGTTATTGCCCCTCCTTCTACAAACAAAGATGCATTTAGAGATGCATCAGTCTGGTGGATTCATGGTTCTATCATTTTGGATTGATGTTGTTTGGTGGCTACCTCTCAGGGAGAGCAGGTAGTTTTAACTGTTGTCATTATGATTATTATGTTTTCATGTCAAAGGAAGTTTTAATGAACATATATTTTTCCTTTTCCATTGATGTCAAAGGGGGAGAGAGAGAGCATGTGAAAAAAAGAGAGAGAGAGAAAGCATGTGAAGAGGAAAGAAAGCTAATAAGAGAAATCAAGAAATGAGGAAGATGATCTTCTAAGGGGGAGAAGCAAAAATAAAAATCTTGAGAAGTATTTTCAGAATTGGTATGGTGTCTTTGATGGGTTCTCACATCATGTGTTTCCATCAATGAGAAAGGGGGAGATTTTTGCAAGAATGGAAAGATGAATGAAAGTGTTTTCATTAATGTCATCCGATCAGCTGGTTATCTACTAGTTTCTATTGACTGTATATGTTGAGGATATTGAGAAAATTGTATTAAAAGAAGATTACAAGTATTCAGTTGTTGAGGACATTGATTCAGTACTTGTAAACTATTTTTTTCTATGGTCTTGTTGAGGTCTGGGAGAATTGTTGTTGGTTCAAATTTCTCTTTTATGAAGTCTTATGACTTGTGGTTCTATAATTGTGTTGCCTTGGTTCTATTGAAGATGGTTTTAGAATTTGGAAGTATCAAGCTTAATTTATCTATGTGTTTTACACTGGTTTGGTTGATCGTGTGCCAAGCACTATATTCAAAGTTGATGAAGTGTGTTGGATCTATTATGGGTCTTGGTGAAGCATGTGTTTGGGTCACCCTCATTCTAATTCCACCCTAGGATGTTTGGCATTGACCTAATTTTAATTTGAAGTTCAAGATGGATGACTTTGTATCTTTTCAAGTTTGGAGATGGTATAAATAAAAAATGTGCTATAAATAAAAATTGGACATAAGAAAAAAAGGAAGATAAGTGAAATATCAAATGTGCAAATTTTATGTTATTCTAAAAGTGTTTGATTTATGTGTGTGGTTGATTAGTGTGAAGCTTAACTCCGAGTTTCTGGATGTAGTGAGAAAAAGGCAAACTCTATCATTCATGCAAGTTGATGTGTGATTGTGGTGGAATCCTTTGTTGTATTGGAATTGTTGTCTCTCTGTAACAAGTCCTCTTTGTCTTCTTTTTATCTCTTTGGTAGTGATCTGTCTGAGTTGTAGCCCTATGGACAGTGAGTTCAGATAGTGAATCCTTATTTCAGGCAGTGAGCCTCATTTCAAGTAGTGAGGCTTTTTGTAATTGGTTTTGATATTATCTATAGTGCGAGTAAATCCTCACTATGGTTTTTCCCTCATTGGGTTTTCCATGTAAATCTGGTGTTATTGTGTTTGTGCATTGGAATTTGATGGTTAATCACTTAATCAATTTATGTGTTAGTTCTGGTAATTGAATTTAAGGTTATAATCTATGACTACTAATTCACCCCCCCTCCCAATCATCCTATCCAACACTTTTATCTATTGGGAAGTAGAGTCAAGATGTGAATGATATATGTCATCCTTTTGGATAAAATTCTATTTGTTTGGCACTTTTATATGTGGGTATGTGCAGGATCATCATGGAAAAAAAAGCCCTTAGGTGGTGATAAAAAATCAGAAAATCAGAGTTAGGAAACTTGACATAAAAATTTGAATAAGTTATCTATATTATTTCAAAAATATGTAAGAATAGAATCTATAGAAAATTTAATCTAGTTTCTAAACTACTAGGTTTATTTGAAAAAAAATAAAATCTATTTGGTAAAAATTTGATATTTCAATGCAGTAGTACTTAAATTTCAAGAAAAAAATAAGAAGTAGGTGTCTGTCTGACCAACCTAACCAAAATAAAATGATAATATTTTTTTATAAGATTTTATATATAAGTAGAGGACTCATGCCTCGATGTGATGCATATTTTTTTGTAATTTTTTCCAATTAAATAATTAATTATGAATTTTTTATTACAACTTTTAAAATATATAAAAGCTCATATGTCTAACCACCTTAACTTGGTCAAAACCTTCATGAAATTCATTTTTTTCTTTTTTAATCCTATAGTATGTGAAACATAGAATGCAATGCATTTTTTGGATTCAAAAAATGTGATACCGTTTGAAAGCTATAGATGTTTTTCAATCGGCTTATCAATCAGGACTTTAGTTGTAATTCAAATAGAAAATGAATAATAATTATTTATTAAATTCAAAGCAAAGCATAATTTATATTGGTGGAAAGCTGAGAATATCCTTTAAAAACCCTTTTCATTTCATCAATTTTGGGTTAAAAAAAAGTCATCAGCCACATGGGCCATCATATCACTTAAATATTGCCATTTTTTGGCCCATCATGATCGTGCACATACCCATGTTTATACATTGTATAAATGGGCAAGCTTATAGTTACAAGGCTCTTCTTATCGATCCCAATGATACTCCCCAGGTTATTGTGATTCACTTAAAATAATTTAATCTTCCCTTAAAGGAACTAGTTAAATTAACCACATAAGAACAATAAATGTTCCTTGATAAATTAGATATATCCTTGATACAATGATTTAAATAACAAGGAAAGGCCAAAATAGAGACACCAAAATAAAATTTATCAAGCAATCTCAACAAACAATTGAAGATGAAAGTTTTGGCCACCAAATTATAACTTCTTGTCCATTAATTTGCTTCAAATGATATTACAGTGTGTATCACAAGTATTCTTGTATTTCAAAAATTATATTCTATTGATTCATTCTATTCATATGCCCTTTTTTTCTATCTAACTCTCTATCTTTCATTTTGGTCTTGGTTTCCTTCTTATATAAAATGAAGGAAGCAAACAAGCTATAGACTGTTACAAGGAGACACAACTATTCATTAATGTTAAATTACATCTTAGAACATAATTAAAAGTTTAGAGAACATAATTCTTTTGATGTCTCCATATTATTAGATCCAATGAGGTTTTTTGTCCTTATGTTGCTCGTGCAATGAACACGTTGATGTGGGAGAGATGTTCAACATATTTTTTGATGGTCCATGTATCAGTGAAAACAATTAGATCCTTCGTAGTGAACTCCAAAGAAGACATCCCATCGAGTTGCAAGTGTGTTTTTTCAACCACCATTAATTCATCATTTACCATGTTGAGTGCTTGAGGTAGTAACTAAGCCAATTAATCTTTCCACGCACATTGTTCCTTAAGATCACCTTAATCATTAAAGAAGATAGGAAAAGGCATATCCAATGGTTGAGTGAATTCACTGAGTTCTTCTATAAGAACAACATGAAATCGATTGTATGTGTCAACCAACTTATCCCAGCCTTTAAGTACTTGACCATTGATATTTCCTCTAGTCATCAACTCTTCCCTTTTGTCTATCAATCTATGTTGTAACTTGTTATGTTCCTATAGAGAAGTATAAGTTTTGGTGCAAGTCATTTAAAACATGCAACCTTCTCGATCACCTTTACAAATCTTCTTCTTATCAGCTCTGAAACAATCTCAAATTTAATAGATTTCATTTCTTTTTCCAACTTGTCACACTTCTTTTTGGCCTTTTCAACCTTATGCTTCCAATACTAATTTTCAGTTATTGCTTCCAATAAACTGACATCACGATCTAGCTCTTTTGAGTAAGAGCTTGAGGAATATAGCAACTTATCTTTGTACCTGGCTATTTCCTGCCTCAAAATTTCAATTTTTGCAGCATATTTTTTGTTGTCCTTAATCAACTTCTCAATCTCAGCTTTAGTAAACTTAGCAACATTAATATTTATATCTGTAGTTTCAATTGGATAAGTACCCCAACTTTGTGCACAAGGAGATGGCCAAAGACCTGGTTTGCATCATCAACAATTGCTAGTCTCTTATCTGGTGGATACAAGGCCTAAATTTGTAGAGTTGTATTATCAGGATTGTATCCTGACCCTGCGTATATTTTTGTCCACTCCTTCCATGCTCAATTTTAAAGCCTTATTAGGTAAAAGTATAAAGTGTCACACTTTTATAAAGGAAACAACCAACACTGATCTAACTGTTAAACTTCAATCACTCGAAAGTGGCATATATGTTTTGAATTTTGAAATGATGTAAACTAATAAAATGTGTATTTTTTAGTATATTTTATGTTTGTATTTTTTTGAAAAAATTAAAAAATTGTTTGAATATAGTTTTTTAAAAATTAACACTATAATTTAGTTGTTTATAAAATGTTGAAAAATGACGTTACATGAGACGTCAAGCTTTATATAGAAAATTTTCTTTCTTTCCCTTCAAGTTTTTTGTGTATATTTATAACTGGAAACTTTAGGGCATGGCTATGTTTTTTTTACAATTTTAATAGATAGATATTTTTAAATAAATATTCAAATGTGCGTGAATTGAAACATGATTGTTTCCAGTTTACGTCAACTTTTATATTAAATATTGATCTAAAATAGAAAACAAGAACACCATAGATTGCGTTATCAAAATTTAAAACATTGACGGAGGTGAGTGAATGAGCTCTACTAGGGTTTTGTGTTTTCTATGGTCATCCTTGGCCCCTCTTGCGTCATACTATGCCTTCTGCGCATGAAAAATCCTCCCTCATTGAGTACGACCACATTTACTGTGGTTTTAGGGGTTTAATATGCCTTCAACTGACATTAACCCAACAATTCATGCTGGTGTTAACGGTTCATCGACGCAATTCAATGGCTCCTCCTCTAAACAAACGTCCTCAAATTTTTTTCTTCTAAAAGTCTTTCATGAGGTAAGAATTCTGATGCCCTTGCTGATGTAGTTTTGAGTTTACCTAATTTTTATTTTGCTTTCCAATGGCTCAAACAACACATCCTTGTGGGTTATTTTGTTGGGAGGACTCCCCTCGAAAGTGTGTTGAAAGAATGGGTCAACAAGGCTTGGGTCCCTCATGGGGTCCGCCTTGATATGATCCATAACTTGACCAAAGGCTTTTTTCTATTGCGCTTCATGGAAGTTAATCATGTCCAGGCAATTTTAGGGCATGTACCTTGGTATGTTAGGTCATCCTTGTTGGTATTCCAAGCATGGAACTAGGATTTTGCTGTCTCATATGACACCAAAATGTGGGTCTCGATACGGATTGAGTTTCCTGGTTTGCCTTTGCCATGTGTTCCCTTCCTGAACCACATTGCTTCTGGGTGCTGGCAAGAAGTTGAGTCCACTTTTTGGCCAAAAAGTGGAAGTGTTTTCTTTGATTTTCAGAGTTTAACACATTTGACCTTAAAATTTGAAGCACTTAGAGATGAAATCTTCAAACAAGTCAGTAATCATAAAATCTAGTACTCGGAGTCTAGTTTTCAAATATGTAATTTATTTCAATACCCACATTGTACAAATTGAGTTTCAATAGGCTTTTGTAAAAACCACTATTAAAAAGTCATTTTTTTTTACCATACCATGCACGTGTATGACATTGATATTTTGACTTAAATTATCATATTTTTCTAAATCCTTTTGGGAAAAATGTTGGTGTAATTAAATATTTTGTACCTTGTCTTAGTTCATAATTACACCTTAGTTAAGTTTACTTAGGGACCACATAGGAGTTGTTGGAGAATTTCCACCTTTGGTGGACTTATCTTCTTATTACTTTATCACCTCCACCTTTCATGGACATATCATGTGATTAGGTTTCCACCTTTTGTGGTAGATCCACTATTTGTGGTGGTTATCACATTATCACCTTTCCACTTTAGGTGGAGTGATAGCTTTTCATTGTTGTCTCATGTCATAAGATTGACACTTGTCATAATCTTATGCACTCTATTCTCACCTTGGCTGTCTCTTGAGGGGTCTCTACTACATTTGTATACACATTTGAAGCATTATCATTGTTATTGAATACAGTTTATTCTTATCATATTATTTTTCTCTTCTTTGTGCTTCTATTTGGTCCATAGATCTTAGCATCCATAGCCAATTTAAACATGGTATCAGAGCATGTTTGATTCTAACAAAAAGACTTGTAACTCACTGAAGCGTGCCCCAAATATTTGTTTGTAATTTTTTATTGAATATTTTTTTTTTGGTTAATTTTTTATCAGGCATAATTGACGTTTAGAAAAATCGTCGTGTACGACACACATAAGGTGACCTATAGTTATCATTTTTTGCATTTTTTTAATTTTAAATTGAAAAGAATTGTTTGAAGTTTGCCCTTGTGCACTCGGTTCGTCAAAATGTTATGTTGATCAAAAGTTATTAAAATAGTAAAAAACATTGATATTTAAAGTTTATGGACCAATTTCATCATAAATTAATTAAAAAATAGAAAAAATAATTCAATTTTTAAAAAAATTACATATTTGAAATCTGCATTGTCTCATCTAATGGGTTTTAATTTCGTTAAAAAATTCTACAAAAAAAGTCGTCAGCCATATGTCCAAACTCGATTTTTTTCCCTAACATTGTTAGAACCTTCAAGTTGCAGGTCAAACCAGCTTGAAGGCCTAGGTTCGGACTCCCAACGCTTTTCCCGAACCAAAATCCAAAGCAAAAACCCGACCACAAGGCCAACAAAAATTCAAATTAAACAAAACGGGATCCCATTTCAAACTCGGGATCCCGTTTCCTATGATTAAATCCGGTGAGGGTCGACAGCGAAACGGGATCCCAAATTTAAATCGGGATCCCGTATTTAAAGATACGGGATCCCGTTTTAAATTTGGGATCCCATTCCCTACAATTAAATCCGGTGACCGTTGATAGTGGAACGGGATCCCGTTTATACGAATTTAAAACGGGATCCCGTATCTTTAAATACGTGATCCCGATTTTAAAGATACGGGATCCCATTTTTAAAGATACGGGATCCCATTTTAAACTCGGGATCCCGTTTCTCTGTCAACTGTGTTTTTTTAAATACTATCAATTTTTATTGTGAAGTCTGCAACTTCACATGTACGGCCGAGAACAGTAAAATTGCTCTATTTTTTTCATTGAGCATTCTTTTTACAGGTGGTGACTTGTTTTTTTGATAAATTTTTTCAAAGGAGGCATGAAGAAATTAGTTTTAAAGTAGAATTGTGTTAGTTTTCTACTTGTTTTGAGGAACACAAGAGGAAATATTTAGTCCTTTTAGGTCTTCAACTTCCAATTTGAATTGGATTTTTTGAAGAATTTCACTATTTACATTCATTTGTGCTTGAGAATTTTATAATCATGGGAAATAAATTTTGTAATAAGAGGAGGAAGACATTGACTCCTGAAGAAATTGAAGCAAACAAAGAAAAGGAGAGACAAAGACAAAGAGAAAGAAGAATGAGAATTAAATCAATGAATGATGGGGGAGCATCCAATTCCACAACTATTGAAGATGCAAACATAGAGGAGACCATGGTTGTAGATGAAGTGAATTTGCAAGAAGTCAATTTGGAGAAGAATATGATTATACAATCAAGTTCTACTATGTCTTCAAATCCCTCTTTCAATGCTATGGATAATGTTTCAATATGCAGAAATCCAGGTACGCCTTCAAATCCACATGTTAGTGAATTTGTAAATTCGTATGTAGAAATTTTACAAGATGTTGGACTTAACGATGTTGACATTGATAATATTCAGAGAGATGAAACTTTTATAGAATTTGTTGAAAATGATAGTGAGAATGATCCTTTTGTTGAAAATGAAATTGAGAATAATCTTGTTTTTGAAAATGAAAACAAAAACCGTTTTGTTGATGTAAATGAAAATGAAAACCGTTTTGTTGATGAAAATGTAAATGAAAACTATTTTGTTGATGAAAATGAAGATGAAAATGTAAATCATTTTGAAGTTGAAAATGAAAATGAAATTGAAGATGAAAATGAAGATGAAAATGTAAATCATTTTGAAGTTGAAAATGAAAATGAAATTGAAGATGAAAATCTAGAATGTGATGTTGAATTTAATGAAAATACTTTTTTTTAAATTGAAAGTGGTGTTTTTGATAATCTTCCTGGTCAAATTTCTTGGAGGCAGATAAGAACACATGCAAATAAAATATACAACGAATTCTTTTATTGTAAAAAACTTACAATTTAATGTCAACTAATGATGCAATTGATGAGAATGCAAAAAATGAGGAAAATAATGAAAAGGTTAGGCTTTTTTGTTAAACCAAAAAGAAAAGATCAATCATTGAAACATGCTATGTGTACTATTGCTAGTGCCATTCAATCGATTGGAAAAAATAGTCGATCTAAAGATAAAAATGCAGCAAGAAGAGCTATAACAACTGCTATAGTTAATAAAGCAACTTTGAATAAAAGAATGGTAAGAAATATTAGTGAAGTTTTAAAAATACATCCTAAAACATTGCTAAGAGCGGCAAAAAGAAGAATAATTATAGAAAATGATCCTATCAACCAATGTTGGAGTTTCAGTGGTCGACTCCCGAGGTCTGATATGAAATTGAATGCTGAAATTAAATCTTTGATTGAAAAATATTGGCATGAAAATACTAGGGTTTCATCTAATGCTAGAGATGTTTTAAAATTAAGGGTGGGGTCCAAAGTTCGCGATCCTCACCCAAAACACTTATTAGATACAACACAAACTGAATTTTATAGAAAATTTTGTGGTGATTTAGTGTTACCCGGTAATATTAAAATAAGTCAAAGGTCTTTTGAAAAATGTAAACCGTGGTATGTAAAAATTAATAAGCAACGGATATCTTGTTGTTGTAAAACACATGTTCAATTTCGTTATTTTTATGATGTTTTTCGATATATACATTGTACCTTGCATACTAACATGATTATACAAGAATGCGGTATTAATATGCCACCTGAAGCAATAAGGGAGTTTATTTCAAGTTTGTTTTGTGAAAGATCTAATGGTAAATTGTTTTATTTAAGTTCTTGTATTTCTAGACAATGCATTGACTGTGGAAACCTTTCATTTTTAGGAATTTGTATGCATGAAAGTGTTGATAATGATTTTGGACAACAATTAGTAGAAGTTAAAAGATTTAAGAATGTTCACTATTCTTTAAAACATGGAAAAATAGGAAAGCGTTCTGATTTAGTTACATAAAAAACTAGTGTGCATGCATTCATGAGTGAATTTAAGAATAAGATAGTACCAAAATATATCATGCACTCTCAACATGCTCGATGGCTTGATGGCCAATTTCACGCATGTAGAAACACATTTCCAATTGGTACTATACTTTTAGTGGTTGATTTTGCAGAAATTATACTCTAGCTTCGCAAGAGGAAATTCAATCACAGTATTATAATTCAGTGCAAGTAGCTATGTTTGTCCATATTGTTTATAGGCATGCAAATAATAGCACTGAGGATGATCGAAAAGTTCTGAGGGAGTATCATTTTTATTTGAGTGACAATCGATTACACTCATCAGAGTTTGTTCAATACTATTTCAGTATATTTTACAAAAATTTAAGAGAAAGAGGAATCCATATGAAAGAACACCTCATATGGTCAGATAATTGTACGGGGCAGTTCAAAAATGCTCGAATGTTCTATTGGTTAAGGAGGATTCACAAAGAACTTAATGTCCAACATATATGGAGTTTTTTTGAAGCTGGGCATGGTAAAGGAGAACATGATGGAGCTGGTGCGTGTGTCAAAAGAATTCTTGCTAGAGAACAATTAAAATTTGAAGATGCATGTGGGATCGTCGATTGGTGTAATACAATATTATCTACACCTGGTTTGAGTGAGTACTCTAGAGTTCATCGATTCTTTTGGTTGGTTGAAGAAGATATCATTGTACCTAGAGTTGACTATGAGACAATTAGTGGATCTATTAAATGGCATTCGTTTAGGAGCTCGACAACAAGCACATGGACTATATGGACAAGGGAGCTTGCATGTTTTTGCCAATTTTGCATCTCAGGAGATTGGGAAGCATGTGAAAATACATAATGGGTTGAAAAGTGGGAACAAAGATCGTTGACACCTTCACAAGCACATGATCAATATGAAAGAGCTATTGAAGAAAATGATCAAGTTTTTGCATCTGAAGACTATGACCGTGTTTCAGACCTTGTACAAGAAGGTAATTTAATTCAATTTATTTCATTTAATTTCACTTTATTAAGTTATTTTGTAATACTAATTTTTTTATATTGATATGCGCAAGTTATTAAATAAATTTTTGTTTGCAGGACATGTGTATGTTGTTGCTGCACCTGAGGGGAATGAAGAGCAAACAGAATATTGGTTGGCTCGTTGTGTGGAGAGTAAACATAAGTTAATATCACCTCGAGAAGATGATGATGGCTATCATTATCCAATAGGTACCATGATCCCCTTAAGACATCCCCTTAAGCAAATTTTGATAACAATTTTTTTGATCCCCTTAAACAATATTTTAGAACAAGTTTTTCATCTCATTAAGTTGAGAACTTATATGATGATTGTTTTCATATTTTCCAATAGGATCGGTTGTGGTTGTTGGCACTTGGCTACGAAAATACCTAGCAAGGAACAATGGTCTACTTGCATTTGAAGATTATGAACCGCATAAAAAAATAATACATTATTCACATTTGGTGGTGGCAACAAATATAAAACTAGATCGGTATCGCGGAAGACCTGCAAATAAAGTGTTATGGACAATTTCTATGGAAGAGCATGAGATAATCATAGATGCATTACAAAAGAGAGAGGATGCAGATGGTACAATGGAATAAGTAAATAAAGGTAAATATAGTTTAAGTTTTATATTGTCTTTTTAAATAGAGGTAATTATTAGTAAAAATATATTTAAATACATGTTTTGATTACATATTGATATTGCTTGTACATTAATAGTTTAAATTGATTTATTATCCTTTTTTTGTATCCTTAAGCCATCATTGCATTGATCTCATACTTTGAAACAAAAAGGAAAGGATGCATGGATTCAACCTACACACGTGTGGAATACTTTTAAATGCAGGTACTTGAGTTGTGTACATATAGTTAGTTTTATATAAATTAAATTATGTATGTTTTGATGATTGCATTGATATTGCTTGTATCTTTTTTATATTAGGCGGTGTGAAGACCTAGTACATTCTGGGCATGAGTTTGAGATGTTCTTGAGATGGCATATCCAAATTTTGTAAACATTGTTTTGAGATGACATATATGTACATATATGTCCTTGTATGTCTTCAAATCGCTAAATTTCATGCATACATTATTGTTAAATCAATTATATCTTTATGATGTTGTATTATGACCCCTTAAGACATTGTATTGTGACCCCTTAAGACATTGTATTATGACCCCTTAAGACATCCCCTTAAAACATTGTATTATGAAGCCTTAAGGCATCCCCTTGAGACATTGTATTATGAACCCTTAAGATGTCCCCTTAAGACGATGTATTATGACCCCTTAAGATGTCCCCTTATTTGTTTTCAATGTACGCTTTGGTTTGGTTTGTAAATTATGATTTATTGACTAATTATTGACTGACGTGAATTGAATAAGTTCATTGACTAATTATAGATAATTATTGAATGTACATATCATGTATGAGATCACTAAATTTGTAAACTATAAATATTAAAATGTCCTATTAATTTCAACTTTAATTTCATATTTATATTTAATTTCACATTAATGTCCTATATTAATATCTTGACTATGAACATAAAATGCATAAATGTATATGTGTAAATTAAAATTTCAAACAATAATAAAGTCCATAATTTATGTAAATATATTAAGTGCATGAAAAAAAGTCCATCATAGTACAACCCATGAACTAAAGTCCAACTAAGTACTCAAGAACCATGAATTATAAATTCCAATAGAGTACGTGACAAACCGAAAATATAGTCCACAAAATAAACAAATATAACCCACAAAATCATGTTTCTAGGTCATGTATTGTCTCTATAATCAAGAGACCTCTTCGTGCCATGCAGACTATGTAGATGACCTGAAACACTCTGTACAAGAGAAATATGAAATCATATGTAAGACAATGAAAAACAATTTAATTTATAATTCATCAAATTAAAATTAAATTACCGTCATATCTGGGTTTGGATGCTCTACTGCACCTGAAGCAACCTCTACATTCTCTGAATCAATCTACACAAACAAAACAAAAAGTTGAGATTAGATGCACAAGTCTACAATTAAAATGATTTAATTGAGTAATTTATAATTTATCATATCTTAATTGTACCATATCCATAGGTTGTGCACCCTCTTCTAGGACATGTTTGTACTATTCTCAACTACTAGATGTGTCACATGCTATAAAGGGTAGAAGCACAAAGATGAGTCCACGGCGTGGGTTTTTGCCTTGGGCAAAAAATAAAATCAACTTGCAAAAAATGGGATCCCGTTTTGATCCCGTTAAGGTTAAGACCCCGAGCCAAAACGGGATCCGGTTCTAAAACAGGATCCCACTTTTTAAAAAACAGGATCCCGTTTCATAAGATTTTTTTTACAAATTTAAGAAATGGGATCCTTTTCAAAACAGATTCCGCTTTTTAAATTCATAAAAAAGAAATGGGATCCTAAAATCACGGATCCGTTTTAAATCAAAAAAATAAAAATTTATGAAACGGGATCCTGTTTTTTAAAATTTTAATTTTTTGGTCGGATTTTTGCTTTGTTTTTCGGTTCGGGAAAAGGCTTGGGGACCCGAACCTAAGCTTTGGACCTGGTTTGACCTGGAAGTTGAAGGTCCTAGCAATGTCACAAAAAATACTGAGATTGGGCATATGGCTGATGCCTTTTTTTGCAGAATTTTTCAACGAAATTAAAACCCATTTTAGATGAGACAATGTAGATTCCAAATATGTAATTTTTTTTACAATTGGGTTATTTTTTCTATTTTTCAATTAATTTATGATGAAATTGGTCCATAAACTTTAAATATTAGTGTTTTTTACTATTTTAATAACTTTTGATCAACATAACATTTTGACGAACGGATTGCACAAGGGCAAACCTCAGACAATTCTTTTCAATTTAAAAAAAAATAAATGCAAAAAATGATAACTTTGGGTCATCTTATGCGTGTCATACACGATGATTTTTCTAAACGACAAATATGCCTAATAAAAAATTATCAAAAAAAAAATATTCAATAAAAAATTACAAAAAAATATTCGGGGCACGCTTCAGTGAGTCACAAGTCTTTTCCCAAAAGGATTTAGAAAAATATGATAATTTAAGTCAAAATATGGATGTCGTACACATGCATGGTACAGTAAAAAAAATTGACTTTTAAATAGTGGGTTTTACAAAAGTCTATTGAAACTCAATTTGTACAATGTGGGTATTGAAATAAATTACATATTTGGAAACTAGACTCCGAGTAATACATTTTATGATTAGTGACTTGTTCAAAGATTTCATTTCTAAGTGCTTCAAATTTTAAGGTCAAATGTGTCAAACTCTGAAAATCAGGGGAAACACTTCCACTTTTTGGCCAAAAAGTGGACTCAACTTCTTGCCAGCACCCAAAAGAAAAAGAATTTAAAACATGTATTAGCTCAAATTATATTAATATTCAATTTGAAATTTAAAATTATTTAGTTATATATTCACAATATATAATTTATAATTGAATTTAAATATAATAAAAAAATTTAAATTACCATTTGATCTAGAGGCTGCTCCACATGCCCTCCTGGAGGTGTAACTATGTCTGGGTCAGGGCTAAAAGTCACACTAACAAAGTCCTACAAGATCAAAGTTAAAGCATGTACATACTTGAATTAGGTAAATTTAGTTATATATTCAAGTTTGCACATTTTGTGTAGAAATTTATTTAAACAACCTGAAAATCAGAGGCCTCACAAGTAACTGCAGAATCTAATGTTTGCCCAATGCCCATTCTGATTGTGGTATCAACCTAGACAGACATGTAGACACATGTAACACAAGCTTATAATATTTTCAGGTGTACATGCACATTTCATATATATAGTGAATTAAAAATTCATAATTGTAACTATACTAATGTAAGTTAAACAATTTACAATATAAATGTACCTGCCTCTGGTCTATGACAACCGATAGTGGAGGAGTGCTCGACAACCCCTTGGGTGGAATCGACATGGAAGCCGATTGACTCGCCTAAACCAACATTAATATTTCAAACATATATGTTATTCTATTATAAATTTAAAACTCAAGTTAAAAATTGTTTCATTTATAATTTAAAAAATTGAAATCAAAATACCCCATAAGGGTTGCCGATTAGGACTGGTGTCAATGTATGTACTCGTGGAACGAATGATTGCCCCATTGTTACTATAGTTTGTACACAAAATAGTTTGATTGTTAAAATGTATTGCAAACTTTACTTTGACATATACATTCATCAAAATTCTTATAAAATGAACATGTAGATGCATATTTATACCTGTGTACCGGTGTCCTCAGGATGTTCGCCTCTTGTAAGAAACTCTACAAATGAACTGGTGTGACCAAATGAACCACCAGAATCTCCACGTCCACCCGAACTAGGTGTGGCCTGATCAGGTCCATAGCATAGTTGATGGCAACTAGTACATACATGTGGGACGGGCCTCGACACTCTTGGAGTGGTACTCGAAGCAACTCCATAGAACACTCCTCCATCATAATCTTTATGCTCCCCACCCGCTATCGCAGAAGCATGTTGATCAAGGTCTCCTGCGAGTGTACTAAGGGAACCTAATGTCAAGAGCATAGATCGATGATGCATAGGTGCAGGAACGGGAGGACCAGGAGCAACAACAAGGGGTTGTGCATGCACAGGGCGTTGGGGATCAACCCTTGCCCCTAACCTCTGTTGTGGCATGCCGCCACCAACACCCTAAAATGATTTAAAATCAAAATAATTGGGCTTGTGCCCCATAACAAATTCTACATATAATTTCCTCAAAAAATCCAATGGGCACTCCCAATTAGCATGTGGGGGACTATCAAAAACCATATACCATCGATCCCAAAAATGTGCACTCATCTGTGGATGTATGCACCACCTCATGGATATTCTAGATTTGTTGGCAGGAATGGGTTGTCGAGTAACGGGGTCGAGAAAGTAGGGGGCTAGGTGGGCTTTCATTATGTTAAGGTCTAATATTTCTTTATAAGAGAGACCATGCAAATTACAAGAAATAGTTAAATTTGAAACACACATGCAAATTTGTTTAAATATGATACATGCATACATATATTAAGATCATATAAAATTGAAACACATATATACATTGATTGAACTTGATCAAGTAAACTATGTACATACATTTAAAATAAAAAAATACCATTCATTTAACATACATACATTTAAAATAAAAAATACCATGCATAATTTGCATGCATACATCATTAAAGTAAACTATGTACATACAAATTTCAAAATTTAACAACTATATGTGCAATTTTAATACATGTGTACATAGTAAACAATAAAATTGAAACATTCACAAAAATCTCATTTTATGTCTAACGCATGTATATATATCCATCTAGAACCATCCATCTAGAACCAAAATCATAAATTCACGTCACACAAAATATCCATTGTTCACCAAATTCATCACACAAAATATCCATCTAGAACCAAAATCATAAATTCACGTCACACAAAATATCCATCGTTCACCAAATTCATCACACAAAATATCCATTGTTCACCAAATTCATCACACAAAATATCCATCGTTCACCAAATTCATAAATTCAATTTAAGATCATTGTCTTAATTTAAAAACTATTGTGGCTTTCTACTGCATCTCTTCATTTATTTGCGTTTTTCCTTTTCAGAATCAAAAGTTCTCCTCTCCTCTAGCCATCGTCGATGCTCATCTAAGATCCCATCCATAGCCCTGACAGCATCAACAATGGTTTGCATCCTAGATGCAATCATCCTCACAGGTGGTGCGACAAATTCTTCATTTTGAATAATGTTAATTTGATCTTGGATGGTTCTAACATTGGAATTGATCTGTGCTTGCAAACGAGCACCATCGATTTCAGGTGGTGGAGGTGGGGGGTTATGAGGTGGAGTGGGTGGAGGTGGAGGTGAAGGTGGTGGAGATGGAGGGCGTGGAGGTTGATTGCGGATATTATTGAATCGATCCATGTGATATCTAGAAGATATGAGTGAACCTGCATTAGATTTGTAATTTCAAAATGTAAGATATATGTTTAGGATTTATACCCTTAAACCATTCAATATAAATGGCCTAATTGAATACATATGATAAAATAAACTTTTAAGCCTCATTTATGTTTAAGGCAAGTTACTTGAATGAAAATACAATTAACTATTAATATTAGACAATTTATGAATGTTATAGGGTTTACGGTTTAGAGTTTAACATAGATCCCCTTAAGCCATCCTACCACCCTAAACCGTAAATTAATCAACCTAGATCATGGCAAAATAACATGGCTTAAGGGAATCAAATTTGGTGGAGTTGCCTAAGGCAACCAAATTTGATTATAAGGTCATAAGACAAAATGAATGCTTTAGTGAAGAAAATTTTCTTGTGGAACAATTGATTGAGATAGGTCTTGTTTCAAATATCATTCATATTATAATCTTGCACAATCTTGTTATTGTTAAATTTGGTTGCCTAGTTTATGAATGTTTTTTTATTTTATGAATAGATTGACTATTTTCGTAATAGAAACACATAATTATGTGTGATTAAGATTGAGTTTGATGTATATTTTAACTGGATGTTTTTTTAATTGAATATAAGATTATTTTCTTTAATATTTTTTTCATTAATATTGAACTCACTTAAATGAATTTTATGATATAAAACATGTATAATATAAAATTAGTTAATGTTGAATTGAAAGTATTTTATTTTAGATTGTTTGTAATTGAAAGAACCTAAAAGAACTTAGACAAAATGAATGCTTTAGTGAAGAACATTTTCTTCAGGAACACTTGATTGAGATAGGTCTTGTTTCAACTCACCAACCTAGATCATGAAATATCATTCATATTATATTCTTGCACAATCTTGTTGTTGTTAAATTTGGTTGCCTTGGGCAACTTCACCAAATTTTAAGAAATTTTTTGATCCCATTAAAAAATGTCATATTAGGACCCCTTAAGACATCGATTTACGATCTAGGGTGATAGGATGGCTTAAGGGGATCTATGTCTAGTGAGGTCCTAGGACAAAATAACATGGCTTAAGGGAATCAAATTTGGTGGAGTTGCCTAAGGCAACCAAATTTGATTTTAAGGTCCTAAGACAAAATGAATGCTTTAGTGAAGAACATTTTCTTGTGGAACAATTGATTGAGATAGGTATTGTTTCAAATATCATCCATATTATAATCTTGCACAATCTTGTTATTGTTAAATTTGGTTGCCTTGGGCAACTTCACCAAATTTTAAAAACTTCTTTCATCCCATTAAGAAATGTCATATTAGGACCCCTTAAGACATTGATTTACGATTTAGGGTGATAGGATGGCTTAAAGAGATCTATGTCTAGTGAGGTCCTAGGACAAAATGACATGGCTCAAGTGAATAAAATTTGGTGAAAAAATGATGTCTTTTGCTTGTTTAGGGTTTATAGTTTTGAGTTAAGGGTTTACGGTAATACGATGGCTTAAGGGGATCTTTGTAGCAAGGTTCTACTACAAAATAACATGGCTTAAGGGAATCAAATTTGGCTTAAGGGGATCTTTGTAGTAAGGTTCTACGACAAAATGACATGGCTAAAGGGAATCTAATTTGGTGGAGTTGCCTAAGGCAACCAAATTTGATTATAAGGTCCTAAGACAAAATGGATGCTTTAGTGTTGAGGGTTTAGATTTTAGAGTTTAGGGCTTAGGGTTTAACGAACTTAGGGTGAAGTTTGGGTGACCCTTGGAATAATGGACTTGCAAGTTAGTGCCTAGTTTATGGATATTTTTTTATTTTATGAATAGATTGACTATTTTTGTAATAGAAACACATAGTTATGTGTGATTAAGATTGAGTTTGATGTATATTTTAACTGGATGTTTTTTTAATTGAATATAAGATTATTTTATTTAATATTGTTTTCATTAATATTGAACTCACTTAAATGAATTTTATGATATAAAACATGTATAATATAAAATTAGTTAATGTTGAATTGAAAGTATTTTATTTTAGATTGTTTGTAATTGAAAGAACCTAAAAGCACTTAGAAAACAAAAATATTTAGATTATTTAGTGTCTAGGTAACTAGTGCAAAAATTTAAATCCTAGACCAATACTCTAAGTACATATGGTAAATCCTAAACCATGGATTTAATCATTAAAATTTAAAAATTTAAATTCAAAATTTTCCATCCTAGACCAATACTCTAAGTACATATGGTAAATCCTAAACCATGGATTTAATCATTAAAATTAAAAAATTTAAATTCAAAATTTTCCATCCCTTACACATTTACTAAAACATTATGAGCCAACTGAACTTGCTTAGTATTTGAAGGCATTCAATTGTCTTTATTTTATCATTTAATTACACTTGATGATTATTCACAAAAGGTTTCATCGAAATACCACATTTCTTCTTAAGTAGTTCAACTTCAATTCAAGAACCCTATATCCCTAGATGAAGCTAGATTTTCAATTTAATCCTCACTTAAGGTTTTGAATAGACCCTAGATGAAGTTAGATTTAGAATAGACTGATTATTTGACCTAAAATTAATTATCAAAATTCATATAAAAGATAGTTCTAAATGAAAATTCATATAGCAATAATTAACTCATTTCACAAAAAATGGAAAGTTTTTCTAATCTAATTATAATTTGACATTGAAACTAAAATTTAACATATCATTTTATAGAATGCAAATCAAATTTAAAACATTTAAGCAATGCAAAAGAATTAAAATAGTTGATGGAAAATTTTCAGTTTATTTCAATTTCTAGGGTTTTGAAATGCAATTTTTTTGTTTCGTTTCAATTAGGGTTTTGAAATTAATTTATTTTTTGTTTCATCAAATAATTCAAGTTTCAAAAGTTAAATTTTGTTTCTAAAATACAATTCAAGTTTTTTTTTTTGTTTCTATTGAAAATTTTCACAATTTGACGTATTTTTTTAATCTATTTCTAAAATTTCTTATTTCAAAAATAACATGAAATAAAATGCATAAAATGGAAATAAACATGCTAGAAACAGTAAATTTAACAACCATTTCAATTTCGAATGTAAAAAAGAAAAAAAAAGAGGAAGAATGCGGGTACCTGGAGGTCTTTTGGCAGTGATTGTCAGTCAGAAATCGGGATCCCGTGCGCGTAGGCCAAAATGAAGTTTTCTTCATTTTAAAAAAATAAATAGTGCGAGGAAACGGGATCCCGGTTTCTAAATAACGGGATCCCGCTTTGTAAGAATCGGGATCCCGTTATTTAGAAACCGGGATCCCGTTTCCTCCCTGCCGGTTCGGGACCCTCTAGCAAATGGGATCCTGCTTTTAAAAAAATGGGATCCCGTTTTTGATTCAGGCTCGGGATCCTGAACCATAACGGGATC
>CM021110.1:417630746-417644825 GCA_007115665.2 Sequoiadendron giganteum | reverse complement strand
TTCATGGACATATCATGTGATTAGGTTTCCACCTTTTGTGGTAGATCCACTATTTGTGGTGGTTATCATATTATCACCTTTCCACTTTAGGTGGAGTGATAGCTTTTCATTGTTGTCTCATGTCATAAGATTACAACACTTATCATAATCGTATGCACTCCTATGTTCTCACCTTGCCTATATAACCAAGGGGTCTCTACTACATTTGTACACACATTGAAGCAATTCCATTATCATTGACATTGAATACAGTTTATTCTTGTCATATTATTTTCTCTCTTCTTTGTGCTTTCTATTTGGTCCATAGATCTTGGCATCCATAGCCAATTCTAACATGGTATCAAAGCATGTTTGATTCTAACATGGTATCAGAGCGGGTTGGGTGCCATTGGAGAGTTATTTTCTGAAGAGAGGTACCAGATTTGGAGAGGTTTCATTTTTGGCTCTTTATTGCAGGTTTATATTGGAGCTTGCAAGTGCAAATCTAAGCTCACCATTGCGTCCGGAAGGTTCGAGAAAGTTGATTTTTCCTTTTGTTTTGTCCAAATCGGACATATGAGGCCAAATCTATGAGGGTTTGAAGTTGCATTGTGGTTGCCAGATCCAGAAAGTAGCTGCATTTTTGGAGCATTTTGGGTCAAATCTGACCCTGCCATTGCATCCAGAAGGGCCAAAAACCCTAAGATCAACTGTCCAATCGTCCAAATCGGAGCAAGTCATTTGGTGAGGCAAAAAAATTTTGCCCGAAGAGCCGTACAGCCCCCAGGTCGTCATAATTGTCGACGGTACGATTTTCTGAAAAAAATTAATTTTCGCCGAAATTATTTTGAAAAAATTTTTAAAAAAAAAACATTCTTGTTTTTTTTAAAAACCTTATTGTAAAAATTTTTGATTTGAAAAATAAAAAAAAAGAAAAGCAAATTTTTTGTACAGTCTGCAGACATCCTTTGTACCTGACGGTACCGTGGCCTAGCCCACGTGGACTCCACGCGGGCCCTGCATTTCACTCCACCGGCGAGCATCCACTCATCTGGTGTCGGCCAAACAAATTCCGGGTGGTAAAACGAATTTTGAGCGGTAGAAACTCACATTTCTGTCAAATGCAAAAATTCCGGCAATAATGGAATATTCCGTCAACGGACAGGGCATATTCCGACATTAATTTCGGCCACAACATATTCCGTTTAGAGGGGAATATTCTATTTTTGACGGGCCACAGGCCGTCAATTTTAACCTCATGATTTGCTGACATCAGCGCTGCGTCAGCAAATATTTGAAAATTTCTCCCCCTTCACCATTGAGCTTTTGACTTTTGCAGTTCAACTTCAAAGGCTCATAACTCACTCATTTTGGCCCCTTTTTTGAGCAATTTTTTTTGATTTGGGCTAATTTTTTGTGCTCTTCACAGTGGTGCAATCATTTTTTGATGTTGGCTTCTGGTTTTTCCAAAAATTGCAGATTCTCATAGGTGTTGCTGCTTCGTCCTCATTTTGGACACTTTGGGAGCTCATAACTTGCTCCTACGGTAACATTTTTGGGTGCCATTTTTTTTGAGTGTATGATTTTTCCTATACTTTCTAGTGGTGTGATCAGATTTATCTCATCTACTGTAATTTTTATATTGTGGGTTTGAGGCCTATTTTGGCAATTTGCATGTACTAATATCAAAGTCCACCTTGCTATTTTTGGCAGTGGCAATTGTAAACGCACTAAGTATAAAGTGCCAAATCAGATATTTCTTGGGGGGGCTTCATGATTGAGTGATTTGGGGGGGTAATCTTGCAGTGATTGGTTGCATTCTTTTGCTTGGTTTGTGTTCTTGCAATGGGGAAATCTCAAATTGAACTCCTAACTCCACATAATTATGCTACATGGAGAAAATTAGTATAGAACTATCTCTTGGGAAAATTTCTAATAGGCTATCTAAAGGAAACCGTTTCTCAACCTACTGATGCTAATGAATTGGCAAGATGGGAGATTAATTGTGAGAAAACACTTGGATGCATATGTTCACTAGTCTCATTTGATTTACAATTTCATATTGATTCATGTACAACAACTAAAGAAGTATGGGAGACTTTTGAAAAGTAATATGGTAAAACAAATAACATTAGGGGATATCAGATTGATAATGATTTGATGAATCTTGATCCTAAAAGATTTGACCACATCCAAGACTACATCTCCAAAATCAAGCAATTAAGAACACAATTGAAAGAATGCAGTATTGAAAAAGAGGATTTATAATTGATTCTGAATGTGTTATCCAAGCTTGGTCCTGAGTATTCAGTATTTGTTTCTGGCTTTCATACCCATCGACTTTCTATGGGAGCATCATATGTTGATCCTAAGTTTGATGACTTTGCAAATCTCCTAATCCAAGAGGAAGCTAAGTTAATGAACATGGGTCTAATCAAGTCTTCCAAGCCACATGCATTGGTTTCTAGTGAGTCAAAGGTACAAAAAGAATCAGGGAATCTTGATAAGAAGCAAAAGATGAAAAAGAACAAGCCACATAAAGAATTAGAATCTATTCATTCAAAAGAAGAATCATCTAAGAAGAAGAGGTCTTTTTGTGCATATTGCAAGAAGGATGGACATGAAGAACATTATTGTTATAAGAAGGATATTAATGAGTAGAAAAATCTTCTCAAAAGAAATCAAATTGATTCGCCTTCTAGAATGTCTGACTCTTCTCCTTCTTCTTCTTCAAAACAGTCTAAGGGAAAAGTTCATTTGGCATCTACATCAAGCAGTAAAGGTCAAGCTCTTTGTGCTTATTCAAGTCCAGGATTAGGTAGATGGCTTCTAGATTCAGGAGCATCACATCATATGGCATCTTCACAATCTATTTTCTCTTCATTTCAGCCTTGTTCTATGTCTCCTGTCTTGATGGGAAACAATACATACATGAGTGTACTTGGGAACGGATCTATTAGTTTTGGGGACAACACTTTCCAGGATGTTTTGTGTGTTCCTCATTTGACAAACAATCTTCTTTCCATATATCAGATTACACATGGTGGAAATGAGAGAACTGTGGAGTTCACACCTGATTCAGTCATCATTCGTGACTTGGAGAGTAGGAGAGATCATTGCTATTGGGGTGGTTGATCATTCATCTCGGTTGTATACAATTGCAGATTTTGCTTCTGATGGTGACATTGTTCCTTCGGTTGTTGATCACACTTCTAGTGTGAACCCTAATTCAGAGGAGACATTTGGCTACTTGAACTTGGGAGTTCTCACATCAGATCTAGTACTTGAGCCATGCATTTCATCTCCTCCATCTGCTATTGTAGTTGATGATGCTTGTGATTCCACAGTTTGGGCTCCTTGTGATTTAGTGCAGTAGGACATACATTGTCTTCCAGATATGGCTACTTTGGATGGCTTCTTGATAGGCATTTCAGACTTGTTTGTGGAGTCTCATCTTGTAGATTTGGGGGACATCATTGATGACATTCATCTTCTCTTTGATGAAGATGCTCCTTCTTCAGTTGTTGTGAGGGAACGGTCTGACCCTCTTGTTCATTCTCTACATGATCATTCTTTGCAGTTTGACATGAGTGTGGATACTTTTGGACAACATTTGGAGGAGGCTTCTTTTTCTTTGGAGGGGATATCTTTCTCTTTGGATCATGTTCTATATTCTTCTCTACTAGATGTTGGATTGTACTCTTCAACAGTGTGTCAGCTTTTGGCATCGCCATGGAGAAACTTGAGCATGCTTCAGAGACATCATACATCCCGCATACATCCTTGGTTTTGTTTCTTCCTAAGGGGAGGAACGTTGTTCGGCAAAATTGGATCATCTTTAGCATTCCATGTCGAGCTTCTACCATCATTGTAGGAGACTCAACATTGAGGGGGGGTTGCCTTGTCTCTCTTCTACTTCTCTCTTATGGGGGGGTCTTTTTCCTCACATGGGGTTTTTACCTTCTCATGCATCATTGAGAGAATTTCCATTATTGTATTTCATCTCTCTTTTGGGGAGGAGTTTTGTCCCACTGGGTTTTCTCCTTTTCTTCATTTGTGAGAGATTGCTTTGCATTTGTACTTGGGTACCTAACATGGCCTAGTTGTCGGGACCCATCTTGTATTGTTTGCATTTGTGTACATTCTCCCTAAGTTGCACTTAAGGGGGGGTGTTGGTGTAATTAAATATTTTGTACCTTGTCCTAGGTCATAATTACACCTTAGTTAAGTTTACTTAGGGACCACATAGGAGTTGTTGGAGAATTTCCACCTTTGGTGGACTTATCATGTTATCACTTATCACCTCCACCTTTCATGGACATATCATGTGATTAGGTTTCCACCTTTTGTGGTAGATCCACTATTTGTGGTGGTTATCACATTATCACCTTTCCACTTTAGGTGGAGTGATAGCTTTTCATTGTTGTCTCATGTCATAAGATTACGACACTTGTCATAATCTTATGCACTCTTATGTTCTCACCTTGGCTATATAACCAAGGGGTCTCTACTACATTTGAATACACATTGAAGCATTATCATTGACATTGAATATAGTTTATTCTTGTCATATTATTTTCTCTCTTCTTTGTGCTTTCTATTTGGTCCATAGATCTTGGCATCCATAGCCAATTTAAACATGGTATCAGAGCATGTTTGATTCTAACAAAAAGACTTGTAACTCACTGAAGCGTGCCCCAAATATTTGTTTGTAATTTTTTATTGAATATTTTTTTTTTGGTTAATTTTTTATCAGGCATAATTGACGTTTAGAAAAATCGTCGTGTACGACACACATAAGGTGACCTATAGTTATCATTTTTTGCATTTTTTTAATTTTAAATTGAAAAGAATTGTTTGAAGTTTGCCCTTGTGCACTCGGTTCGTCAAAATGTTATGTTGATCAAAAGTTATTAAAATAGTAAAAAACATTGATATTTAAAGTTTATGGACCAATTTCATCATAAATTAATTAAAAAATAGAAAAAATAATTCAATTTTTAAAAAAATTACATATTTGAAATCTGCATTGTCTCATCTAATGGGTTTTAATTTCGTTAAAAAATTCTACAAAAAAAGTCGTCAGCCATATGTCCAAACTCGATTTTTTTCCCTAACATTGTTAGAACCTTCAAGTTGCAGGTCAAACCAGCTTGAAGGCCTAGGTTCGGACTCCCAACGCTTTTCCCGAACCAAAATCCAAAGCAAAAACCCGACCACAAGGCCAACAAAAATTCAAATTAAACAAAACGGGATCCCATTTCAAACTCGGGATCCCGTTTCCTATGATTAAATCCGGTGAGGGTCGACAGCGAAACGGGATCCCAAATTTAAATCGGGATCCCGTATTTAAAGATACGGGATCCCGTTTTAAATTTGGGATCCCATTCCCTACAATTAAATCCGGTGACCGTTGATAGTGGAACGGGATCCCGTTTATACGAATTTAAAACGGGATCCCGTATCTTTAAATACGTGATCCCGATTTTAAAGATACGGGATCCCATTTTTAAAGATACGGGATCCCATTTTAAACTCGGGATCCCGTTTCTCTGTCAACTGTGTTTTTTTAAATACTATCAATTTTTATTGTGAAGTCTGCAACTTCACATGTACGGCCGAGAACAGTAAAATTGCTCTATTTTTTTCATTGAGCATTCTTTTTACAGGTGGTGACTTGTTTTTTTGATAAATTTTTTCAAAGGAGGCATGAAGAAATTAGTTTTAAAGTAGAATTGTGTTAGTTTTCTACTTGTTTTGAGGAACACAAGAGGAAATATTTAGTCCTTTTAGGTCTTCAACTTCCAATTTGAATTGGATTTTTTGAAGAATTTCACTATTTACATTCATTTGTGCTTGAGAATTTTATAATCATGGGAAATAAATTTTGTAATAAGAGGAGGAAGACATTGACTCCTGAAGAAATTGAAGCAAACAAAGAAAAGGAGAGACAAAGACAAAGAGAAAGAAGAATGAGAATTAAATCAATGAATGATGGGGGAGCATCCAATTCCACAACTATTGAAGATGCAAACATAGAGGAGACCATGGTTGTAGATGAAGTGAATTTGCAAGAAGTCAATTTGGAGAAGAATATGATTATACAATCAAGTCCTACAATGTCTTCAAATCCCTCTTTCAATGCTATGGATAATGTTTCAATATGTAGAAATCTAGGTACGTCTTCAAATCCACATGTTAGTGAATTTGTAAATTTGTATGTAGAAATTTTACAAGATGCTGGACTTAACGATGTTGACATTGATAATATTCAGAGAAATGAAACTTTTATAGAGTTTGTTGAAAAGGATAGTGAGAATGATCCTTTTGTTGAAAATGAAATTGAGAATAATCTTGTTTTTGAAAATGAAAACAAAAACCGTTTTGTTGATGTAAATGAAAATGAAAACCATTTTGTTGATGAAAATGAAGATGAAAATGTAAATCGTTTTGAAGTTGAAAATGAAAATGAAAATGAAAATGAAATTGAAGATGAAAATGTAAATCGTTTTGAAGTTGAAAATGAAAATGAAATTGAAGATGAAAATGAAGATGAAGATGAAAATCTAGAATGTGATGTTGAATTTAATGAAAATACTTTTTTTAAAATTGAAAGTGGTGTTTTTGATAATCTTCCTAGTCAAATTTCTCAGAGGCAGATAAGAACACGTGCAAATAAAATATACAACAAATTCTTTTATCGTAAAAAACTTACAATTCAATGTCAACTAATGATGCAATTGATGAGAATGCAAAAAATGAGGAAAATAATGAAAAGGTTAGGCTTTTTTGTTAAACCAAAAAGAAAAGATCAATCATTAAAACATGCTATGTGTACTGTTGCTAGTGCCATTCAATCGATTGGAAAACATAGTCGATCTAAAGATAAAAATGCAGCAAGAAGAGCTATAACAATTGCTATAGTTAATAAAGCAACTTTGAATAAAAGAATGGTAAGAAATATTAGTGAAGTTTTAAAAATACATCCTAAAACATTGTTAAGAGTGGTAAAAAGAAGAATAATTATAGAAAATGATCATATCAACCAATGTTGGATTTTCAGTGGTCGACTCCTGAGGTCTGATATGAAATTGAATGGTGAAATTAAATCTTTGATTGAAAAATATTGGCATGAAAATACTAGGGTTTCATCTAATGCTAGAGATGTTTTAAAATTAAGGGTGGGGTCAAAAGTACACGATCCTCACCCAAAACGCTTATTAGATACAACACAAACTGAATTTTATAAAAAAATTTGTGGTGATTTAGTGTTACCCGGTAATATTAAAATAAGTCAAAGGTCTTTTGAAAAATGTAAACTGTGGTATGTAAAAATTAATAAGCAACAAATATCTTGTTGTTGTAAAACACATGTTCAATTTTGTTATTTTTATGATGTTTTTCGATATATACGTTGTACCTTGCATACTAACATGATTATATAGGAATGCGGTATTAATATGCCACCTGAAGCAATAAGGGAATTTATTTCAAGTTTATTTTGTGAAAGATCTAATGGTAAATTGTTTTATTTAAGTTCTTGTATTTCTAGACAATGCATTGACTGTAGAAACCTTTCATTCTTAGGACTTTGTATGCATGAAAGTGTTGATAATGATTTTGGACAACAATTAGTAGAAGTTAAAAGATTTAAGAATGTTCACTATTCTTTAAAAGATGGAAAATTAGGAAAGCGTTGTGATTTAGTTACAAAAAAATTTAGTGTGCATGCATTCATGAGTGAATTTAAGAATAAGATAGTACCAAAATATATCATTCACTCTCAACATGCTCGATGGCTTGATGGCCAATTTCATGCATGTAGAAACACATTTCCAATTGGTACTATACTTTCAGTGGTTGATTTTGCAGAAAATTATACTCTAGCTCCGCAAGAGGAAATTCAATCACAGTATTATAATTCAGTGCAAGTAGCTATGCTTGTCCATATTGTTTATAGACATGCAAATAATAGCACTAAGGTTGATAGAAAAGTTCTGAGGGAGTATCATTTTTATTTGAGTGACAACCAATTACACTCATTAGAGTTTGTTCAATATTGTTTTAGTATATTTTACAAAAATTTAAGAGAAAGAGGAATCCATATGAAAGAACACCTCATATGGTCAAATAATTGTATGGGGCAGTTCAAAAATGCTCGAATGTTCTATTGGTGAAGTAGGATTCACAAAGAACTTAATGTCCAACATATATGGAGTTTTTTTGAAGCTAGGCATGGTAAAGGAGAACATGATGGAGTTGGTGCATGTGTCAAAAGAATTCTTGCTAGAGAACAATTAAAATTTGAAGATGTAGTAAAATTTAAAGATGCACGTGGGATTGTCGATTGGTGTAATACAATATTATCTACACCTGGTTTGAGTGAGTACTCTAGAGTTCATCGATTCTTTTGGTTAGTTGAAGAAGATAACATTGTACCTAGAGTTGACTGTGAGACAATTAGTGGATCTACTAAATGGCATTCGTTTAGGAGTTCGACAACAAGCACATGGACTATCTGGACAAGGGAGCTTGCATGTTTTTTCCAGTTTTGCATCTCAGGAGATTGGGAAGCATGTGAAAATACAAAATGGGTTGAAAAGTGGGAACAAAGATTGTTGACACCTTCACAAGCACATGATCAATATGAAAGAACTATTGAAGAAAATGATCAAGTGTTTGCATCTGAAGACTATGACCGTGTTTCATACCTTGTACAAGAAGGTAATTTAAGTCAATTTATTTCATTTAATTTCTCTTTATTAAGTTATTTTGTAATACTAATTTTTTTATATTGCTATGCGCAAGTTATTAAATCAAATTTTGTTTGCAGGAAGTGTGTATGTTGTTGTTGCACCTGAGGGGAATGAAGAGAAAACAAAATATTGGTTGGCTCGTTGTGTGGAGAGTAAACATAAGTTAATATCACCTCGAGAAGATGATGATGACTATCATTATCCAACAGGTACCATGATCCCCTTAAGACATCCCCTTAAGCAAATTTTGATAACAATTTTTTTGATCCCCTTAAACAATATTCTAGAACAAGTTTTTCATCTCATTAAGAAATATTTGAGAACTTATATGATGTTTGTTTTCATATTTTCCAATAGGATCGGTTGTGGTTGTTGGCACTTGGCTACAAAAATACCTAGCAAGGAAGAATGGTCTACCTGCATTGGAAGATTATGAACTGCATAAAAACATTATACATTATTCACATTTGGTGGTGGCAACAAATATAAAACTAGATCGGTATCGTGGAAGACCTACAAATAAAGTGTTATGGGCAATTTCTATGGAAGAGCACAAGACAATCATAGATGCATTGCAAAAAAGAGAGGATGCAAATGGTACAATGGAATAAGTAAATATAGGTAAATATAGTTTAAGTTTTATATTGTCTTTTTAAATAGAGGTAATTATTAGTAAAAATATATTTAAATACATGTTTTGATTACATGTTGATATTGCTTGTACATTAATAGTTTAAATTGATTAATTATCCTTATTTTCTATCCTTAAGCCATCATTGCATTGATCTCATACTTTGAAACAAAAAGGAGAGGATGCATGGATTCAACCTACACACGTGTGGAATACTTTTAAATGCAGGTACTTGAGTTGTGTACATATAGTTAGTTTTATATAAATTAAATTATGTAGGTTTTGATGATTTCATTGATATTGCTTGTACCTTTTTGATATTAGGTGGTGTGAAGGCCTAGTATATTTTGGGCATGAGTTTGAGATGTTCTTGAGATGGCATATCCAAATTTTGTAAACACTGTTTTGAGATGACATATATGTACATATATGTCCTTGTATGTCTTCAAATCACTAAATTTCATGCATACATTATTGTTAAATCAATTATATCTTTAAGATGTTGTATTATGACCCCTTAAGACATTCCCTTAAGACATTGTATTGTGACCCCTTAAGACATTGTATTATGACCCCTTAAGACATCCCCTTAAGACATTGTATTATGACCCCTTAAGGCATCCCCTTGAGACATTATATTTTGAACCATTAATACATTGTATTATGAACCCTTTGTACATTCTATTATGAACCCTTAAGACATCCCCTTAAGACGTTCTATTATGAACCCTTAAGACATCCCCTAAAGACATCATAAACTATGATTTATTGACTAATTATTGATTGACGTGAATTGAATAATTTCATTGACTAATTATAGCTAATTATTGAATGTACATATCATGTATGAGACCACTAAATTTGTAAACTATAAATATTAAAATGTGCTATTAATTTCAACTTTAATTTCATATTTATATTTAATTTCACATTAATGTCCTATATTAATATCTTGACTATGAACATAAAATGCATAAATGTATATGTGTAAATTAAAATTTCAAACAATAATAAAGTCCATAATTTATGTAAATATATTATGTGCATGAAAAAAAGTCCATCATAGTACAACCCATGAACTAAAGTCCAACTAAATACTCAAGAACCATGAATTATAAAGTCCAATAGAGTACGTGACAAACCTAAAATATAGTCCACAAAATAAACAAATATAACCCACAAAATCATGTTTCTAGGTCATGTATTGTCTCCATAATCAAGAGACCTCTTTGTGCCATGCAGACTATGCAGATGACCTGAAACACTCTGTACAAGAGAAAGATGAAATCATATGTAAGACAATGAAAAACAATTTAATTTATAATTCATCATATTAAAATTAAATTACTGTCATATCTGGGTTTGGATGCTCTACTGCACCTGAAGCAACCTCTACATTCTCTGAATCAATCTACACAAACAAAAAAAAAAAAGTTGAAATTAGATGCACAAGTCTACAATTAAAAATGATTTAATTGAAATTAATTTATAATTTATCATATTTTAATTGTACCATATCCATAGGTTGTGCACCCTCTTCTGTAGGACATGTTTGTACATTCTCAACTACTAGATGTGTCACATGCTATAAAAGAAAAAGAATTTAAAACATGTATTAGCTCAAATTATATTAATATTCAATTTGAAATTTAAAATTATTTAGTTATATATTCACAATATATAATTTATAATTGAATTTAAATATAATAAAAATTTTAAATTACCATTTGACTTGGAGCCTGCTCCACATGCCCTCCTAGAGGTGTAACTATGTCTGGGTCAGGGTTGAAAGTTGCACTAACAAAGTCCTACAAGATCAAAGTTAAAGCATGTACATACTTGAATTAGGTAAATATATATATATATATATATATATATATATATATATTCAAGTTTGCACATTTTGTGTAGAAATTTATTTAAACAACCTAAAATTTAGAGGCCTCACGAGTAACCGCAAAATCTAATGTTTGCCCGATACCCATTCTGATTGTGGTATCAACCTAGATAGACATGTAGACACATGTAACACAAGCTTATAATATTTTCAAGTGTACATGCACATTTCATATATATAGTGAATTAAAAATTCATAATTGTAACTATACTAATGTAAGTTAAACAATTTACAATATAAATGTACCTACTCCTGGTCTATGACAGTCGATAGTGGAGGAGTGCTCGACAACCCCTCAGGTGGAATCGACATGGAAGACGATTGACTCACCTAAACCAACATTAATATTTAAAACATATATGTTATTCTATTATAAATTTAAAACTCAAGTTAAAAATCATTTCATTTATAATTTAAAAAATTGAAATCAAAATACCCCATAAGGGTTGCCGATTAGGACTGGTGTCGACGTATGTACTCATGGAATGAATGATTTCCCCATCATTACTATAGTTTGTACACCAAATAGTTTGATTGTTAAAATGTATTGCAAACTTTACTTTGATATATACATTCATCAAAATTCTTATAAAATGAATGTGTAGATGCATATTTATACCTGTGTACCGGTGTCCTCAGGATGTTTGCCTCTTGTAAGAAACTCTACAAATGAATTGATGTGACCAAATGAACCACTAGAATCTCCACGTCCACCTGAACTAGGTGTGGCCTGATCAGGTCCATAGCATAGGAGATGGCAACTGGTACATACATGTGGGATGGGCCTCGACACTCCTGGAGTGGTACTTGGACCAGCTCCATAGAACACTCCTCCATCATCATCTCTATGCTCCCCACCCGCTATCGCAAAAGCATGCTGATCAAGGTCTCTTGCGAGTGTACTAAGGGAACCTAATGTCAAGACCATAGATCGATGATGCATAGGTGCAGGAATAGGAGGACCAGGAGCAACAACAAGGGGTTGTGCATGCACAGGGCATTGGGGATCAACCCTTGCCCCTAACCTCTATTGTGGCATGCCGCCACCAACACCCTAAAATGATTTAAAATCAAAATAATTGGGCTTGTGCCCCATAACAAACTCTACATATAATTTCCTCAAAAAATACAATGGGCACTCCCAATTAGCATGTGGGGGACTATCAAAAACCATATACCATCGATCCCAAAAATGTGCACTCATATGTGGATGTATGCACCACCTCATGGATATTCTAGATTTGTTGGCAGGAATGGGTTGTCGAGTAATGGGGTCGAGAAATTAGGGGGCTAGGTGGGATTTCATTATTTTAAGGTCTAATATTTCTTTATAAGAGAGACCATCAACATAAAATTGTCTCATTTTTTCTCTGTCTTGTCTATACCTATCTAGATCAAAATTAATGGTCCTGATGGCATCCACAACTTTTTGCATTGCAGATGCAAAATGTCTAACATGGGGTGGAATCATTGCTTGACTCTGCATAGCATTGATTTGATTCTGTATTGGTCCAACCTGATCATTTATGCGTGCTCGTAAGCTAGCCTCATCAGATGCAATAGGTTGTGGAGGTGGAGGTGGAGGTGGAGGTGGAGGGGGAGGTGAAGGTGGCTGAGCTAGTGGATTGATGATATCATCAATATTAAAATCATCCATGATATGAGATATAAGTGTGCACCTACATTAAATTATACTAAATTAACATACAAACTTTAAAAATTACAAGAAATAGTTAAATTTGAAACACACATGCAAATTTGTTTAAATATGATACATGCATACATATATTAAGATCATATAAAATTGAAACACACATATACATTGATTGAACTTGATCAAGTAAACTATGTACACACATTTAAAATAAAAAAATACCATGCATTTAACATACATACATTTAAAATAAAAAATACCATGCATAATTTGCATGCATACATCATTAAAGTAAACTATGTACATACAAATTTCAAAATTTAACAACTATATGTGCAATTTTAATACATGTGTACATAGTATACAATAAAATTGAAACATTCACAAAAAGCTCATTTTATGTCTAACGCATGTATATATATCCATCTAGAACCATCCATCTAAAAATATCCATCTAGAACCAAAATCATAAATTCACGTCACACAAAATATCCATCGTTCACCAAATTCATCACACAAAATATCCATCGTTCACCAAATTCATCACACAAAATATCCATCATTCACCAAATTCATAAATTCATAACTATTTAAGATCATTGTCTTAATTTAAAAACTATTGTGGCTTTCTACTGCATCTCTTCATTTATTTGCGTTTTTCCTTTTCAGAATCAGAAGTTCTCCTCTCCTCTAGCCATTGTCGATGCTCATCTAAGATCCCATCCATAGCCCTGACAACATCAACAATGGTTTGCATCCTAGATGCAATCATCCTCACAGGTGGTGTGACAAATTCTTCATTTTGAATAATGTTAATTTGATCTTGGATGGTTCTAAAATCGGAATTGATTCGTGCTTGCAAATGAGCACCATCAATTTCAGGTAGTGGAGGTGGGGGGTTATGAGGTGGAGTGGGTGGAGGTGGAGGTGAAGGTGGTGGAGATGGAGGGCATGGAGGTTGATTGCAGATATTATTGAATCGATCCATGTGATATCTAGAAGATATGAGTGAACCTGCATTAGATTTGTAATTTCAAAATGTAAGATACATGTTTAGGATTTATACCCTTAAACCATTCAATATAAATGGCCTAATTGAATACATATGATAAAATAAAATTTTAAGCCTCATTTATGTCTAAGGCAAGTTACTTGAATGAAA
>CM021110.1:417455534-417630646 GCA_007115665.2 Sequoiadendron giganteum | reverse complement strand
ATAAATTCCACCAAATTCATAAATTCATGTCACACCAAATATCCATCGTTCACCAAATTCATAAATTCATAACTATTTAAGATCATTGTATTAATTTAAAAAGTATTGTGTCTCTCTATTGCATCTCTTCATTTATTTGTGTTTTCCTTTTCAAAATCAAAAGTTCTCTCCTCTAGCCATTGTCGATGCTCATCAAAGATCCCATCCATAGCCCTGAAAACATCAACAATGGTTTACATCCTAGATGCAATCATCCTCACAGGTGGTGCGACAAATTATTCATTTTAAATAATTTTGATTTGATCTTGGATGGTTCTAACATTGGAATTGATTCGTGCTTGCAAAGAAGCACCATTGATTTCAGGTGGTGGAGGTGGGGGGTTATGAGGTGGAGTTGGTGGAGGTGGAGGTGAAGGTGGTGGAGATGGGTGGCATAGAGGTGGATTGTGAATACTATTGAATCAATCCATGTGATCTCTAGAAGATATGAGTGAATTTTTAAAAATACATCCTAAAACGTTGCAACTTCACCAAATTTTAAGAACTTCTTTGATCCCATTAAGAAATGTCATATTAGGACCCCTTAAGACATCGATTTATGATTTAGGGTGATAGGATGGCTTAAGGAGATCTATGTCTAGTGAGGTCCTAGGACAAAAGGACATGGCTCAAGTGAATAAAATTTGGTGGTGTTTCCCAAGACAACCAAAATTTCATTAACGGCCTAGGGAAAAATGATGTCTTTAGCCTGTTTAGGGTTTAGAGTTTTTAGTTTAGGGTGTATGGTAATACGATGGCTTAAGGGGATCTTTGGAGTAAGGTTCTATGACAAAATGACATGGCTTAAGGGAATCAAATTTGGTGGAATTTCCTAAGGAAACAAAATTTGATTTTAAGGTCCTAAGACAAAATGAATGCTTTAGTGAAGAACATTTTCTTGTGGAACAGTTGATTGAGATAGGTCTTGTTTCGATTATCATTCATATTATAATCATCCACAATCTTGTTATTGTTAAATTTGGTTGCCTAGTTTATGAATATCTTTTTATTTTATGAATAGATTGACTATTTTCGTAATAGAAACACATAATTATGTGTGATTAAGATTGAGTTTGATGTATATTTTAACTGGATGTTTTTTTAATTGAATATAAGATTATTTTATTTAATATTTTTTCATTAATATTGAACTCACTTAAATGAATTTTATGATATAAAACATGTATAATATAAAAATTAGTTAATGTTGAATTGAAAGTATTTTATTTTAGATTGTTTGTAATCAAAAGAACCTAAAAGAACTTAGACAAAATGAATGCTTTAATGAAGAACATTTTCTTGTGGAATAGTTGATTGAGATAGGTCTTGTTTCAACTGACCAACCTAGATCATGAAATATCATTCATATTATAATCTTGCACAATCTTGTTATTGTTAAATTTCGTTGCCTTGGGCAACTTCACCAAATTTTAAGAAATTATTTGATCCCATTAAGAAATGTCATATTAGGACCGCTTAAGACATCAATTTACTATCTAGGGTGATAGGATGGCTTAAGGGGATCTATGTCTAGTGAGGTCCTAGGACAAAATAACATGGCTTAAGGAAATCAAATTTGGTGGAGTTGCCTAAGGCAACCGAATTTGATTTTAAGGTCTTAAGACAAAATGAATGCTTTAGTGAAGAACATTTTCTTGTGGAACAATTGATTGAGATAGGTCTTGTTTCAAATATTATCCATATTATAATCTAGATCAATCTTGTTATTGTTAAATTTGGTTGCCTTGGGCAACTTTACCAAATTTTAAAAAATTCTTTCATCCCATTAAGAAATGTCACATTAGGACCCCTTAAGACATTGATTCTGTTTAGAAAAATTGATAGGATGGCTTAAAGAGATCTATGTCTAGTGAGGTCCTAGGACAAATGACATGTCAAGTGAACTCAAAATTTATTTGAAAAAATGATATTTAGCCCTATTTAGGTTTATAGTTTTGAGTTTAGGTTCTACAGTGTCTGATGGCTTAAGGGGGATCTTTGTAGTGGGTTCTATACAATGACATGAAACCCCAAGGAATCAGAATTTGGCTTAAGGGGATCTTTGTAGTAAGGTTCTACGACAAAATGACATGGCTTAAGGGAATCAAATTTGGTGGAGTTGCCTAAGGCAACCAAATTTGATTATAAAGTCCTAAGACAAAATGGATGCTTTAGTGTTGAGGGTTTAGATTTCAGAGTTCAGGGCTTAGGGTTTAACGAAGTTAGGGTGAAGTTTGGGTGGCCCTTGGAATAATGGACTTGCAAGTTAGTGCCTAGTTTATGAATATTTTTTTATTTTATGAATAGATTGACTATTTCCATAATAGAAACATATAATTATGTGTGATTAAGATTGAGTTTGATGTATATTTTAACTGGATGTTTTTTTAATTGAATATAAGATTATTTTATTTAATATTTTTTTCATTAATATTGAACTCACTTAAATGAATTTTATGATATAAAACATGTATAATATAAAATTAGTTAATGTTGAATTGAAAGTATTTTATTATATATTGTTTGTAATTGAAAGAACCTAAAATAACTTAGAAAACAAAAATATTTAAATTATTTAGTGTCTAGGTAACTAGTTCAAAAATTTAAATCCTAGACCAATACTCTAAGTACATATATATGGTAAATCCTAAACCATGGATTTAATCATTAAAATTTTAAAATTTAAATTCAAAACTTTCCATCCCTTACCCATTTAATAATACATTATGAGCCAACTAGACTTGCTTAGTATTTAAAGGAATTCAATTGTCTTTATTTTATCATTTAATTACAGCAGTCATTATTCTAAAGGTTTCATGATACTACATTTCTTCTTAAGTAGTTCAACTTCAGATTTTCAAGCAACCCTAGATCCTAGATGAAGCTAGATTTTCAATTTAATCCTCACTTAAGGTTTGAATAGACCCTAGATGAAGTTAGATTTAGAATAATTTGATTATTTGACCTAAATTAATTGCTCAAAATTCATATAAAAAGAAGGTTCTAAATGAAAATTCATATAGCAATAATTAACTCATTTCAAAAAAAATGGAAGTTTTTTCTAATCTAATTATTATTTGACATTGAAACTAAAATTTAACTTATATCATTTTATCCATATAATGTAAAATCCAAATTTAAAACATTTTAAGCAATACAAAATAATTAAAATAGTTAATTAGCAAATTTTTAGAGTTTATTTCAATTTCTAGAGGTTTGAAATGCAATTTTTTTGTTTCGTTTCAATTTCTAGGGTTTTGAAATGCAAATTTTTGTTTCGTTTCAATTAGGGTTTTGAAATGCAATTTTATTGTTTCGTTTCAATTTGTAGGGTTTTGAAATGCAATTTTTTTTTGTTTCATCAAATAATTCAAGTTTAAAAAGTAAAATTTTGTTTCTAAACTACAATTCAAGTTTTTTTTTTTGTTTCTATTGAAAATTTTCACAATTTGACGTATTTACTAATCTATTTCTAAAATTTCTTATTTCAAAAATAACATGAAATAAAATGCATAAAATTGAAATAAAATTTGAAATAAACATGCTAGAAACAGTAAATTTAACAACCATTTCAATTTGGAATATAAAAACGCAAAAAAAATGGAAGAATGCAGGTACCTGGAGGTCTTCTGGCAGTCACTATCACTCACAAACCAGGATCCTGTGCGTGCAGAGGAAAATGAAGTTTTATTCATTTTAAAAAAAATAAATAGTGTGAGGAAACGGGTTCCCGATATGTAAGAATCAGGATCCCGTTATTTATAAACTGGGATCCCATTTTCGATCCGCCAGTTTGGGACCCTCTAGCAAACGGGATCCCATTTTTTTAAAAAAATGGGATCCCATTTGCTAGAGGGTCCCAAACCGGTGGATCGGAAACAAGATCCTGTTATGTACAAACCAGGATCTTGTTTCCGATTCGCCGGTTCGAGACCCTCTAGCAAACGGGATCCCACTTTTTTAAAAAATGGGATCCCGTTTTCGATTTAGGCTCGGGATCCCGAACCATAACTGGATCCCGATTTTTATAACTCAGGATCCCGTTCTTAAAAATCGGGATCCCATTTTTGCTTAGCCGATTTCGTTTTTCAGCTAAGGCAAAAACTTCCACGTTTCGTGGACCCAACTTCATGCTTTCACCCTTCTTCTTTAGGGAGGGTTGTTTGTATCAAACCTAGCAGGTTCTTCGAAGCCCGACCATAGAAGCGAGTTTGTCTGGAAGTTGATCTGTCCAAGGATTTGAAAGAGTCTGTAGACATTCAAATAGGTGCTATTAGGCACACCCAGAAAGCCACGTATTTCAATTTTCCCAACATGTGCTATGAGTGCCAGTCAGCTGACCATAAGATCAAGGACTACCCTTTGACAGTTCCTCATACACCATCACCGTCATGAGATGTTGAAAAGCCTTGCCAGATGGAGCCCTCTACTAAGGTTGAATCAAAGTGGACCATAGTTACCAATCATAAAAATAAGCCAACTAGTTCTGGGTTGGCACCCAGGGCCCCTAAACCATCCAAATTTGTTTCAATCCCTTCTAAAAAGGGGACAATAGCTCCTTTTAGAGCTAATACTATTTTAGTACAGCCCAGGTCAAAGGCAACGCCTCAGCCTGTGGCTGTTCTGTGCGCTCAACTAACTATTCCTCCCACAACGGGGACTCAAAGACGGTCTTGTAGTCCATCTCCACTGCCGAAAGAAGGAGAATATGTGCCAAAAAAGCAAATGTTTTCACCCCCTATTCAGATTGGTTCAGTTCCATAGGATGGTTTGAAGAATAGTTTCTCTTCGGGTTGGTTGAGGAGGAACTAGGTTCTGAAAGCATGGAGGAGTTTCATCCTTGAATTTTCTTCCATGGAATGTTCGAGATCTAACTGACCTCTCTAGAAAGTATTCTGTTAGGGATAATTTACAAAAATACTCAGAGATTGAAGTGCTTTGTCTCCAAGAAATTAAAATTTTAGGATTTTTGCTTCACTCGGCTAGTCATTCTATTTGGCCAGCCACTACTATGTTTTACACTTTGCATGAAGTCAGGCATGGTGGAGCTGCCACGTTTTTGTCCCCTGGGTTGCATTCTTGTGTTGTGGATCATGGGACCAATCCTTCCTAACGGGTCGTCTGGGTTCTTCTCAACATTGATAATCATTCCTTTGGGATTGTCAATGTTTATGCCTTGAATGATGCTATGGGGCACTCTTTGCTTTCGCATTGGATAGTTGATTCTCTACCAGTTGCCACCTGGTTGCTCTACGGAGATTTCAATATGGTTGAGATGGCATATGACAAGGATGACACCTTACCTTTTCGTTGGTCTGTTGGTGAAAGGGAGGCATGGTTTTACATGCATAATAAATTGGGGCTTTTCGACCCCAATATTGGTTGCCGCCATTCTCATTCCCTCTGACACACTTGGTGTAATTATAGGGCCAGTTTTGATAGAGTCTTTAAATGCCTTGATCGTGCCATGATATTGGCTCAATCTTTCTTTTCTTTTGCTAGCTCTACCTTGCCAGTGAATTCATTAGTGGATGTGACTCTGTCGGACCACTTCCCAATTCATTTTCATATTGAATGGACTTATTGCCAGCCCAGCATGTGGAAAAATTAATTCTTTCTAAACACGTCTCTTCTCTGACACAAGCCCACTCTAGCCCACATTCGTCGAGTGTGGAATTTGGAATGCAGATAGCTGGACATATAGGTTAGATTACCTATCAGAATGATGCCATCATTCGTACTGCTCGTTTCTTGCACATTTATGAGCATCGACTGGCTATCTTTTGTTAGTGATCATATGAGGCTAACACTGCCGAATTTCATAAAACTATGGAGGCTTTGGCGACTAGTCCCTTTTCCCTATCGCATCAAGTCAGGGTGGCGGAATTAAGGCATAAAAAGAAAGTGGTTGATAATTACACTTCTAGAGGAGCGCAAATCAAAGCTCAACTACATTGACTTAAGATCAGTGATTGTGCCTCCAAAGAATATTTTTTGGCACTTCATGCTAGCACTCATCCCCAGGCATCAAAAAAATCGAGGATGAAACTCGAGTGCTCTTAGAGCTTCCTGACATTCTCCAGGCCTTTGTGCACCATGAGCAAGTGTTTACTGCGCAAGATTCCACGCTTGTGCGATAGCAAGCCCTTCGGGACTGCCTTGTTGTTGTACCACATAGGCTTTCTTTAGCCTAGATAAATTTTTGTGACCAATTGTTAACAATTGATTATCTAAAGGAAGCCGTTTCTCCTATGGCTGATGACAAGGCTCCTGGGATTGATGATTTCCCTTGTGAATTTTACAAAGCTCTTTGGGATTTTTTTGGGAGCGACTTGCATCATGTCTATCTTGAAGCTTTTCAAGCCAATTCTCTAGGCAATTTAATAAACAAGGGCAATATAAAATTCATACCTAAGCCTAGCGATCTAGAGGATATCTACAACTAGAGGCCCATCACGCTTCTCAATGTATCCTACAAAATCATTGCCAAAGCCCTTGCTCTGAAAATCTGCCATATCTTGCCTCAGGTGGTGCATCTAGAGTAGACTAGTTTCATAAAATCCAGATTTATTCTAGATAATATCATTGCTATTTTGGAAGGTATGGAGTGGGCCCGGTGCTCCAACCAAAAAGTTGTGTTCATTAAAATTGACTTTGCTAAAGCCCATGATCGCATCGAATGGCCTTTCATTCTTGTGATGTTGCAAGCCTTGAGGGTTGGACCCAACATCACTTAGTCTATTTGAATTCTTTTTGTTGATGCTTCGGCTTGCATTACCATTAATGGCCGCTAGTCTTCTGCTTTTGGTCTTTTCCATTCAATTCATCAAAGGTGTCCTCTCGCCCCTTCTTTGTATGTGCTTGCAGCTGAAGGCTTTGGTTACCTTTTAGCCCATGTTGTTTATCAGCAGCGTGTCAAAGGGATTTTTCTCCCAAAATCATAGGAGCAGCTTGTTAATGGCCACTTTGTGGATGTTTCCTTTCTCACTCTCTTGGAGGAAGAAGAATCTATCACTGATGTCCTTGACTATCTTAACACTTTCTATCTTGCCTCCAACTCTTCCATCCAATGGCACAAGACCTTACGCTATAAGAAATCTATGTTACCCACCCCTGCGTGGCTTCAAACCTATAATTGGAAGTGGATTAGGCAGGGAGAGATTTTTCATTTTTTGGGAATTCCCTTTTCCGTCTAGGCTTCCCCTAGGAAGATTTGGTAGGCTGTGCACTCTAGAGTCAAGCAAAAGCTTGCTTACTAGATTAGCAAGCCTCTTTCTTTGGCTAGTAAGTTGTAGGTTTGTTCTAAAATCTTGGCAGCCACTCATGTATACTATTCCTCTTGTTGGGCTCCCTCCAAAGCCACTTAGAGCAGGCTTGAAAATTTGTTGTGAGATTTTTTATGGGCCTCCTCTGAAACCCACAAGGGTTTCCATCATGTTGCTTGGGAGTTCTGTTGCCTCCCTAAGGATTTTGGAGGGCTTGTGCTTCTCTCCACTCAATGACAAGGGACTGCTCTTTGTGTCAAATGGATTATCCGGGCCCTCACCAGAGATGAAGCCTGGAAGATTCTTCTTAGACACTGTATCCAGTCCGGATTTCCTGCTCACAGAGTCGCTCGGAAAGGAATAGGCTTCCAAAACCTCCTGGTTATGAGAGATCCTATTCAAATTGTTGGAACTTTTGTGGCCAAGGGCATTTGGCATGCTTGGGAGGCTGTCAAGCCTTGGCTCTGATGGGATGGAGCTGGATTTCATGATGGGCTTTCACTCAATCAAAAGAACCTCCGGTGGTCTTCCCTTATTGCTCAAAATGGCCAGCCTCTGGCTAAATCGCCTTGGCTCAAAGTCCTCAGATTTCATAAAAAGGGCATTAAGACCCTGCAACATATCTTTCACCAGCCCACTATGTGTATCATGCAGTGGGATACTTTTAAGGCCCAACATAGTCTTCAAAACTGCGACCATGCCACCTTTAATGGGTTGGTGAGCACCATTCCGGCTGATATGCTCCACAAAGTTGGCATTCGTGGGCACAAACCTTGGTGGAAGAATTGGAAATGGTTTCAATACACTCCTCTTAGGAGCTACAAGCTAGGGCTTGGTTATGGGTGGATTTCACCCCGTTTTCCTATGGTCAACAGTTTAAATTAGAGGTGGTTGCATAATTCCTCTGCTCATGTGTGGTGGAGGAGATTTGATGCCATTTGGTCTGCAAGTGTTAATCCAAAGCTAGCCCACTTTGCTTGGTGTATTCTTTTCCAAGGCTTGCCTGTGGGTTCTCAACTTATTCACTTGGGGGTCTAGGACCCTTGTTGCCCTTTTTCTAGGCAACCAGAAAGCTTCAAGCATCTTTTCTATTTTTTTCCTAGAGCTCAACAACTTTGGACTTGGATACATGACTTCTTTTAGCCCTTTCAGCTGGAACCCTTTTCTTGGCATATGGTTCTCCTTGGAGATCCACCTAGTATCCTTGCTAAGTTCACCTAGCTTTGGCACACTTTCAGGGTGGAAATCCTCTTCAACATCTGAAAAGACATAAATTCTTGCATATTTGCTCATTCTCAATTGGATATTAATGTTTTTGTGTATGTTAAAGGAGTTATTTGTTCTAATGTTCTTTTACAGATATAGGTGCAAGCTAATAAAGTTGCACTAGATGTGGCTCACCTACAGGTTCTCCTGGACCATTGGGGCAATGCCTTGTGTGCTATGGATTGGGTCCCTGACTCACCCTCTTCCTCCCATGGTCAGTTGCCCTCTCGGGGCCGACAACGGAGTGGCTCCGCTCATCCTTGTTCCTAGCCCCTGCTCGGCAAGAATCTCGCCCACCTCGGCGTGCTTTCTCTCCTTTGTCATGGGTTGCTCAGGGGTGGCCTTCTAGTTGTGTGATGGGGAGCAGTGGTGGCGGTTCTGGGTGGCCCTCTAATACTCCACCTACTTCTTGTTCTGGATGGCCTACCAATGGTAAAAAATTTCTGCGGCTGGCACTTGCAATCTCGCCTTAGCACGAGGAAGAAGATAAACATAAAGAAAAAGATGATGATGGTTGGGGTGGTCCTTCTAACATCACTCCAGACCCGCTAATGTATGGGGGAAAAACATGGATGATAGAGAGCCCCCGAGCTCTGTTGGCACTACTCTGGCCGCATAATGGCGTGTTTGTTTTAATTTTTCATGCTTTTAGACTTCTGGGTTGGGCCCACATGATCTGATATTTTGTTTTTTTTTGGACGCTGCCCATGTGACTCTCGGGTTGTGCCTTCTTACCACTCACCCTTTTTTTGTGAATATGTATTCTTATCTTTAAATTAATATAGATATCTACCTATTCATAAAAAAAAAATAGAAAACAAATTATGCTATCTTAATCTCGATTCTTTTATCTAGGGCATCATATTTTTTTATTTTTTTTAATAAATTTTAGTATTTTTCTTGGCATGATAATCAACACTCATGAATCTACAAAAGTGTATTTTTACATTTAAAAAAATGTTATTTATCTGAGTAGGAGTTGTTGAAAAATTAGTTTTTTCAAATAATGTCATTTTTTAGTAAATTGGCCTAAAAGTGGTTCTACATATGCATTTAGCCAACAATTTTAGTTGGAGAAGTTCTAGAAGTATTTAAATTATCTAGAATGAATCTTACTAGATCATATGTTTGACCAAAATTGATTTTTAGTTATAATTACTAAAATTCAGTTATGCTGATAAGTTGGCCAAAAGTGTGACACAACTTTGTACTTTTACCCTATTTTGACTCCCCTAAAGCTATCAAACACAATGGCATCTAGATTATGTCCCATCCTGAAAGGAGAATAAATCCGGCCTCTTCTAGTAGTTCCCATCCTTTCTCTAGGGTAATATTCTCCATCTCCTTATCTACTTACTCTTGTAGCTCCTTTAGGGATTTTTTTGCTCTCTCAAGAGTGATATCCTTAACCTTTCTCTTATCAATTTCCCTTTATACTCATAAAAAAAAGATTTTAATTTTGGAGGCTTAACAAAAGAATCATTAGAAATGAATTTATGGCTTGCAAGGTGTCATACAACATCAAAAAGTTGCTCTGAGGATTCTATCATGACCATATTTATTTTCAATGGAGGCTCATAGTTTTCAATAACAGGTTTGATTACCTATACACCTTCATCTTCATCTTCCACCTCTTCTTCTCCTGCCATAGATGTATGAATAGAAAAAATAATATCTAGGGTAGGCTATGAAGAGATATGGCATAATGGGATTTCATTCCCATCCTGCATTCCCATAACATATTCTATTGAAGGAGCATTTATCTTTCTTTGATATATAGAGGGTGGTACATCCTTAGTTAATTAAACTTCATGTGAAAGTAGTTTATCTAACCTTTCTATAGGAATGTTGAGTCACTGAGCTAATTTTAATTTGTAAAATAAAGAATGTGTAGCTGACCTTGGAGAAAATTTATAAGATCGAAGATGGTATAAATACAAGTCACGATGTTGTGAAGTGAGAGAGATGGGTGACAAGTGTGAAACAAGTGCGAGAAGAAAAGTGTATGAAAGTGAACCAAGGCAGCAATAATTTATTGTGTTTGACTCATGAAAGTAGTGAGTTGATGGTGTCTGCAATTCCTTGATTCAAGCTATGAATGTGTGGAACCTGTTGTGGTGGATTTTTTGTTATCTATATTTATCTGTAGGAAGTGAGCCTCCCTTCTGGATAGTGAGTCCTATCTGTAGGTAGTGAACCTTGTATTTGGATAGTGAGTCCTATCTTTGGTAGTGAGCCCTTTGGCAGTGAGCCTTTGTATTCAGTTTTGCATTACTATTATATTGTGATTTAATCCTCACCGTGGTTTTTCCCTCATTGGGTTTTCCAAATTAATCTGGTGTCTTTGGTATTTTCTTTTTGTTATTTGTATTTCATGTTTATATGTAATAATAGATTAAAGTGAATGTGGAAGTAATTAAGATCAAAAGTGAATATGATTAGATACAACTGATTCACCCCCCTCTTAGCAGTCTTGTGCAATTCAACATGCTCAAAGGTGGATTTTAGAAATGTCCATCCTCCCTTGAAAGTTTCATTGTCTCACAAGTGATACATAGTATTGTGATTTCACCCTAAATAAAGAGGAAGAGGAATACTTGGATGAGGCCCTAGGAGAGGAGGCTTCAAAGGAGCCTGTTTCCAATGTGGAGAAGAAGGAAATTGAGCCTACAAGTTTCCAGAATATCAAGGAAGGATAAATAGGAGACCTGAAGGTAATGCATGAGTTGTGTATGTAGATGAGTCCAAGCTGAATATGAGCATTTTGAATATGTTGAAAGATGAGAGACTCTAGTCATTAGGAGAGTATTGTTGAATGAAGAAAAATAACCATTTCAAAGGAAGAGTTTATTCTACACAAGGTGCAAAGATAGAGGTAAATGTTGAGATGTTATCATTAATAGTGGTAGCACAAATAATCTCATTTAATAAGAGATGGTTAACAAGTTTTAGTTGGAAAGGAAGAGGCACCCACATCCATATCAGATTGCATTGTTGAAGAAAGACCATAGATCTTTGGTCAATGAGTAATTTTTAGTGAGGTTCAATATTGGTGATTACCATGATGAGGTATTGTTTGACATCATGGCTATGGATGCATTCCATTTATTATTGGAGAGGCCATGGAATTTTGATCAACATGTTGTCCATGATGGTCTTGTGAGCACATATTCCTTGAAAAAGGATGGAGTTCGTCATAAGTTGAAGCCCCTAAAAGAGGTAGGAGAAAATATATGTAGTAATCCAAGAGGGCAAGTGCACAAAGTTGTGAAACAAAAAGGGGGTCTTAAGATGCCACTTTTTTTTTAAATCAATTTTTTTTTTTATTTGACAAGAAAGTGAAGATAGTTACACTCAAAATTTGAAGATGCAACAAGAATAAGAGTTGTAGTGCTCTAAATCTACTTTTTAAACTACTATTTTTTTGAAAAAGTGAGGATTAAGGTTTTGAAAAAAGGGGAGCACAAAAAGTGTCTTGTTTTACCAAAAGACATAACAGAGCATTTGTTGTGCTTCCCCTAAAATGTTAACATTTTTTAGAATTTAAAAATCACTTCAATGAGAAATGAGCTAACACCATGGAGTTTATCTTAGTTTTTTTGGATATGTTTTATGTATATATAATTATTACTAATTTTCAAAGTGGACACATCTTGAAAAGAAAAAAATTGAGTGTGATCCTACATAATTTTTTAAAAAACTAATCAATTTATTTTTTCCATATGTGTAGAATGGATTCTAGTTTCTAAAAATGTAATTCGCTTCAAAATTCGATGAACAAGTAAAAAACTATACCCAAATTAGTACAAAAGAATGAAGATACTAACAAAAGAAGTTAAAGATGAAAAATTAACATAATCAAAATGTGAAAATAATTATATAGTTAGATAGCAAAGAGATAGCCTAACATCATAACAATATTTTTATAAATTTGCATTGAAACACTGGCAAACTTGATGGAGAGCACAACTAGAAATGAGTGATTTTTTTTACCTTTTCCAAAAAACATGTCTTTAGCTCATGAAATGGTTGTCCAATCCTTTGGGTTGGATTCCCAAGGAAAATCAAACCCAAAGGGTTGGTATTTCCCAATGCAAGCAATTTGGTGAGCACCAAAATTGACACTCATCAAATCTGAATGATGAATTTTTAGAGTGCATTTTCTTTCTTTATATTTGTAGACATGCATTTATCGACATCATATATCTAATGTTCTTCATTTAATTAAATAAATCAAATTTATTTAATTAAATTTCTAATGTTCCTCATTTAATTAAATAAACCAAATTTATTTAATTAAATTCGTAATGTTCTTCATTTAATTGAATAAATCAAACTTTATTTAATTAAATTACTAATTTTCACATTCCTCTCATTTTGATTTAGATAAACCCAAAAAAATCTAAATAAAGTGTCATATCAACTAACCTCCATCTAAGTTAATCAAATCTTGATTAACTCCTAACACTAATCCTCTTTTCTCTATCTTTTGCAACTTGCACATGAAATTCATTTTAATTAATTATCTAATTATCTCTATTTTTCCCTCACAAGGCATATTCCCAAGGAATATTCCTTCATTAACTCCATTTGTTTGAATTTCTTGTCCACACAAATTTCCCCCCAAAATGACTCAACCATATGCATTTAAAGCCATTTTTCAAATTTCAAACCCACCTAATTGTATTTAATTGCACAATCTCCAAATGTGCTCATTCCTCTTCCAATCACATGTGGACAAGTGGCCTTCTCTCATTGGTTGGTATCTTGTCCCACATTCATCCAAATCCTTCAATCTTCCATTCTTCAAATCTATAAATAAAGGGCTTCTCCTATTGAATTGATCATCCAAAATCCATGCAAGCTTACTATACTCATTTCATCTTCAACTTCATCCATTTTCATTCAAGTTCCATAGTTTTATCAATCAAGAATCATCACCAAATATCATAAAATCACATCAAGGATTTGGGAAAGGGTCATTTTCCACATCAAAATGACACCAATTGCCCCATGGGATTGAAATTTTGCTCATTAGATTGGATTTAATTAGCTTTTATTGTGTTGTTCTTTATTTTATTTTCTATTTTGATGTTTCAATCTAATTTCATGGGGAATGTTGCTTCTTACTTCCATTTTGATCTAAATATGTGTTTGTTCTTTGTATTTGTGCAGGTATAGAAACACCATTAACATTATTTGTCTTTGTCTTTCTTTGTTAGTGAGACTATACATGAAATAAAAATTTACATATGGACATTTAATTTCTTATATGTTAAGTTATATTTCATGTATACAATTTTAGGATGTTTGAGAGTGCTTTTAGATCTCTTGGAGTTATAATGAAAACTCTAGTTTTTGGAAGATCTAAGTATAAATTTTTAGATAGCCAAATTTTAGTAACTAGTAGTCAAATTTTAATAATCAGTAGGTCAAATTTCAGTAATCAATAAGTTGTATTTGTAAGGGTGTGAATTTGAACTCCTTGCAAATCTCACATTTTCATACCTCCCACCTTAGAGAATTATGTTTGTTTAGCACATTGTCATGCTGATAGGATTCCCATCTATGGAATTTGCAGAGGCATTACACTCCTCCATTGGATGTGCAACATAACATCTCCTACCCCTCAAATCAACTTTGAACTCCCTTGCCTCCATTTTTCACCTTCAAATGACTCTCTTCCACTCTTTCACTCTCTTTGGATCTCTCTTGCTTCATTTTGGTCTTCTACACTCTTCTCAAGTTCTAGCACCTCCATTGAAGCTAGAAGTTGGTATTTTATTGGATCACTCTCCTCATTGTTGTGGAAACCCTAATCTTTGAAGGCTTGTGAGCTTTCTTATTCTCCCATTTTACTTGAGTGCACATGGTTTAAGGTGGTATCACTCCATATTCATGTTATTTTTCATTATCATTTTAATATTGTAGCATATTATTATCCAACATACTACTTGGTATTTCCATTGCAATATCTTTCTTTATCATATTTCTCCAATTGTTTTCATTTGGCTGTTCATGGAGGTGGAAACACCAACGTGTGGGATTGACTACAAAAATCCTCTAAACACAACCCCAAAATTTTCTCTTTCTTATGTGTGTAGGCTGTCCATCGAGTGAAGACCTTGAAGATACCAAATTAACTAAGGTGATGCACCAAAAGGTGCACTTTTTGGGAATAAACCTTTATGAACCTAAAAAATAGGCATTCTAATTTGAAAATTTTTTCCACCTGGAGGGGTAGATAGGGCTCTAGATTTGGGACTAGCACTCCTAACTCTATTACCTCTAACAGGTGATACATAACTTTTGGCTCTTCTCCTACAAGGAATAAAAGAAGGAAATTGGGAGTATTGGAAGTTACCTCTAAAGGATTCTCTTGTTCAGATCTTGGGTATGTGTTCACCGGCCTCTCCTTCTGATCTAATTCAAGTACCTCTCCAAGGCTAAGTATTAGATGTGAAAGATCTTGATCCTAGCGAGCGTGCCAAAAAAAGAACTGTTGATTATGAAATATTTTGCTTCTTTGAACAACCTTACGGGAAATTTGGTGATTGGGGGACCTTCTTAGATTTCATTGAATAACCTCCATGATTTTTAAAGAAGCCGACTCTTTTGTTTGTTTAAGGGGGAAAGGGAGAAGAAAATGCAGAAATAAAACTTAACTAAGGCGATGCACCAAAAGGTTTTACAATATTTCAAAACCCTAACAAGTTTGTAATTTTGATAAAATGAATATAAAATTCCACAGGCCCTTCATTTTTGAAGGGAGAAGGAGTAACTAAGGCATACATGAGCATAGAGTATTCATTCAAATCCTTTAGTGGGAAGCACCGATTAAGGTTTTGATAGAATATAGAGAATCTAAGATCGAACATGATGTTTCAGATCCTTATACAACTACCCTTCTCTAACAACATATTATGAAATCTATAATAATTTTAATAGAAAATGAAAGAGTATTAAAACATGGTCCAATTCCTACGGATCTAAGTTAGTGAAACATAAAAGCTAGCATTGAGAATCAACTATCAAGATTATATCCAAAGAGATGAAGTGACACAAAGCATTTAACATATATGAATAGAGAATAACATGTAAATAAAGGCCACGTATGCATAGTCTAATACAATTTATTCTTTATATTTCTTGATCTTGAAAGAGAATAAAAAATGCTAAGGTTGGATAATTGATTCAGATAGTTATCTTGAAATTCACTTCAAAAATGTTACAAAGCCATGAGAGTCCTAAAATAAATCTTCTCTCTCTATCTCGAGAAGCTAATGGAAATTCCCTTTTATGGAACAAGGGAAGCGCACAAGCACAAAGCACTCTCCATCACCAAAATAAAAACCCTAATAGGTGGCATCAAAATGTAACCTCATATTTTGATCAAAGATCAGATTTGATAATGATAATCCTAGTAATAAAAATTGAGCTAGTTTGATTAGTGTAACAATTTGCAAGATGGATATCATAAGAGTTATGAGGAGAGCCCTCCTATTAGCAGAAGAAATTCCTTGATAAAATCTGATCCAATTTTCAACAAGAAGCCTCAAAATCATTGAATAGATACTAGCCTTTGAGATTGTGAAGGAGTAAAAACAAGTTGTCACCTGGTAGCATTTGCGAAGATATTGCTCCCGAGAGTGAAGAAACCCACCCAACAAAAAATGGGTGATGTGGCATGATAGCGGGTGATCTTCAAAGCTTATGTGAGTGGATTGTGGAGAACGTCCATAGGGAAGCCATGTGTCCTAATTTAGGGACAAAAGTAGTGTGATATTTGAAAAATTCACACAACCACTATGTGGTGCCAATGCACACTTTTTAGCAAAAGTAACCCATGACCTCCAAAAAGTGCACTAGTATGGCATGTGGTGGGGTGAACAACAAAAGATGAAAATTCGAAAACTTTGGGGCCAAAACAACAAAGGGAAAAGGCTAACAGATTTAGAGAAAAAAATTCCCCACACTTACTTCATTGCTATTGTATTAATTTATTGTTTTATATTTAACTTGAAGGTTAAACAAATATATTAGTTTTTTAAATATAAAGGGAGATTCTAACCTTATTTAGGAAAATTCATATACAATGATGAAATATGTGGAGTGGGTTATCTATGTAAAGAGAAGAATTTGTATCAATGGTTGGCTATAGTTTGATATGATTGTTTTCCTATGGTCATTGTTTCAACTATAATCGAATATGTGATGCATACTTAATCATATTTTGGAGGAGACTGGAATTCAAGGTTTATGTTCTAATAATAGATCAAGGTTGGATATAGTCGTGTGTCTAGTGATATTTAGTGCATGTGTCATATTTTCTTGGAGTTCTTATATTTTTTCTTTTTGGCATGATGGAAGATGAGATAGTTTTGGTATAGATGATGGTTATTTGGAAGATGTTGCAAATTTTTTTTATCCTTTGATTGCAAATGATTAAATTAATAAAGCATGGTTTGACCATTTGTGGATATTTCATTGTTTTTATTATCTTAATTTTTCTCTTGGATGGTATATGACAAGTGGGACAATGTTAGAAATAGGTGTGTCATACATGTTGTGAGTCCTAATGTTTATATTACTTAATTATTTATATAATTTATAATATGAACATCAAAAAGATTCATTGTTATGTAACCATGTGTTTATAATATTTAGGTAAAATCAATAAACTATCACTTTGCAAAGATATAAGTCAACTTGCGGGGTTTATAACACACTTTAAATCTCATAGTTGGTATATACTTTTATGCTATTTATTGATATTCTCTTGCTTAAGTGAGGGTAATAATAAAAAAAATGATGAGCATTAATGAAATTAGTAACAACATCAAAATTATTTGAAAGAAAAGGGATACAAACAATGGAAGGGCTAACAATCTAGTCGCAATGAAGTGAATTAGCACTAGGATATGTCACACATGAACTATGATTAGAAGGAGGTAGGAAAAAAAATAAAAAATAATATATTCAATTTACCTTGAACTCTAGGATTTTATTTCTTAATTACATGATATTGTCTAGTTCATTTTGGGTTCACACTCCCTTAAATTTTGATTTTTTCACCAACTTTTTTTTTATGATGTTCAATTCTATATCAAACTAATAGAATTAGTATAACATATAGAAATAATAATTGTATGTTATCAAATTTAAATATACATGATAATTATCATTCTAAATTATTAAAATATGAAAATATTAATTCATAATATAAAACTCAGTCTTAAAACATTCAATTTGGTTCTTCTATGTTGAAAACATAATAAAAGATAGTGGGATTATTAAAAAATAATTGATAATTTTTCAAGAAAATAAAAATTATATTTCTATGTCTGATATAACACACATTATAAGGTAAAGTAGAGCATGTAGATAAAAAATCATAGGATCCACTTCCCTTTTCTAACTTTTAGGAATTTCTAATAAATGTGACAACATTATAACATACTCAAATTTATACCTACTTTGAATATTCCAATAGGGAGAGAGGGAGAGGGAAAAATAAATATAGAAATAGGGAGAGATGGAGGGGGGAGATGAAATGATAAATATGAATATAAAAAGGTAGAGATGATGATAAAGGGAGAGATGAATACTAAGATAAATTGAGGGAATGGTAGAGTGAGAGGGAGTTGAATAGAGGAAGGGAGAGAGGAGGAGATAGAGAGATAAAGGTAGAGAATCAGAGAGAGACGTGTAAAGACTGATAAAGAGTAGGATAGGATGGAGAGAGGGAGAGGGGTAAATATAAAATATATAGAGGGGTAGGAAGAGAGAAAGGGTGAGATAAAGAGTAGATATAGGTGTAGAAGGTGATCCCATAATGTTGGTTTACAATTTCTAGGAGATTCTATTTTTTATTGAAATCACATATTTTTAGAAAATATAATGATTTGAGCCTTAAAAATTTACATTTTAAGGATTCAAATTGAAGAGGGTTTGATAAAACCACCTTAGATCAAACCCCTTTGGATACAACCCTACTAGTTTTAAACTATACCTATAACAAAGTCTCCTTTACACCTGTCAAAATGCTGATTAAAAACCAATTTTGATTTACCTTTTGGGAGATCATATGATTTCATTTAAAATTTAATTTTTGTAAGTATGTAGTCATTATTATAAGCTTCCCAAAAACTATAATTTTAAATAAATTTTATTTTATTATTATATTTATTTTTCATTTCTTGTGAATGTAGGTTTTCACTGAAAATCAAGCTCTTTCTTCTGCACATGTGGAAAAATAGCAAATTATCAAAATTTTTTTTGAAAAATATCAGTGCACTAGATATTGAAATCTTGATCAAACATTTTTTTTTTTTGAATTTTGATACATACAAAAAAATTTGTTGTATACAGTCCGCCCATGTCTGAATTGTAATTGGTTTGACTTCGAAACTTGATTAAGGAAAAAATATTCAATAAAACACTATGAAACCAAATGAAAGCACTAGATATCATAGTTACAAATCTAAATTCGAAAAAAATAGAATTTTATCCTTCATAGAAAATAAACTATGTTATATACAGTGAGCATCACTCCTTAAAAATGGTGTTTACTGAAAAAAAACTAGTTTTCGAAGGAGATAAAAAAACTAGTTTTCGAAGGAAATGAAAAAAAAATTGCAATTTGATTCCAATTTTTCTGAAAAAAATATATTTCATATCTATAGAAAAAATTTCACAAATCACTAGTTTGTATCATCTTCAAATTCCTCACAGTTTATCCACTATAGGTGCCCGAAAGTGAAGATTTAGTTAGAAAAAATTAGTTCAGTGTCCAGTTTGGTCAAAAAATGTAAACCAGTAATGTGGGATCACCCTAGATAGGTTTAGATATAGAAAAATAGAAATGGATATAGGTGGGAGAGACAGGGAAATATTGGAATAGAAAGAGGGGGAAGATAAAGAGAGGGAGGGAGTGAGAGAGTATATAGATGGGTATAGAGAACGAGAGAGAGGAAGATGGGTTGAGAGGGAGAGGGAGAGAGGAAGAGAGAGATATAGAGAAGTAGAGATAGTCAAATAAATATTAAGAGATGGAGAGATAGAGAGAGGAAGATATATAGAGAGGAATATGAAAAGATAAATAGAGAAATTTAGAGATAGAGAGGGGGAGATGGAGAGGGAGGGAGGGAGAGAGGAAGAGGTAGAGTGATAGGTCTATAGAGGGACTAAGAAGGAGAGGGGAAGATAGGGTGAGAAATCAATGTATATATGTGTGTGTGTGTGTATAGAAAGAGAGATAGCTAGTCATAGAGAAAGATATGGGGAGAGAGAGAATATAATATATATAGAGGGAGAGGGATAGGAATAGAGAAAGGGTAGTATAGAGAGAAGTAGAAATAGACAAATAGAGATGGGGAGAGAGATAGAGAGAACTTAAAAGAGAAAGATGAGGATATAGGAAAATATGAGAGAAAGAGAGAGAGAGAGAGGTATAGTTATAGAGGGAAAGATAGAGATGGAGGGAGGAAAAGAGGGAAAGAGATAGAGGTAAAGAGAAAGGGAGGGAGAGGGATAGATAATGATACAAAAGTAGATATAGAAAAAAAGAGAGAGACGAAGAGATGTTGAGAGATAGAGATGGATAGTTAGAGAGATAGATATAGAAAGTGAGCATAATACATAGAGAGGGAAATATATATAGAGATAGAGAGGGATAGGAAAAGAGGAAGGGAAAAGTAGAGATAAGTAGAGATAGAAAATAGAGATTGAAAGAGCGAGAGATAAAAATGAGGAGACATGAAAATATAGGAAGAGAAACATAGATAAGTAGAGAGAAATATAGGGAGGGAGCAATAGATATAAATAGGGAGAGAGAGATATGGCTAGGTAGAGATGAAGAGATAAAGATAAAAGATAGGAGAGATAGGAGAAATATGGAGATAGATAAAGGGGAAAATATAGATATTGAAATACAAATGTATGAAGAGGGAGAGGGAGGTTGGGAGAGAGGAAGATAGAGGTAGAGATGAAGATAGAGCCTAGACAAGGGGCGAAGAATAGATATATTTTTCTTCACACAAATGTGAGCATGTTATAACATAGTCATGTTTGTACTTGGTTTGGGTATTTCCAACCCTTAGGGTTAGATTTTAGTGGGCATCCAACCCAAAGGTTTTAAATTATATGTAAATATATAAAGTTATGTTTTATATAAATTATAAAAAAGATGACAAAATATCCAATTTTTTATCCATTAGGTTTGCATAACTTTCAATGTTGAGATAATAAAATACCGTAATAACATCATGCTTTATAAGTAGCTTTATAACCATGTAATATTTTGTACATCTAATTTTTTATCCACTCATCAAAATTCGAAAAAAAAATACATTTTTTGAACTATGTGAGGTTTTGATCTTAATTTTTTTTAGTGTCTTTTGCTTTGAAAACCTATGTATAGTATTTTTATTCACACACATTTAAAAATCATTTGAAATAAGTTTCCAAAAATTTTAGGAGGGATCAATTTTTAAGATGTGACCATTTTGAAAATTAGTAAAAAATCATATTCATTAATAAATTAGCAGAAAAATCAAGAATAAATTACATGGTACTAGTTATTTTTTCACTGGAATAGTTTTAAAAATACTAAAAGAAAGTTAACATTTTAAGGGGAGTACACCATTCACTATTTTAATTTTTTTTGAAAAAAATAAGAGTAGTTTGTGTGCTCCCCATATTTGAATCCCTTGATCTATATATTTTAATAACAAATTAGAAGTTTACAAGTAGATTTAGAAGACTATGACTCTTTTTCTTGTCATGTATTCAAAGTTTGAGTGTAACTATCTTCAATTTCTTGTATGAGATTGGTTTTTTATAATTTCTAAATAAAAGTAGCCACTTAAGACTCAATTTTTGTTCCTCACTAGAATGAAATTACCCATGAGATTTATTTGTCTATGCTAGTGGGTTGATACCAAAAGCTAAGATTGGATTTCAAAAATGAGAATGTGGTGAATATTATCTATTAAATCTAGAACCATGTAAAGACCTAGATCAATGCTAGAGGTGTGGTTATTAGCCTCTTCAATGTTCCCTTGAACCTTTTATGGAATCTTAACCTCTAAAAGAGTTGTGACCCTTGTATTTATAAAAGTTGTTCATTTGTGTCTACAATTAGAAAATGAAATCTTGGTGATATTTAGAAACAAATTTAGAGTTTTGTTTAACAATGGTAAGTACTTATGATTTCCTCAATAATAGAAATACCTTTTTGATTAATTTATTAATTTTGTAATGAGTGAAGGGTGTTGCCCCAATAATGGCTTATAATTTTTGGAACATCCTGATTTTTGCTCAAATCACATATTTTTAGAAAATACAAGGATTTAATCCTTGAAAAGTTCCATCTAAAAGATTCCAATTAAAGAGGGTTTGATCAAACTGTTGGTGTTTTAATTTTCTAGCTAAGCTTTGAAACTCTCTAACAGGTAGCCAACCTCCATATTCAAGAACCACAAAGGCTAGTGGCCAGCTAACAAGAGAGCACTAACAACTTCAAGCATGGCTAAACTCTTAGTAGATCAATACTCACTCAACAATTGAGAGGCATAACACAACATTAAACCTCAACCAAACAAAAGGCATTTAAAATGTTACATTTAAATTTATTTATGAGATGCACAAAACTGAATAATAGATTGGTGCCAATTTTGGGCCATGGAGTCAAACACATAAATGAATTCACTAGCAAACAAACTTCAACCAATGGATTTAAATTGCTAATGCTTTGCATCAACTGTTAGTGTCTTGCACCAACAATCCCTCTCTTATTATCAATCAAATTCTCCTTATCAAATCCCATCTGCACACCTGAATTCACAATCACCTGCTCAAAGCATTTTAACCATTTCTTTGAAACAGAACAATGAACAAACAAAACAATCTCATGAAATTTGAGATGATAAAATCAAAGACACTTTATATTATTGAATTTATATGACTAAATGTGTACAAATATGGAGACAATCTGAAGATATTCATGAATGTGCAATAACCTTCATAATTTTATTTTTATAAACTGGTTGTATTTACTGATGAAATCAGAAAATTACAGCTTACAGACTCAAGAAATAACTCAGAATTTTCAATTCTCTATCTACCCAACCCCATACAAAGTTTCAAAACCCCTTACAATGAGATAAAAAGAGAAGAAATAGAAAAATGGAAGCAACCCTAGAACTGATCCGTTGCAAACACATGGAAGTTCCATTCCTGTTGATCAACAAAATGTTGAGCATCTCTCATCTCTCTTCAATAACAAAATTTCCCCCCCATCCTGCCTTTTTACCAATTTGTTAAGCAACTAGAAACCTGCCTATGTGGAGAATATTCTCACCATTTTACCTGTTGTGTGAAAAATATGTTGCCCATTAAAATTCTATTTCAGCTCTCTTTGTTCATTGTTTGCTGCACATTAATTCCCAACAAAGAGAATGTGTCACATTAAAATGCTCCTTCATGCACTTTCACGCTCATTTATCTAAACTATATTTGGGATTAAAAATTTAACCCAACCCACAAATATTTACCCGTGCTCCATTTACTCCACTGTCCACTTTCACATTTTTACATTTCACCCACATATTTCACCCACAACTCATACTTAAAATATTTGGTTTTAAAATAGAGCCATTCAAATATTACATGGACAATATTTAATCCATGTGGGAATACACTTTATATTTTGTATTTTAAAATGCCTTGGGTTTCACCTATCCTTGAACCCACCTCTTTTATAATTAATAAATTGCCCCTGCTTCATTAAATATTTCACACTTGAAATATTTCATCTTTATAGTTTACCTTTTAAAATAGAACCCATTTAATATTGTCCCTCACAAAACATTTAATTTTTTTCATATTTAATATATATGGTGGCCCGCCAAAGATTTCATCACGCTCTTTAAATTTTTGAAGACCCTTTGCATGAGGGATTTTAATATTTCCCATGGAGCAAGCAAACAATTTCTCGTGCCTTCAAAACACCTTGGGTCCACCTTCATTTTCCCCACACACCTTGTGGGCTTATGGACAACGTTACACTTCCTCTTGCTAGGCCAGTGAGATTTTCCCATGTAGCCACCTCCATTCTTGGTCGTCGATCACAGTTTTCCCTAAACTTTCCTCGCTTGGATATTTCCCATTCTCGACTATATCTCCTAACAATGGCGGCAACTCCTTCTGTCATTCTGCATTCATCAGGAATCTGAAAAATTCCCCTAGCAGCGTCCCTTTGGAACCCTCCTACTACGAGAAGTTCAAAATATTAAGCTATTGCAGATCTGATTCACAAGTTTTCCCCCGTGCTTTTCAACAGTCACTGATTTGTAGTGGTTCCATATTGCCAAGTATTTATAGAGCACTTGATGAGCTTGTTCCACACAAAGAGTAAACCAATATATTCAATGCCAAATTGAATTCACTCAAACCCCGAATCATGCCTTCTGGGTGTTTTGCCGGAGTCTTCGAAATAACACTCAAGCCTAATCAAGACTCTACGCACCATGTTTACATTTTCTGATCTTAGATTTTTTCCATGCATAAATGCACCCAATCGAGAAAGTTTGAAACAAGCAAATATATAACACGACTTTTCTTAGCAAGTTGATAGGGTATTCTACATTTTCAATTGGCCAAAGTAAAAACATTAGATGCTTTGTCTTGGTGTTCCCCTCACTCAGTGGCTCTGTGATTGGTTTTCCCATATAATGAGCCCTTTGGGCAAGGGATCACTTGCAACAACTCCTTGATCTCCCTCCAGACCCGCCCCATAGCTACCTCATGTGCAACAATACACCCTTATACACACTCCCAAGCTAAATGGTATATTCAGCATAAGTATTGCGTGCCTCTCCCACTCACCATCTTATGGCCTTCCCTCATGCATAGAGCTTGCTTGGAAGTCTTTAATAACTTTTCACTGATTCATTTTGTGTGCCTAGCGCCATGGTGCCTCCATCACTACACAAACCCTCTCCCAAGCCCACGTACTCTCTAAGCATTTCCATAATTCTAACCAGTCATGCCCTTGAGAAATGTCAATACATCTGCCAAATATATTGCTAACAATTTCAAAGGAATTCAATGAATTTATTTTATTCAATGCGTTGTACTCCAAGTGCATTGCAATCCTAGCATTCCCTGAGATTACGTTCAGTTGGAGCCTCCCTTCAAACAAGTTCATGAAAGTCTTTGAAGACAGCTTAACAAACCTGTCTTTGTGTGTCGTGCTCCCTCTCCCAATCACATCTATTTAAAAGTTTCTAAAGCATTCTCAATAGCTCCATATGGTGTTCTTTTGGTGTGGGGCCTTGCATCTGATTTTGGTGTCTACATTAGCACATACTCCATTGAGCCCTGACAAAAGCATCGATGACAGTCCATTTTGACTGCAACTTCATACTACTGAACGGAATGTTAACCAAAGGAATCTTTTCATTAATCCACTTTATGCAACTCTCAATGGTTCATAATGCTCTTAATTAATCATTGTGTTTAGTAACAATACAAACTTTTCCAATAAGTTTTCTATCTCTCTCTGGCAGTGTTGCAAGATAGGTAAACAACCTCATTGAAATTCTACTTAAAAGAGGTCTCTTGTATATGCAATGCTTCCACATTTGCATGTATATTTCACCATTGCTGTAAAAGACACTAAGCAATTATTTATCACCTCTTCATGGTATTTTGCATATTCTACCATTCACTATATTGGCAATAGCACCTTCATACCTATTATCTCTTGGTCAACATCTTTATCCACTTTGATGACACGACCTTCAAACTCCTCATTGGAAAGGTGGATTTCACTTTGCACTTGAAAGATATTACAATTGTACACCCTTCCACATGCTGATCAAATCAAAACAACATACTTGATGTGGTTGCAACACTATGAAAAATACAGGTTCATGATCATGCAAAGCATGTCGGGTCCCATGGGGCCCGACTAAAAAAAAAATCATTTTCAAACAAGTTTTACCTTCAATTAATTGAACATTACTTCTTGAATGCACCTGGAATTAAAAAAATGAACTAGGTTGCCATCAAAAACAATTTTCTGATATGTTTGCAAAATATGCAAAACTGGCCAAGTGGGCTCCAAAATCATTTTTGAAAACTGGTCAAATGACCTCCTAGAATAATGAAAACTTGTAGGCTTGTAGATATTTGACCTAAGAATGTAGTGCACCAAATGACTTAGTGAAATGTATCACGAGGTGGAAGAGATTAATCCGCAAAGTTTCTCAGTTGAACTTTCTGAAACAACAGCCTGTTCAGAATCAACTAAAAGTGACCCAATTGGTATTTTTGAAAAAATAGAAAATCAACTCCTGGTGGGCTGCCACTGGACACAATAGATCATTTAAGTACCCTAAGAATGTGTGCAAAAGGAATTTTCTTGAACCATAATTGATCAAAAGATATTGACACTCAAAGTTGGCCTCTCAGAAAGGTTTCTGAAAGTGCAAATGCAAAACTGAAGAAATTGCATTTAGATTCAATTTGTTAAAAATAGGAAATCAACTCATGAAGCTCTGAAACCTGACATACACGCTCATCTTGGTATATAGAATGCAGAACAACAATCGATTTCTCCTGATGATCAACCGGTTGCAAAATACAAGCTCAAACGAGAGGCAACTTTGCAAAACTGAATGTTTGCAAACAACAGGAAAGTGCCAAAACCCTCTAGCTTAGCTTTTAAAAACCCTGTCAAAACATATCATGGGAAGTTGAAAATTGACATGCACATTCACATATGTCAATTGAATATGTCAATCAAGGGGTTTTGCATAAAAATCATTTGGCTCGAAATTACGACCTCCAAAGTAGGTCATTCAGGTAGATTCATCAAGTGCACCTCTGAAAGTGCAGAGGCAAAATTTTGAAATGGGCATCTCAAATTTGCAAAATGTGAGAGTGCCATCAGTGGCTCTGACTGGGGATGTATGCACCCTGTGGGCATAGCAAGAATCCAGATCTTCTGGGGAGTAGACCAAATACTGAGTCCATCAAGTGTCCTCAAACTGCTCCTTTATTCATTCTTTCTTTTGCAACTTCACTTGGTGATCCCAAGTTACCAAATGAAAAATGGGAATCAACTTCTACCTCTGTCAAACACAATTCTGATGAAAGAAATGATCTCCCTCAACTCATGCTTGCCTCTTTCAAACCATAATAACATGAACAAATGCATCATTGCAAACACAAGTATCAGACTACTTTTGTGCAAGTGACAACTTGCTTTCTGTTCAAATTTTTCATCATATGGCACCCAAATTACATAGGCAATACCAATGCCACTCTCTTCAATTTCTGATTTTGTATCAAGTGGCAACATTTAAAAATGGTGATCAAGAACATATGAAAGCATAATCTGATCAGAACCATCTACCTGATTGAACATGCTAGTACCCCCTAACAGACAATCATTCACAACATTATCAACATGTTCATAACCATTATGAATCTGAAAGTCAAACACACTTTCAAAGTGTTGATTATCATGTGGCAACAACTGATTACATTCATCATTTAAATCATTCTCAAACTGAAAACAATATTCTTCAGTATCTTGCACATTACCACACTCTGTGAAAACTCCTTCTAGCTGACAAAAAAAGAACTCACATTGTACTACAGGGCTGGAACTATTGGACTTAATTTGATTACTAGTTTGTGTATCAAAATTAAAACTATCACAAGAACTTACCAAAAGATCTTTCTCATCATGCAAACCATCTCCAAGTGTATGCAAATAAATACACTCATGCATTAGCACACTTTGTAACTGTTCTTCATCATTATGGTATTGAGATTCATCAGGTATTTCTGACTCATCATCGTCTGTAGTCATAGTGTCATCTTCTAAACATAGCATGTCATCATTTTCAGCAATAGAAGAAGTCTCATCCACATAATGTGGCATCAGATGACCAATGACATCCTGGTCACCATTAACATTCTCTATACAAACCAATGCAACATTGAATTCATCTGTGTTCTCAACAAAGAGTGGATTATCTCTGCACCAATAAGGATCATCATTAGTACTAACTGATGAAAATGAAGACTCCTCAAATAAGGGGTTTTTCCAAACATCAACTGTTGATGCAAACATCTTTGTCCCCTCGATGCAAAATTTTGAATTTTCTCCAGCACCACTCATTTTTTTATCCTCTGAACACAAGGTATCAACGCTTTTAGTATCACAAGCTTGCTTAACAACAAACAATTCTAGTTCAAAAGCATAATTTGATTTTTTGATCGAAATCAACATCTTCATTCTCACTCAAAGACTCATGACTAGGCTCATTTAAATCATCAAATGAAGACTTGTTCAAATCTGCATTACAATATTCAATATTTGGCTCATTAGATATGCAATCCTCATGGTTATCCACTTCTTCAAACTCATCAAAATAGATTTCTGAACTCGCATCAGTGTCCATATCTTCATACTCATCATATAATGCATCATTACAATCAATTTGTTGTTTGTCTTCATCCATATTATCATCATCATGATCAGTTGGTTCATCATTAGAAAGAGAATCAGATTCACTTGTATCATACCTTGCATCTTGAAGGTTATCACCACTGTCACAATCAATAGGGGTTGCACACAATGACTGAGAGTTGTTCTCATGTGCACATTTTGTGATATTTTGTGGTCAATAGATCTGAAATTTGTTCACAACTCAATAGATCACTGCTCTGATCTATTCTTTTAAACACTTCCTCTTTTTGACCCTCACTTGAATTTAATGCATTATCAAATTGCAAATTAGAATATGTTGTGATGTCTTCTTTATCAAAATCTAAGAACTCAATGGGCTGATCATAAACTGGATCTCCCCAATCATAGGATGCATAATTGTTGACAACATTGTCAAAAGAATGGTCATAACTAGTCACAGTGAATAAACTGTCCACTTCTACCTTCTTACTTTCTTTTATGTTGTCATAACAACAATCCACATCACTTTTCATTTCAACATTAGATTGGGTGCCATCACTGATCTTGTCACTTTCACTCTCTTGAGGATAAACACAAATGTCTTCTTTATCAAACTGAAAACCATCAATGGTTTTCTCATTACAGCTACTTGTGGCTTGTCTTTCAAACTGAAATTCATCACACACCTCCTCATTTGCAACTGATACACTAAGGTTCTCAAGAGCATTTCCTAAATCAGAAAACTCCCTTGTCTCACTATGAAGACTTGCATTAAAGCTACACTCAACACATGTAGGCTTGATTTGATCAATTGTATCACAAAATTGTTGATCACATATCTCTTCTTCAAAGAGTAAATCCAACTGATATTCTTCTTTAGGTTCTTGGCTCGGAAGACTTAGCTGCTGATTTTCATTTGGGTACATTTCTTTTGTAAGTTGTTCAAAGACAAATTTCTCATCACTTGATGATGCATCCTTCTCATCTTCTACCTTTTCAAGTATGCACTTGTCTGAAAACATCCGATCATTTGCATTCACACAACTGCTGATTCCATCAGCATGTTTTCCCATAACTGAAGATAACAATCTCTGCACATATTCATTCCTTTGTTTCTCCAAATTATCCAAAACTGTGTAAGCCATTTGCATACTCAATATTTTGAAATCTTTTAACAATGCACTAGATCCTTCTTCATAAGCTTCAAAATACATATGGATACAATCAGAAGTGCTAGGTCTGAAATTTTTAGGGATTAGTGACAAGGAAATAGCAAATTTGTGGCTGAAATCAACACTTGACTCTTCATCTTGCTTTCTAATTTCCTTTAATATTGTGACCAAATCGGAAGGGTCTCTTGCAAACTCTTTTCTATAAGCATTCACTAATTCATCCCAACAAGGAAATGACCTCTCAGGAAAACTTAAATACCAATCCTGAGCTTTTGCTACAAGGGATCTGACAAAAAATCTCATCCACATATCCTGATCTCTGAATGAATGTTTCTCCATGAAGCAGGAAAAACTTTGAACATGTGCATCTCCTTCACATATGGTATACCCATCAAATCTAGGCATCTCCTTATAGACTTGAGATGACATACTTTTAATTTTGTAATCAACCCATGACAAATCTAATTGAGCATACAATGGGTCAAAGGAATTGACAATGGGTGCAATGACTTGGCAAGTAGATATAGTATGATTGTCTCTTGACTGGGCTTGTTGAAACATCTAGTTCCTTTCATCCATTTCTTTAAGTCCTCTTTCAAATACATCATTCCATTCAGGACTAAACCTAGGCTTATTAACTCTTGGGTTCTTACACTTTGGGGTATTAAATGCTTGAAGATTATTATACTTTTGACACTTCTTGACAAGCTGAATCAAATTATTCATTGGTATAGATACTTTACCTTGACGATCCATGGATATTACAAATTAAGGCTCACTAATTGTGCATAACTAAAAGCATGACCAAATGATGGGCAACAGGGATAATTACTGACATAATGACAACTCAGGCTTGAAAATTATGACAACACAAATGGATGGAAACCCCTAAGATACACAAATGCATTCTAACCATCCAAACTAGCAGATATTTGAGCACTAAACAAAATTCTTTCAATGGAACTGTAATTACATTCAATAGATCCAACAAATAGGAGTGTGCAAATCCAATTTTACAGTTCTTTCCCTTTGTTAGTGCTAATTCACCAAATAGGGAACCAAAGTTTCTCCTAAGACGTTCAAATATGGTTTTCATACACAATCTTCTTGAAAACCAAATGTGAAGAATACCTAGAAATGTTGCAGATCTGGAACTTCCTTCAAATTTTTAACAGGTTCTATTAACAGAGTCGCCACCTCTCTTCAAAGAGAACTAAACTTCAAGCAGTATGAAGTTCTTTCATAGATAGATGTTCTTCTGAGTTCCTTCCACTAGCAGAGCACCACAAATGATGGAATATTTAGGTTGACTTCAACAAATCTTCCTCCAGGTTTGAAATCCTTCAGTGTTTGAGCTAAATTTAGAATGGTAAATCATTTGACTCTATGCAATGACTCTTAAGGTTAATTTTGCAATCAGAATTTTCTCAAATTCTCCCCAACAGAGTCACCATTTTGTTGGTGTTTTAATTTTCTAGCTAGGCTTTGAAACTCTCTAAGAGGTAGCCAACCTCCATATTCAAGAACCACAAAGGCTAGTGGCCAACTCACAAGATTCAGTCCAAGACTGGCATCTCCTACACATTTGGCTCTACAAGACCAAGGTGAGCCAACCTACACAATTTCTAAGACTTAATTCAACCATACACACTGACATTGCTTTTTAGAGAAGAGAATTCCTAATTCAATTAAACTATAGAGAGAACTGACAACTTCAAGCCTGGATAAACTCTCAGTAGATCAATACCCACTCAACAATTGAGAGACATAACACAACGTTAAACCTCAACCAAACAACAAGGATTTAAAATGATTTTGCATTTAAATTTGTTTATGAGATGCACAAAACTGAATAATAGATCAGTGCCAATTTTGTGCCATGGAGTCAAACACATAAATTAATTCACCAGCAAACAGACTTCAACCCATGGATTTAAATTGCTAATGCTTTGCATCAACTGTTAGTGTCTTGCACCAACAATCCCTCTCTTATTATCAATCAAATTCTCCTTATCAAATCCCATCTGCACACCTGAAATCAAAATCACCTGCTCAAAGCATTATAACCATTTCTTTGAAATAGAACAATGAACAGACAAAACAATCTCATGAAATTTGAGATGATAAACTAAAAGAAACTTTGTATTATTGAATTTATATGACTAAATGTGTACAAATATGGAGACAATCTGAAGATATTCATGAATGTGCAAACACCTTCATGATTTTATTTGCATAAACTGGCTATATTTACTCATGAAATCAGAAAATTACAGCTTACAAACTCAAGAAATAACTCATAATTTTCAATTCTCTATCTACCCAACCCCTTACAATGAGAGAAAAATAGAAGAAATAGAAAAATGGAAGCAACCCAATAATTGATCTGTTGTAGACACATGGCAGTTCCATTCCCGTTGATCAACAGAATGTAGAGCATCTCTCATCTCTCTTCAATAACAAACTTTTCCCCCCATTCCTAACTTTTTACCATTTTTTAAGCAATTGGAAACCTTCCCATGTGGAGAATATTCTCACCATTCTACCTATTGTGTGAAAAATATGTTGCCTGTGAAAATTCTGTTTCAGTTCTGTTTGTTCATTGTTTGTTGCACATTAATTCCTAGCAAAGAGAATGTGTAACATTAAAATTCTCCTTCATCCACTTTCATAGGCATATATGTAAACTACATTTGGGATTAAAAATTTAACCCAATCCACAAATATTTACTTGGACAAATATCATATTTACCCGTGCTCCATTTACTTCATTGTCCACTTGCACATTTTGACATTTCACCCACATATTTCTCCCATAGCTCATACTTAAAATATTTGGTTTTAAAATAGAGCCATTCAAATATTACATCGACAATATTTAATCCATGTGGGAATACGCTTTATATTTTGCATTTTAAAATGCCTTGGTTTTCACCTATCCTCAGACCCACCTCTTTTATAATTAATAAATTGCCCCTACTTCATTAAATATTTCACACTTGAAATATTTTATCTTTATAGTTTACCTTTTAAAATAGAACCCATTTACTATTGTCCCTAGAAAAACATTTAAAAGTTTTCATATTTAATATATATGGAGGCCCGCCAAAGATTTCATCGCTCTCTTTAAATTTTTGAAGACCGTTCGCATGAGGAATTTTAATATTTCCCATGGAGCGAGAAAATAATTTACCATGCCTTCAAAATACCTTAGGCCCACCTTCATTTTCCTCGCACACCTTGCGGGATTTTGGCCAATGCCACACTTCTTCCCACAAGGTCAGCGATATTTGCCCATGTAGCCACCTCCATTCTTGGTTGTCTATCACAGTTTGCCCTAAACTTTCCTCGCTTGGCTATTTCTTGTTCTGGGCTGTATCTCCTAACAATGGTAGCAACTCCTCCTTTCATTTGGCATTAATCAGGAATTTGAAAAATTCCCCTAGCCGCGGCGCTTTGGATCCCTCCTACTACGAGAAGTTCAAAATATTAAGTTATTGCATCTAATTCGCAAGCTTTCCCCTATGCTTTTCAACATTCGCTGATTTGTAGTGGTTCCATATTGCCAAGTATTTACATTGCACTTGATGAGCTTGTTCCACACAAAGTGTAAACCAATATATTCAATGCCAAATTGATTTCACTCAGACCTCGAATCATTCCTTCTGGGTGTTTTTCTAGAGTCTTCTAAATAGCACTCGAGCCTACTCAAGACTCTACGCACCATGTTTAGATTTTCTGATCTCAGATTTTTTCCAGCCATAAATGCACCCAATCGAGCCATTTTGAAACATGCAAATGTAGCACGACTTTCCTTAGCAAGTTGATTAGGTTTTCTGCATTTTTAATCGGCCAAAGCAAAAACATTAGATGCTCTATCCTGGTGTTCCCCTCACTCAATGGCTTTTTGCTTGGTTTGCCCATAGATTGAGCCCTTTGGACAAGGGATCACTTGCGAAAACTCCTTTCTCTCCCTCAAGGCCAACGCCATAGCTACCTCATGCGCAACAGTACACCCTAATACGCACTCCCAATCTAAATGGTATATTCAATAGAAAAATTGTGTGCCTCTCCCACTCACCATCTTATGGCCTTGCCTCATGCATAGAGCTCACTTGGAAGTCTGTAAGACCTTTTCGCTGATTCATTTTGTGTGCCCAACGCCATGGTGCCTCCATCACTATGCAGACCCTCTCGCAAGCCCGCACACTCTCTAAGCATTTCCATAATGCTAACCAACCATGCCCTTGAGAAATGTCAATACATCTGCCAAATATATTGCTAACAATTTCGAAGGCATTGAATGAATTTATTTTATATAATGTGTTATCCTCCAAGTTGTTGCAATCCTAGCATTCCTTGAGATTGCATTTAGTTGGAGCCTCCCTTCATACAAGTTCATGAAAGTCTTTGAAGATATCTTAACAAACCTGTCTTTGTGTGGCATGCTCCCTCTCCCAATTGCATTTATTTAAAAGTTTCTAAAGCATTCTCAATAGCTCCATATGGTGTTCTTTTGGCGTGGGACCTTCCATCTGATTTTGGTGTCTACATTAGCACATACTCCATTGAGCCCTGACAATCCATTTGACTGCAACTTCATACTGCTGAATGGAATGTCAACCAAAGGAATCTTTTCATTAATCCACTTTATGCAACTCTAAATGGTTCATAATGCTCTCAATTAATCATTGTGTTCAGTAACAATACACACTTTTCCAATAAGTTTTCTATAAGTCTCTCTGGCAGTGCTGCAAGATAGGTAAACAACCTCATTAAAATTCTACTTAAAACCTCTTGTATATGCAATGCTTCCACATTTGCATGTATATTTTGCCATTGTTGTAAAAGACACTAAGCAAGTATTTATCACCTGTTCACGGTATTTTACATATTCTACCATTCACTATACATTGGCAATAGCACCTTCATACTTTTTATCTCTTGGTCAACATCTTTATCCACTTTGATGACACGACCTTCAAACTCCTCATTGGAAAGGTGGATTTTACTTTGCACTTGAAAGAAATTACAATTTTTCACCCTTCCACGCACTGACCAACTCAGAACAACATACTTGATGTGGTTGCAACACTGTGACAAATACGGGTTCATGATCATGCAAAGCATGTTGGGTCCCATGTGGCCTGACTAAAAAAAAATTTGTTTGCAAACAAGTTTTACCCTCAATTATCTCAACACTGCTTCTTGAATGCACCTAGAATGAAAAAAATGAACTGGGTTGCCATCAAAAACAACTTTCTGATATGTTTGCAAAATATGCAAAACTGGCCAAGTGGGCTCCAGAATCATTTTTGAAAACTGGGCAAATGATCTCCTGGAACAATGAAAAATTGTAGGCTTGTAGACATTTGACTTGAGAATGCAGTGCACCAAACAACTCGGTGAAATGTATCACGAGGTGGAAGAGATTAATCCGCAGAGTTGCTCAATTGAACTTTCTGGAACAATAACCTGCTCAGAATCAACTAAAAGTCACCCAATTGGTATTTTTGAAAAAATAGCAAATCAACTCCTAGCAGGCTGCCACTCGACACAGTAGATCATTTAAGCACCCTGAGCACATGTGCAAAAGGAAATTTCTTGAACCATCTCTGATCAAAAGATATTGATGCTCAAAGTTGGCCTCTCAGAAAGGTTTCTGAAAGTGCAAATGCAAAACTGAAGAAATTGCATTTAGATTCGATTTGTTAAAAATAGAAAATCAACTCATGAAGCTCTGAAACCTGACATACGAGCTCATCTTGGTATAGAGAATGCAGAACAAAAATCAGTTTCTCTTGACGATCAACTAGTTACAAAATACAAGCTCAAACAGGAGGCAACTTTGCAAAACTGAACGTTTGCAAACAACAAGAAAGTGCCAAACCCTCCAGCTTCGCTTTTAAAAACCCTATCAAAACTTATCTTGGGAAGCTAAAAATTGACATGCACATTCACATATGTCAATTGAATATGTTTGCCAAGGGGTTTTGCATAAAAATCATTTGGATCCAGATTATGACCCTCCAAAGTAGGTCATTCAGGTAGATTCATCAAGAGCACCTTTGAAAGTGCAGAGGCAAAATTTTGAAATGGCCATCTCAAATTTTCAAAATTTGAAAGTGACATCACAAACCACCTTAGATCAAACCCCCTTGGATAGAACCTTACTAGTTTTAAATCATACCTATAATGAAGTCTCCTTTACATGTATCAAAATGTTGATAAAAAAACACTTTTGATTTACCTTTTGGGGGATTAAATGAATTTATTTAAAATTTATTTTTTGTAAGGATGTAGTCCTTATTATAATATTTCCAAAAAGTATAATTTTAAATATATTTAGTTTGATTATTATATTTATTTTTTATTTCTTGCAAATGTAGGTTTTTCATCGAAAATCAAGCTCTTTGTTTTGCACATGTGGAAAAATAGTAGATTACCAAAAAAATTCTGAAAAATATCTATACACTTGATATTGATTTCCTTGATCCTAAAAAAATAATTATGTGTTAGTAAGTAAACCTATGTCTAAGTTGTAATTAGTTTGAATTCAAAACTTAATTAAGAAAATAATATTCAATAAAACACTATGAAACCAATTGCATGCACTAGATATCATATTTATGAAACTAAATTTGAAAAAAAATAGAATTTTGTCCTTCATAGAAAAAAAGTTGTGTTAGCAAGTACACATCACTCTATGAAAATGGTGTTTACTATTAAGAACTAGTTATCGAAGGAGATTGAAAAAGAAATGCAATTTGATTCTTTCTTTTTTTTAATATATTTAGAATCTACAGATAAAATGTCATAAATCACTAGTTTGCATCATATTCAAATTGCTCATGGTTTAACAGCTATAGGTGTCCAAAAGTGAAGATTTAGTTAAAAATGTTCAGTTCAATGTCAAGTTTGGCCAAAAAGTGTAACCCACTATTGTGGGATCACCTTGAAAAGACACACAAAGTAATTTTTATTGGATGAATAAGTTTGAGACAATGACATGGAAGAATAATAGTGATTACAAGTGATACTTGGTCTACTAAATTAAGTGTAATGAGTGCTTGAGTATATGAACTAGGTTTTTGATATTTATTGAAATAAGAGAAAATGTAAATGAGATGACTTTTTGAAATAAATATAGTCTGACTATATTACATGATCATTTTAATAGTGGATATGGAAGGATATCCTTATGACTAAGGATGATTGAAATGTCTTAGGGGTGATGTTCTTTTAGACAAGTCCCAAGATCACAATTTGTAATTTTGTGTATGTTATCTTTGCATGCAATAGTAGGATTAATGTTAGAGTGAAGAATTTATCTATTCACTATAATTAAGTGTACTTAGATTGATGAGGTTAGACAACATCTTGTCTAACTGAATGTGAAACCTTTTAGGCCTCTAGAGGTTACCTAGTTGTTTGGCAAACCTCATGCGCTACCTTTTTGAGGTTGGAAGAATTTTCATCTTACCTCAAAGGTCATTCAACACTTGACATCAAAGTTGTTGGCATGGTCAAATAGGTTGTTAGTTTGCACATTGCAAGTGATCCTGAGGTTGACACCTATAGGACTCTTGTATACTCATTTGAGTCACATCATGGTGCACTTACAAATCCACATGATAGGTAAATCACCTCTACCTTGCTTATTTAATCAAGCTCTTATTTCACATTTCAATTACCTCTTTTATCATCCTCTTTGATAATGTGAATTAGGCTCATTGCATGCAAGTGTTTTTTGTGGAAGCACAAGGTTTTTTCTCTTATGATCTTGGAAGGAAATCCTAACAATTGGGTTGTGTCAATCTAGGGCCATTATTAAATAGTAATTTGGACACAAAGGGTCATGGCTGCACATGCAACCTTGAACTAGGTTGAGGTCACAACAGCAATCCTCGCATGAGAAAATAGAAAACTAGCACAATAGATGAGAATAATGTAACTTATAGTAAAATAGTATTTCTAAGTGTGAGACTAACTCCCGAGTAAATAAGTGTGATAGGTAAAAACGTATCATATATTAGGAGTATGCAAGTAAGACACCTACACAAAAAATGTAAAACCCCTCTCTCTCGAGCTCTATATATATGTATGATGACTATGTATTCATCTGAGAGCTTTCAAAAATGACATGAAAGTGGTTAGAAATTTATATCACATAAATACAAATCTTCATATAATTAAAACCAACTTTAATAGATAAAACGATATTATATAAACTTTTAATCTAAATTTTATTGTAATATTTTAAGACTATACTCCAATCAAGATATGATTTAAGATAGTTGAAGAGTCCCTACAAAATTTGCCATTGAAACTGCCACGGATATGCAAAGAGCAATGGTAGTTATTATGCAAAATTTCTTATAAATAGGATAATGGACATGTCCATGAGAAAGATATAGGATCCCCATCATTTAAAAGTTTATATATATAAAATCTCTCCTTTTTTAAAGACGTATTATTTTAGAAACCGTAAACAATCTTTTTTCACTATCTCCCTAAATCGTGCCTTAATGTGTTGTGCAACCTTTATTCCATTACATGTCAGAGGTTGGAGTGGTTTATTACGCCACTTCTTCTTTTTTATTTAAAATGGAATTGCAATCAAAACTGACAAAGATGAGAGCAGATTGCTATGTCGTTATAAGAGCTGATTTATATAATGTTATTCTTCTAGAAAGGTAGATAATTGACTAAATTAAGAGATTTCTTTATACGTTATTCTTCTAGAAAGGCAGATAAATGACTAAATTAAAACCAAATGTACATTCAAGGAAACTAAAGATGCCAAACCTTCGAGAAAAGCTTGATTCATTAAATCAAAATACTATGCAAACAAACTGTTGCCCCATAAAGTAGGTTCAGTAACAATGCACTGCAAACAAGTTTTGATAGATTCAATGGGATAAGCATGGCCCTCAATCCACTAAAACTATTTGCCCACTCAAAACGTTTGGCATTTTCTCAGCCCATTCCTGCTACCTCTTTCCAAGCAAGACAGACAATTCTAAAGATATACAATAAAATAAACTATTAGTGGGACTGAAATAGACTACACTCCAGGAATAAAGGTTTTATTGGCACGCTTCTCAAAAGACAGTGGATTAAGAAAATTATCAATATTCCCTTGAAACTAGACGTCGAATCTAGATTTTATATGATAACAAATCTAAAGTAGCAGCATTTATAACACTAACAAAAATATTTTATTTCACGACGATTGTTACTGATTGTCAGTGTTAAATTCCAATGGGCACATATCATAACAAGATTGGCCAACTGGTTTACATCAGAATCATGATAGCCATCAAACCCACATGCTCCAAAGAATCTTGTGTTCTACTTTCTGTCCAACATATATTGTATATTTTTCCTACAGTAAAGAAATAATTAGGGTTAATGAAAGTCATAGTAAAGATTCTATATCATATGTATCAGACCCTGTATAAATGTATCATACCATGAAGTTTTGCAATCCAAAATCAGTTGAAGGAACAATCTCTGGTGTGAGGCATAGAAATCGAGATATGAGGAATATTACATCCACTCATAGCACAAGTTCTTCTTCAGTATGGCATTCACCTGTTCCATATCTGTTTGGAGGAGTAGCAGCCATGATTGCCCTTATAGCTTTTGCTTTTATCATTCTAGCATGTTCCTACTTTAGGAAACCAAATGGTGCTGCTTCCCAAGATAGTAGTAATACAAGAAGTGACTCCAATTTTGATCAGAAAAGTGATCAATTGAAGGATTTATCATGTTTCTCAGAGAATGATAGTGGTGAGAAAGTGGTTGTGATTATGGCTGGTGAAGAGATGCCCAGCTTCATTGCTAAGCCCACTTCTGTGGCATTTGCAGCATAGTAAGAATCTGAGGGAGCGAAAAATATGGAAATTCTTCACTTCACACCAAGCTTAGGGGAAACCAGAAAAGTTTTGCAGTACATGTCGATTATGATATATTTTGAATTTGAGCTTTTGTAAAGCATGATCTTTTGTAAAGAATGATCTTTTGTGCTTGTTATGGTTTATGACATATAAATTGTTAGGTGGGCAATGTTTTAGGTTGAAATCTTCGACAGCTCAAATTAAGCTAGATTTATTCGTTTTTAATATATTTTCAGAGTTAAGATCCTGGGGTGTAGATCGGTTGGTCGAGCTGTTGAAAGATACGGACGATTGATGCAGGTTCAAGCCCTGTTTAAATCTGCTACGCCCAAGGTGGATCCCATGTGGGTTTGCCTGATATCAGAAACTTAAGAAAAACCTGACCAATCATCCAGACACCTGCAACAACAATAAATAAATAAATAAAAATATATATTTTAAGAGCTAATTTTGTACATTGATTAATATTTCATTGGAGGGGAATTGGTTCACTGAAACATTAAACAAACACAGGTCATTTCCATTAAATTTAAGTGACTTATGTTATAAAGTTGCATCAATTATGCACCACTTAATCACAAATTTAAGAATAAGTTTCTCCTCCACTTGAATCACTTGGAAATAAACAAGGGTTTTTTTTTTATCTTATGAAAATGCCAGAAATTACCATATGATTTTGACTCTTATTACTTGCCTGAGGAGGCAGATGCATCAAAGGTAACGAAATAAAACTGTTTTCCCTTAGGTTGAACTGATAACTTCAGAGAACATTGAAAACGCATATCTATAGACCCCTTTTACAAACTTTTAACGACGAAGACAATCACTCTGAAGAACATCATTATGAATAGTCTTCTGAACAGCTCTGACAGTTGCCACTCTTACTGGAGTCGTTACTTTATTGGTAGATTAGAAGCTTTATTAGTCCTGTTACTTTTTATAAAATCAATAAGATGCTATTAAGCCTTGGGGAAGTGGGTGTATATATATTACAAACCTTAAATATTGTTCACAAGAAACATCACATGCATTATTCCTTTAATTTTACACTCTTTTGTGTTGGTGTTTAAGTGTATTGTCTTGGTATATAAATTTGTTTTGTTTCTTAGTGTGGATAGTCAAAATTTATTTTATGAATTAAATAAATTATTTAATTAATTAGTTAAATGTTTTTAACTTAAGTAATCTAGTTTAATGTTCTTCTAACTAATTAGTTAACTAGCATGTTTATCAGCATTTTTCTAATTTTCTTCAATTTATAAATTATTAAGTCAGCTTTATTTACACTAAAATCCAAATAGAACCACCTTTTCAACATCACCATTTATTCAAAATCAATAAGAATCATTTTCATCCATTTACACACATGTCTTCTTCTCTATTTGTCCTCTTCATACACTTCCACATGTGAATCTCCCACCTCCATGCAAAATAAATAAATCACTACCCTTTGTTTCATGATTCATTTCTCTCCATCCATGTGCCTTCATCCCACACTTTCATATAATTGAATCTCCCACCACCATCAAATCTAAGATTATGTACATCCTCAATCATCTCCACTACATCCTCTCCCTCCACTAGTCATCTAGCTATCTTGCACATTCATGCAAGTCAATCCTCACCCTAGATCTCACATTCAAATATTAGCCCTCCATATCCATGGATGAAGGTTTTTTTAACAAACGCCCTCAAAAATGTTGAGAAAATGTCTCAAGCTTCCTTTATTTTTAAATTATTATTATTATTATTTTATTAGACTGCAGAAATCCCCCCCTATAAACTACAGTGCGCCTGGTAAAATTTTTAACGTGACCGGCGATGCTAGCGCAACATGCCCTCTGGTACCACTGGAGTGGGGGAGAATAGACCTCGTGACCAACCTCCTACAACAAGAAAGATTTAGCCAACCGAGCTAGGGCCCCAACCCCTATTTTTAAATTATTAATATCTAATTTGTAGTTATATTAATTAGTTGTCATGAAAGTTGCTAAATGCAACTATGACAACTTGCAAAATGTTTTTTAATTGTCAAATTAGAAAGAGAATAAAAAAGGGGAAGTTAAATGTGAGCTTGGAAAAGATAAAAAGTATTTTTTAGTTTGCATGTACACATTACTAAAAAATGGATAAAATCACAAGTTAGAAGAGGGAGTTTACTTTCTTTCTGATTTATGCCAATATGGTTTTAGAAACCATTATTGATTTGTGTTTTCTCTTGTGCTTATATATTTAGTGCTTGAGTTCAAAGGCAAAGCAAGTTAATTTACAGGTTGTTGAAGCAGTGAAGTGTTATAGTGATTTAGAGGGAGAAGTTGTATGGATGTAACTCATTTGAAGGATTAATACAAGTCTTGGATTTCTTTGGGTGTGGAGTTTTTTTCCACAAGGGTTTCTCCACATAATTCTTGAGTTATGGTTTGCATTTATTTTAATGTTATCTATTTATTTTGATGCATAAAATTATCTACATATTTTCATTGTATAGCTTTATCCTAATTTTCCACATTTGGTATCAGAGCCAAGTTGGCTTGATTAGAGAAGGGGATGCCTTTCTTGGAGTGTTTGATTGGGTTTTTGGCTCTGGTGGGAGTGTGTTGTGATTTCTTGTAGTTTTGAATTCAGTGTTATAAGAGCGCTCATGACTAGCTCATCTTGGTTATGCATTGACATGTTTAATGGTACTAGTTATGAAGCTACTAATTCTTTTATTATTTCTACTAATATGACTTATGATGACTCTTGGTTGGTAGATTCAAGTGCATCCTACCACATGACTCCTCATAAGGAATGGTTTTCAGTTACATATTTAGCTTATGATGGTGAGAATGTTTTCCTTGGGGATAATAGCACTATTGGTTGTTTTTAATTCCCAACCAGATCTCATAGATAATCTATGGTTTTGCCACTTCCAATTGTCAATTATCTCGAGGAATTGGCCAAAAAATAGGTGAAAGTTGAAAGAAATTTCCCTCTACACTTTGGGCTCTACAAAACCCAGGAGGGTGATCCCTTACAGTATAATTATGATTTTTTGGGCCAACTTATCTCAGACATTGTAGATAACAAATATATTCTCATATAGTTTGCTCGATAAATGAAGATCTTAGAATATTTGGAAAATCCTTTAAAGCATTCGATAATATATAGTAGGAGAATATGAAATCACATGATACTTATAAAATAAACTTAAATGAAATGAAACTATGATTTTTAAAATGTGAGAGATCCTAGAGATGCAACCTCAAAAACATATTGTAGATCAGTGTCTTAATCCAGGGCATGGAGTCAGATAAAATGTAAGCTATATGGTATAATAGAATTTCATCTAAGCATTACAAAGCTCTACAACAATGAATTGCAATGTTAGACTCAAAATCATTAACCAGTTCTTCTTATCAAATCCTTGCACAATGTTACACAAACCTATACTTCCATTAAAGCATTTAACCTATTCTTTGAATAAGAGCATCAATAGAAGCATACATCCACTAAAATAATAATGGAGACAAATCAAATGATCTTTGATCAATTTCATTTATATTTTGTATAAGGAGTACAAAATGAGACAATTGGCTTCAAAATTGCCATTCTATTCATTCAAATGCTAGTACCATTATACAACATATGAAAAAACATAAGATACGGACTTAACAACCTAATAAAAGACTTGAACTCTATTCTTTGTGTTATATTAGAATATTCTCCAATAGATCAATCAACTCGTGCAAATGGCATTGAATTACCTTTTATAAGATAAGGGAGAAACAAGCTTTGGGCCATTTACACATGTCATATTTTTATTTGACATTCATTTACATTTCAAAAATACAAGTACAATTACTTGCTCGCTAATGGAATATTCCAAGGACAAGAATAGTTATAGTTACTCTTTAAAACCTTTGTCCATCCAAAAGTGCCTTAATGCTGATTGTTGAGTCTTTTTCACTCTTTCTCTTCATGATGTGAACCTAGGAAAGCTAAGCTAGTGAGTGAAGAAATAACCTTGTTGTGTATGACAAGAATTAAGAAGCAAGTCCAAATAGCAATGCATGATTCTTCTTCAAACCTGTCAAGGTTCGGTCGTTGGCCTTACCCCTCACCTTTTACCATACTTCACTCCATCACAAGCCAACACACTAACCTCTGAAACATCAAAGTGTGAAACACTAAACTTTGTGTTGAGAAATTAGATGTCAGGGTTCACCTTTGCCCCTTACTGCTTGCATGCCTTTCAACATGGCATAAGCCATTCTCCTAACTCACGATGTTTGAAACCATCCTTAATAGTCAATAGTTTGAACCCTTTTGGGTATCATCCTTCATGGTTCCATCTTTCACCTTATATAAAATCTTGTTAAGGCATAAGCCTTAAAGCTAATCTGCGAACTCCAAAGCTATATCTAACTTTCAGAGCTCGGGTTTCCTTCATACTCATTTGATCAGTTTTAGTTAAGGTATAAGCTTTAAATCATACTAACAAACACTAAAAAATTTTGAGGTTCAAGGTTTGGGTATCCCTCATACTCCATACTTAGCAATGTGTTAAGGCGTAAGCCTTAATGTTGACCTTTGGTCCTTGAAACCCTTTCAGGTATCGCCCTTCACCCTTTCTACTTGCTGCTTATTTGGCTCAATGTTAATGCATAAGCCTTAACTTTGAAGCCTGATGTTTGACACCTTTTTGGACTTCTCACAGACTTTCTTCTTCACTTCTTTGAGGCATTCGGTATAGGGTATGACTCAAACCTTATCAAAATTGGCTCAATTTTTCTAACTCTTTCCTTATTTGACAAGCAGTGTAGAGTAATCCCAAGACCCAAAGCCCAAACTTCTACAATTTTTCAAGGAATATTGTATCCTATGAGATAGCAGGGAACTGACATGTGGATCCTAGTTGTCATAATTTAAGCCTTTAAACCCTTGGGCCCACCATCAATTTTGAACAATCTCTATAAATAGCTTGTGGGTTCTACTAGACACATGGTGCCTTACCACATCCCCATACTTCCTTTTTGTGTGTATTTTATTTCTTGTTGGTGAGCAGGGTCCAATTAAAATTGAACACCTATTGTTGTGGGACCAAAGGAAGCATGACTTAAGACAACTTAATGCACATGTTTTAAGTTATGACTTAAAAGGGATCACTTTACTAGGTCGACATTATATTTTATCTTAGAAATATTTTGGACCTAAGGAAAACATTAGACTTAGGAAAAAAATTATTTCTCGACCAGTAGACTTAAGATTTAAAAGAATATTAAACAGGGTGGTGACGAATAAAACTAGGATATTAGTGTCAGTCAAAACATGACTTTGAATGACATAAATTGTAACTTGACATACTGCCAACTTAAAATAGCAAGTCAATTTAAGCTAATAGAAGAAATGACTAAGGAAAGAGATGCAAACCCTAACCCACTCAAAACTATCACAAAATTTAAAAAAATTAAATGCATGACCCATAACTCAAAAAAATTTATAGGTTCCATCATCAACTCATGTGTAGGGAAATTTATTCACTATGAACAAAAGGAGATTCCAAAAATATCATGGTGGAGAAGACCAAACATAGAGAAACCAAAACTAGGGAAATATCCGGACAAGGCAAACAAACCAAAGAAAACCTATATGCAAACATATACATAACATACATTGTACATGAAAAATAACATATCTTTTGAGAAGTATATTTTGAGGAATTTTCCATGTACTGGCAATTCCAAAAATTCACCTATTAAGATTTGTAGGAATTATCAATCCTCTCCATGATGTGTGTTGCTTACTAGATAAGGGCCCAACAATAATGCATCAAACTTCCCATGCTTTCCCTTGTCCTGAGATCTGGTATTCCATATTAATACCATACTTCCCACCTCAAACTTCCTTGGAGAGGATTTATTGTCATATATCTTTACATTCTTTTGTTGGGATTGTCTTCTTGTTTCATCCAATTTGGTCAAGACATTTATTTTATGCTACATATCATCACATATGTCCTCATTATACTCTTGGATGAATTTGTACATCTTCATAATATTATTTTTTGGTAGCCTTGCTTCAATGCCATAAACTAAGCAAAATGGAGATTTTTCTATTACTTTCTTGATGGTCACTTTATCATCCCAAAGAGCCAACTTTAACTTTGAGTCCTAGGCTTTCTTATTTTTCTCAATCACCCTCTTAATAATCTTTAGAAAAAATTTATTGCTTGATTTTGTTTGACCATTTCCTTGTGGGTGATAGGGGGAAGAATATGAGATTTGTATTCCATGTTTATTGTAGAATCTAGTGAATTCCTCCGATTTGAAGCACATGGCATTGTTTGATATTATCTTTTCAGGAACTCCAAATCAGATCAAAATATCATTTAACATGAAATCAACCACTACTTTGTTTGTAGCTTTCCTTGTGGGGATAGATTCAACCCACTTTGTAAAATAATCAGTTGCGGCCAATATACAAGAGTGTCTTCCACTAGATTTATCTACAATATCTCCAATAAAATTAATTCCCCACTACTAAAAAGGTTCTTGTACTGTAATTGGTTTCAGAGGAAAATTTCTTGAGAATTTTAACTTCCTTGAAGACCTATGGCATGCATCACATGCCTTCACCAATTTGTGGGCATCTTTAAATAATGCAGGCCACAAAAAAACCGCTCTTAGGACTTTATGAGCAATAGTTTTGGCCATATAGTGGCCAGCCACCACAAACATCACTATGAATTCTAGTTAAAACTTCTAAGGATTTATTCCCATCAACACATTTTAGCAACACTCCATCTACATTCCTTCACCACAACTCATTGTCCACTATCACATACTTTATTACTTGCAGCTTAAAAGTTCTTTTCTGATTATCAGTAATTCCTTCAGAACATGACATATTTTGTAGGTAATAAACAATGTGCCTATACCACCTTGAGGTCTACATATCACAAATAGGAGCTACATCAACATAGTCAACAATGTTTACCTAATTGGCCTCCAAGTTTTTTTTTTCCATCAATTTGGCCAATCCTTGACCTCTGACCAATTCGATAATTTACATGTAAATATTAAACTCTTGTGTCCTATTTATCCATCTACATCTTCTCCCAATGAATTCTTGCTATGTGAATATTTCCTTTACCGCAACACTTGGTACATATGCAACAATTGTTGCACCTACTAGGTATGTTCTAAAATTTTTAACTACTTTTAGCAAAGCATAGGCTTGTTTTTTTAGTCATGTCATATTTTAGCTTAGATTCTTGCAATGACTTACTGAAAAAGGAAATAGGTTGCTCAAAGCCTTCATCATTCTTTTGTATTAATACCACAACGATTGTGTGAAATGAGGCAATGGAGAATAACTGGAATGGCTTTGAAAAGTCATTGGGTGATCCCACAATAATGGGTTACACTTTTTGGCCAAACTTGACATTGAAATCAACATTTTTCACCAGATCTTCACTTCCGTATGCCTATAGAAGCTAAACCATTAAGAATTTGAAGATGAAGCAAACCAGTGATTTGTGATATTTTGTGTTGAGAATCTAATTATATTTTTTTTTAAAATAAAAATATAAATTGTGAATTTTTTTATGTAGTTTTTATTAACTTATTTTTTTTACTAAACATCATTTTCAAAAACTGATGCTTACTTTTGGCTGCATAACTTTTTTTATAGAAAGCATACAATTCTAATTTTTTAAATACAGTGTTTTCACACCATTATCTAGGGGATGAATAATTTTTCATAATTTTTTGTTGCATATATATTTTTTAATTAATTTTCTAATTCATAGTAATTATAATTTGAATATATTATACTTTCAGCTACATAACGTTTTTTGTATTCATTTGAATTAACTTATTCTTTTTTTGTTGGAATAAGGACATCAATAGCTAGTGTACATGGATATTTAAGAAATTTTTTTCTCTCTTTTCCTATTTTTCCGTATGTGTGAAATAAAGACCTCGATGTTCATTGAAAAACCTACATTCACAAGAAATAAAAAATAAATATAATAATAAAATTAAATATATTTAAAATTATACTTTTTGGGAAGCTTATAATAAGGACTACATGTTTACAAATGAATAATTTTAAATAAATTAATTTGATCCCCTAAAAGGTAAATCAAAAGTGGTTTTTTATCAGTATTTTGATAGGTGTAGAGGAGACTCCATTATAGGTATGGTTAAAAATAACAACTTTCTATCCAAGGGGGTTTGATATAAGTGGGTTTGATCAAACCCTCTTCAATTAAAACCCTAAAAATGGAACCTTTTTAAGGCTTAAATCATTATATTTTCTAAAAATATGTGATTTCAGCAAAAATCAGGATGTCCCAAAAAGTGTAACGCATTATTGTGGCAGCACCCCGAGGGATTTTAAAAAAAGTGCCTCCTTGATGGATTTTTTGATACCCTTGAAGGTTTTGGTTTCTTCTTCTCCCCAAACCATTGTTTCTCCTTTCTTCAACATCTTGGAAATTGGTCTTGTGATTTCAACAAAATTAGTCATAAACCTTCTCAAGACGTTAACTTGTCCAAAGAATGATTGAATACCTTTCACATTCTTGGGTTGTGGTATCTTTTCTATGGAAACAACTCTCTTTGGGTCTATCCTCACTCCCTCTTTGGACACTATGTTTCCCAACAATTTTCCTTTAGTAACCCCAAAGGCACACTTTTTAGGATTGAGAGATATCCCATATTCTAGTGCTTTGATAAGAATCTTCTCTAAGTGCACAAAATTCTCTTCTTCCTTCTTAGAATGAAATGAGGACATCTTGATAGAATACCATGAAGTTATCAATAAAATATGAAAAGGCTACATCCATAGCCCTTTAAAATGTAGCATCAACATTGGTCAGGCCAAAAGGCATCTTGACATAAGCATAAGTGTGCCAAGGAGTTGTAAATGTTGTTTTGTACTACTTAGATTCCTTGACTTTCACTTGGTTGTACCTTGGAAAATCCATCCATCATTGACAATAACTCACAACCAAGGACCTTTTTTAACATTGCCTCCATGATTGACAATGGACAGTTATCTTTTAATGATGATATATTCAATTTTTTGAAATATACACATAGTATAATATCACCATTCTTTTTTCTGATGGGAACTAGCTTTGACACCCAAGTAGAATGTCTGATGGGTTTGATAATCCCACCATCCCTTAAATTAATTATCTCTTCTTGTATTTTGGGTGCCAAGGTTGGATTTATTGGTCTTTGTTTTTTCTTGAAGGGTTTTGCATCTGGTTTAAGAGGAATCTCATGCTGAAACAATTCTTCCCTGTATGCATGCAGGTTATTATAGGACTAGGAAAATACATGCTTATATTTTTTTAGTAAAGAAATGAGCATTACTTTAGTCTAGGGTTTCATTTTCTTCCCCACATATACTTTCTTTGGATCATTTTTTGTCTCTAGATTGACCTCCTCTAGGTCATCTTGGTGTGTGGGAATTTGTTTAACAATGCTATTATATGGACCATAAAAAACTCTTTCCAATGAAACTACACCCTTAGGAATATTATTTGTCTATAGTTAGATAACCTCATTACCAAACATTGTTTCCTTTCCATCAATAGTCTCAACAAATGCTCCAAAATGAATTTCCTGAATTTCATCATGATCAACACATTGTAAGAACTTCAATATGTCATCATCATCACTGAATACTTTCTAATTCTAAATGTTTTCAAGAACGAATGACCTTGTCTTTACCTCAACCTTTGAGATACCAGAAAAAATTTATATCATTAGGCCTTAATGTTATGTTTACCAACAAATCATCCATAACATTCATACTCCTCTCTATCCACTAAATGCCAAAAGCATCAAACATTGCTACTGAGTGCCAGACAACATTTCTATATTGTTTCAGTCTTTTATTTTTTGATACAAAGCTTGACCTAACCTGGGACACAATTAACTCAATGACTCTCAGTTTCTTGATTCCATATTTTTTTGCTAATCTCAATCCCAACAGTAAAGCTTCATCCTCAACAACATTATTAGTGCAAAAAAACAATAATGGAAATGAAAAATTATAGTTTTTACCATTGGATGTGATGAAAATCACTCCTACACTAGATCCTTCTTTAGAACAAGCCCCACCAAAATACATTGTCCATAGTTCACTTGTATTGGCTTGTTTTATGACCTCTTTTTCCATAGGTGCGGGTTTATATTCCTCCTCTTGTAACTCCTCAACTCTAAAATTATCTAGACTAATGTCAAAAAAATGAATTATCTCCTCAGGGACCATTTCTTTAATCATGTGTGAAGTCGTTGGATCCCTAACAAGTTTTATGTCCTTAGGTTCAATTGAAAAAGTAGAAAAATACATGTCACACTACATACTTCCCCCCATTGTAGAACTCCATTTTCTTGAAAAAATCATTCCATATGTTAGGGGGTTATCTACCACTATAATACTCATTGTGAACTCCTTATCAGGGTACGCAACAAGTCTAAACGTTACATCCTTAATGATCGTAATCACTAGTACTTCCATGGAATCCATAGCATAACATTTTCCATATGCTTCGTTTATTTGCAATCCCATTTCTTTCATGATATCAATAAGTATAATGTTAGATGAAGGCCTTGAATCAATCATATAATTCTTTCCTAGCTTGTCATAAATTATGAGGGTTACATAAAATGGGTCCACCTGATTAGGACAAGTTGTAATGGTGGTGCCTAAATAAATCTAAGGGATATCATTTATTATCTCTTCAACATATCCATATTTTAAATCATTCCTACTCACTTCAGGTGGAGTATATACCTTATTTTCTTCATAGGTTGTAGATTCACCATTGATGAGGGCTGCTACCTTTTGCTTGTGTTCATCAATTCTCATCATTTCAAGCAAGGGAACTATAACTTCTACTTGTGATAATAACTGAAACATATCCACAAAGATGTATTTGGGAAGGTCACATGACACCACACCTTGCTCAATAGCCTTGTTCCTTTGTTGCTTAGATTTGTCCTCAAATTTTTTCTCATCACCTTTCTTTTCTTGCTCAATTTTTTGTTTATGATCCTTTGCCTTAATGTTAGGGAAATAATGTGTTCATCAATCTTCACCGCCTCAGGTTTCTTAGCCCATATCTTTGATCACTTTTTGTCTTTAACTTTCATTTTGGCCACCTTATTTTCTGATTTAGAACCCCTTTTGTCATTATTTTGCTCTTTGATAAATAAACCACCAGCCTTACTTTGATCACCATTCACAATCCTATTTCTCAAATGGTAAGTGTTGCTAGCTTGACAGACTACTGCAGTTGTCAATCTCTCAACCTATTCATTTGATGGTCTCCTCAAGGTTATATCTGGTTGATTTGTCTCAAGAGTAGAAACATTATAACCTTTTTCATCATCCTCATCAGAAAAAACCTATTAATGATATGCATCTACCTTTTTTCTCTAACTACCAACATCTACATCATTTGATTCTTCATTAGAAGAACATTATCCATTGGAAAGGTCTAATTTTCTTGTAAGCATATGTATTTCTCCATCATTCTCATAGAATGAATCATAACCACCAAGTGTGTTTTTCTCCTCTTCTAATGATTCTACTACCACACATTGAAGTGGAGAGTGTGGCAGCTAACAAGCTATGCACCATGAGACCTCATCAACAAAATTAGCACAGTTCTTTTTTAATGGATCAAGAGTATCTTTTTTTTAAAAAATTTTTTTATTAGACTGCACGAATCGGGTAGCACAACCCCCTATAAACTACAGTGCGCCTGGTAAAATTTTTAACGTGACCAGTGGTGCTAGCGCGGAATCAAGAGTATCTTTATTCTGCACATTTTTTTGGTTATTTTTAATGGGCTTTCCATTATACCAATTTGTATTGTAAGGGTGATCTTGCAGTCTTTGTGGCCTTTCATTTCTATGAAAGTTAGACTTGTCATTTGACAATCCATTTTTAGTATTTTCCAACTTATAGCTCAGGTCTTTAAGTGTACTTATCACCTTGTCAATCTTACCATTAGAGGTTGACCCCTTTTCTTGGTGACCCTTAGGGTATTTCAAATATTTTACATCATCTCTTCTCCCTACTTTGCTAGCAACCCTTCTATTACTCTTAATGTGCAGAGAAACTTTGTAAGCATCCCTCAAAGTTTGAGGATTCTTACCCCTGACATGATACCCCATTTTTTAATCAAATGCATTATAGTATGAGAACAAACACACTTGTACATTAGGCCTCAAGTAAGGTAGGATTTTGAACATAGCCTTTTCAAACATGGTGTTGAATTTAGGAACCATTTCATTTTGTCCTTTAGTTATTATATTAAATTCATTTAACATGAATCTAGGTTCAGTTTTCTCCCCATACTATTCTCTAAAAATACTCTTGAATTGTTCCTAGGATCCTATGCTCTCCACTGGTAAAGCTCTATACCATTCCTGAGCATCCTCAATAAGTGACTACATAGATAGTTTCATCATTACATCCTCATCCTCAACTTCAAAATCATCCATCATGTTATTGAATGATCTCAAGTGATCTTCCCCTGACATGGCATTATTTCCAAAGAATCTAACTAGCACATTTCTTATGTCAATAGGAAAAGGATTGGGATAACTAAGTATCCCATCAAAAAAAAAGTTGCCTATATCAATCCAATTGCATTGGTCTTTTGGAAAATTGATCTCCATAACTCGATTGAGGTCCACCACCACTCTACCCCCCACTGTTCTGATTTCCTTGATGTGCATTTCTCCCTCCCACATTTTGGATTCCTTTCTAATTGGAAATACTTCCACCAGATTGAGTATTTGTGTTTCTTTGGTGTTGAGAGGGTTGTCCCATCCACTAGAATTTTGTGGCTAGGAATGAGGAACAAATTGACCAATGGAATATGAAACATTCATGCTAGTAGTTTGAACTAGTTCAAGTGTAGAATGAGGTGGGTTCTAAGAACTAGAAGCTAAAGGATCTCCAATAGAGGATTTTAGATATGCAATTTTTTTTCATCTCTACATTAGCAGCAAGAATTTGTATCCTCTATAATTCATTTTGTAATTGCTCATTTCCATTTTCAATTTGAGATTTGAAGGATCGGGTGATGTAGTTGTGGGAGTACCACTAGATGGTACACTTTCACTTATATTTATCCCCTTAGAATGAACAAAAGGTCCTTTTCTTATATCCACAGGTTGTGATGGTTTTCTTGGTGTAAGGGGCTACAACTAAGCTTGTAACAATGCAACTAGTCTAGGTGTTAGTACATGGGTAGTTCATAAAAGAATATTTAAAGTATTTTTTTCAAAAATAGGGGTTTAGGTAAGACCATATTTTGTGGCAGGAATAGGGGAAGGCTCCTCTTGAACCATTAGTTTCATTCTTTCCACCCTTCTCCTCAATTGATCCCTCTCAAACATGGCGCCCTTTATCTTTTCTTGCTTTTCTTTTTCTTGTTTAATTCTAAATTATTCAAGCCTCTGGGCTTCTTCTTTAAGTCCCTCAATGTCTTGTATTAACTCATCCTAATTAATTAGAGTTACATCTAAATCTGAATTCTTAGGGGTATAGTTCACAAGACTTGAAGTATCCCTTATTGAAAATGGGTTAGAAGTTCTATTATGAATACCTCTAGATGAGATATGTCTAGGATAATTTTGTTGAATGCACAAGAAAAATGAGAGCGGGGTGAATCAGTTGTACCTTAAAACTTCAAAACACTCATACACATTCAGATCTACATTCATTCAATAAAGACTTAAATTTGTTATGATGATTCATCATGAAAAGAAAATAATGGAAATTGAAACACAACACCATACACAAGAGAGCACCGGATTTACGTGGAAAACCCAAGATGAGAAAAACCATGATGAGGATTATCTCACATTATAAGTAATAACAAGACTAATTACAAAGGCTCACTACCAAAGGGCTCACTGCCAAAATAGAAAAGAAGATAGAGAAGAAATGTCACATAGAGAAAACTATCTCAATGCAATAGAGAATCCATCATAATGTCACCAACACCTTCACAGTCTAATTGAAGAATTGTAGACACCTTCTACTCACTGCATCCAATAATCTAACACATGAAAGCTCAAAATAGACTTCTCAAATTCGCACTCTATAACTGTAATTTGTATCATACTTTTCTATCTTTTCTATCACTCAATCCATCAACAAATAAGCTCTTATTTATACCATGTTAAACCTTTAAAACTTTCTCCAAGGTCAGCTATGCACCCCAACTATGCAAATTCAAATTCAGTCAACACCGAAAACTTCCCAAGATGGAAAGGAATGAAGGTGGACCACACAATTCATTAGCTATGACCTATGCCCATCCTTACACACAATGCCACACTTCCACAAATAACTAAGAAATTTTGCAAGTAGTGTAAACACCAAGTTTGGTCGATACCCATGTAAACACCATTACACTTTTAACTAAATTCTTCCTTTAGTCTATCCATAACTCACAAAAAACAAATATCACTTGAACATAATCTAGAATATTCCATAAACACCATAAAATCCAACAAAATCCTTCACAACAACTTTCACCTAAAGAATATACACACCCAGTACATCCAGATAAGTCTGCCATACACTATAGCTCAAGAAACATACTTATAACCAAACCTCAAACCACCTTGACTAAAGAAAGGTACCAATACTTTCAACACTCATTTAGACTTATAAGACCTAAAACAAAACTATGGAGAAACGTGGAGGAAACAAATTTCTCCCACACACCTCTACAATGCACTGTTCACACACTGGTGAAGACAAATTCTTTTCTACATCAATCCAACACACTAAATTCTGGATACAATACCTCTGAACATATCTGATCAAAATATGGGTATGTGTTGGATCATGATGGGCCAAAAAATGGCGATATGATTGCCCATGATGTGGCTAATGACTTTTTTTAGCCTAAAATTGATGAAACAAAAAGGGTTTTTAAAGGAGATTCTCAGCTTTCCACCAATATAAATTATGCTTTACTTTGAATTTAATAAATAATTATTATTCATTTTCTATTTGAATTACGAATAAAGTCCTAATTGGTAGGCTGATTGAAAAACATCTATAGCTTTCAAATGGTATCACATTTTTTGAATCTGAAACATGTGTCACATTCTATGCTTTGCATACAATAGGATTAAAAAAATATTGAATTTCATGAAGATTTGACCAAGTTAAGGTGGTCAAACATACAAGTTTTTATATTTTTTAAAAGTAATAAAAAATTCATAATTAATTATTTACTTGGAAAAAAATTACCAAAAAATATGCATCACATCGGGACATGAGTCCTCTACTTATATCTAGAATCTTATAAAAAAATATTGTCATTTTATTGTAGTTAGGGTGGTCAGACAGACACCTACTTATTTTTTCCCTGAAATTTAAGTACTACTCAATTGAAATTTCAAATTTTCACCAAATAGATTTTAAAAAATAAAAATAAACCTAGTAGTTTAGAAACTACATTCAATTTGCTACAAATTCTATTCTTACATATTTCTAAAATAATATAGATAACTTATTCAAATTTTTACGTCAAGTTGCCTAACTCTGATTTTTTGAATTTTCATTGCCACTTAAGGGCCTATTTTTTTCATGATGATCATGCACATACCATATCTAAAGGAAAAAAGTGGATCTTCAACCTAGAAGAAATGTAGAGCAACACAAAAACACAACCCTGCAACCTAGAACACCACTATTGTTTATTTTTATCAAATTTTGTCAAAAGAACTTGGAAACTAAGAACCTGAGAGACATCCTCATCAGCTTCATCACTTCCTCAACCATAGACAAAATCTTATCAAAGCAACACTAAAGGTTGACACCAGTAGCTTACTAATGAAAACATAATGCAACTAATCAAAGCATGGATAACATCAACTTCTCTCACAACAATCTCACCAAATAATGATCTTCTTCCTCCTTATACAGTTGACACCAATGCCAACACAAGCTGGTTGACATCAATGAAAATATACCAATATTCTCATACTTACAAAAATCTCCCCCTTTGTCATTGATGACAACACATGACGTGAAAAACCATCAAAGACACAATTAGTTCTTCTCCATACCTATTTCCTTTTCTCTTTTCTCAACTTACATTCTCTTCCCCTTTGATACTTATCTTTTCACATGCCTCTCTCTCCCTTAACTTCTCTTCTTTTTCACATGAATTTTTCTCTCCCTTTGAAATCAATGGAAAAGGATAACAAAATTGTATAATTTATTCTTCCCTTCGACATCAATCAACCTTCTCACAACTGTTCTGTAACAATATTTTCCTGTATTTCTCTATAAACTCCCCCTTAGGAGTTCACACCAAACTATACCAAATCAAATACCACTACACAATGACAATACATAAACCTTTCTAACTACAAAAACCAACAATGTTAATACCTACTCCTCGTGAGAGGTAGCCCCAACATTTGTCTAGAAAAAAGAATGAATCTTGAGATCCACTAGACTAATGCATATCCTTATGCATCTAATTCAAAGGAGGGGAAATAACCCTCAACTTCTCTCAGAGATACTCAAAAGTATCCTTAGGAAGAGCCTTAGTGAATATATCAACAATATCATCCTTTGTAGGAACATATTCAAGCTTTACTTCATCCTCCATAACTTTCTGTCTTATTAAGTGATACCAAATTGAGATATTCTTTGTCCTTGAATGCATTAGTAGATTATTTGAAATATTGATTGCACATGTATTAGATCATAGAAGATAGAAATAAGCTCGTCATATGCCACTATGATATCTTTTAATGTTTTCCTTATTCGTAACACCTGTGTGCAACAAGATGCTACTACAATGTACTCAACCTCTACAGCAGATAAAGAAACTAAATCTTCTTTCTTACTCAACCATGATACTAGTATACATCCAAGAAATAATGCACCACCAAGGTTAGTGCAGGATCATGTGGGTCCAAACTAGCTCCTTAAGTAGTAATGAAATTCAGAAAAAATAGAGTTATACAAATTGACATAAAAATTTAAATAAGTTATTAATGTAATTTGAAAAATATGTAACAACAAAATTTGTAGAAAAATGAATTTATTTTCTAAGATACTAATCCTTTTTTGGAAAAAAGTAAATCTATTTGGTGAAAATTTGAAATTACAATGCAGTAGTACTAAATTTTCAAAAAAAAAAAAAAAAAGGTGTATGTATGACCAACCTAAGTAGAATAAAATAATAATATTTTTTTATGAAAATTTCAATATAAGTAGAGGACACATGCCTAGATGTGCAACATTTTTTTCTAATTTTTTTGCAAGTATATAACTAGTTATGAATTATTATTATTATTATTATTATTATTTAAATATTAAAGCTTGTTTGTCTAACCACCATAACTTGGTAAAGAATATATGAAATTCAATTTTATTTTTTTCATCCTATGGTATGGGAAGCATAGAATGTGTTGCATATTTCAGATTCAAAAAATGTTAAATGATTTAAGAATTATAGATATTTTTCAATCAGCCTATCAATAAGGACTTTAGTTAGAATGCATGTAAAAATTCAATAATAATTATCTATTTAATTCCAAATAAGGCATATCTTATATTGGTAGAAAGCTGATAAATTTATAAATAAACCCTTTTCATTTCATCAAATTTGGATAAAGAAAAATTTAGCCACTTTTTTGTCATATCGCCACTTTTTGGATCCCCATGATCCTGCACTCACCCACCACTTGTAATTTTCCTATCATCCACACAACCAACCCAATTTGCATTAGTGTAAGCACTCAAAGTGAAATTAGCATCATTTTGATACCATAATCCTTGATACAAAGTGCCCTTCAAGTATTTGAATATCATTTTTACTACTGTAACATGTGATTCTCTAGGTTCTTCTTGAAATCTAGCCATGAGACAAATTGCATGCATGATATCTTGTCTAGTAGCAGTTAGATATTGCAATCCACCAATAAATGATCTATACTTGCTCTGATCAGCCTTAGGAGATTCATCATTCTTTCTCAGCTTGCAACCAATAACCATAGAAGTATATACCAATTTGGAGTCTTCCATTCCAAATTTCTTCAACCTTTCTTTAAAATACTTTGATTGTGAAATGGAAATTTCTTTCTCTGTTTGATTTATTTCTAGTCCAAGGAATAAATTCATCTAGACCAAAATATAGACATTTCAAACTCATTTCGCATCTCTTCTGCAAACTTCTTACACAACTTCATTTCCTCCAAAAATTATGTCATCAACATATACAACTACAATTATAATTTTATCTTTTTCAACTTTAAAGTAAAGATTGCTATTTATGGTACCTTTGTTGAATCCTTGTTGTATCAGGTACATGTCCAACCTTGCATACCAAGCTCTGGGAGCTTCCTTCAATCCATATAATTCCTTCTTCAATATGTAGACCATATCCAGTTTGTCTAATAACTAAAATCCTTCTAGTTGTTTCATGTATACCTCTTCTTCCAATTCTCCATTCAAGAAAGTAGACTTCACATCCATTTGATAAAATTGAAATCTTTATGTGCTGCAAAATCCAAAATCATCCGGATAGCTTCCATTCTTACCACCAGAGAAAATGTCTCCTCAAAATCTATTCCTTCAACATGTGAGTAACCTTTACACAAAATTCTTGCCTTATTTCTTACCACTTTTCCATTCTCATTTAGTTTGTTTCTAAATACCTATAAATAGTTCTAATTATGTTTTTGTTTGCAGCCCTTATTTCTTCTCAATTCACAATAGTTCTTCTTTCATAGCTTTTATCGAATTTTCATCTTTGCATGCCTCAATTACTATTTTAGGCTCAAATTTAGAAAGTAAACACAAATTTACCTCTTCTTCAATATCTTTCCTTCTTGTCAATACACCTTTCCTTTTATCCCCAATGATTTTTTCTTTAGAATGATTCTTCTACATATACTTAGGGGTTCTAGAGGTATTTTCTAGAGCTTATTCCTCTTCAATATGTACTTCTTTCTCCTTAGCTTTTTCTTATTCTCTGCAAGTAGGCTCATCTGATTCATATCCATCTACCACTACTGAATTATAATAATCTTCGTCAACTTTGACACTTGCACTCTCAACAATATTTCTCAATATCTTGTTGTAGCATATGTAGGGTTTGCTTTTAGTAGAGTACCCATGTAAGATACCTTCATTAAACACTACATCAAACTTTCCCAAATTTTCATCTCTTCTTAAGTAATATTTTCTTTCAAAACACCCTCAAGTACTTGACCGTAGAAATCTTTCCATACCATAGCTCATAAGAGTCTTTGTGATGTTTGATTTTGCTTAAAATCTATTAATTATATAAACAACAATATGAATTTCTTCTCTCCAATAGGTTTTTGATATGTTTTCTTCTTTCATCATAGTCCTTGCAGTTTATTGAACAATCCTATTTTTATTTTCAGTCACTCCATTTTGCTAAGGAGTTCTAAGGGAAAACAAGTGCCTCTTTATGCCATGATTCTCATAAAAAAAATTAAATTCATTGGAGGTGAACTCCCCACCTCTGTCAAACCTCAAACACTTGATTTTCATATCCATTTCATTTTCAACCATAACTTTAAATGCTTTAAAATTTTCTAGAGATTTATATTTTTCTTTGAGAAAAGTAACCCATTCCATTCTAGAATAATTATCAATCAAAAGAATGAAATACCTATCACCTTGAAGACTTATTACTCTTGTAGGAACAAAAATATCTGAATGTACATAAAATCTAACAATTCGATAGTAGATTCTTCTTTACCTTTGAGACTTCTTCTTGTTTTCTTTCCAATTTGACAATCTTTGCAGATAACATTGATAGGCTTTGTAATCTTTGGTAGATCTCTCACAACTTGATTTGAGTTGATTCTTACTAGGTTATCAAAATTAATGTGACAATCATCTTATGCCATAGCTAGATTTCATTAATTTGAGTCATAAACCAATGACCATCATCACCCTTGAGTTGATAAACATATCCATCTATCCTTCCAACAATAATCACAATTCTGGACCCTTTTTTCTGATCTCACATCCATTATCCTAAAACATAAGATTGTATCCCTTACTATACATTTGTCCAAAACTCAATAGATTATGCCTTAAACCCTTGACATAATAAAAATTATCATTATTATTCTTGCCATCAAAACTAATTGAACTTAATCCACATATCTTAGCACTTGAATCATCACAAAATCTAACAAGTCATCTATCATAATTTTTAAGTTTAACAAACTTACTCTTGTCACTAATCATATGGTTAGAGAATCCACTATCACCATCTGATCAAATAGTTCTTATCCTATCTAGCATGAAAAGCAGATACCAAATTACCTTCAATTTTATCTATTGTCTTTGAAGGGCTAACCTTCACACATCTCTTAGAGTTAGCAGAAATAGATTCATCTTTTAAATCCATGAACAAAAATTCACCATCATCATCTCCATAATTAGATTCACCATTAGAAATACTTGCATCTTCTCTAACATAATAGCTTTTCTTAATCATCTTACCTTTTATCTCCTTGTTTTTGTCGTTCAAAGCCCTTTTTGGACATCTTGAAGCATAGTGACCTATCCTTTCACAACTAAAGCATTTTAAAGGAAACTTAACTTTATACTTACCAGTACCCTTTTTCATAGTTCTCACAAAGTTAGCTTACAAAGATCATCAAGATCCTCCTGATCTGATTCTTCATTCTTCTCCGATTTTCCTACCTTAAAAGTAGTCAGAAATTTTGCACCAAATTATCTCATTTTAAATGTAGTTAGGGAGCCATACAATTGATCTCTAGTATATAAATCTAGATTTTCAATTTCCTCAATGGTAGAAAATTTATGACTATAAGATTTAGGAAGAGTTCTGAGAATTTTCTTTACCACTTTTGATTCTTTGACTTTTCCACCAAGACCTCTGATGGAATTGACCACTTCATCTACTCTTTGCATGGAACTTGTAATGTTTTCATCTTCAAACATTCACAAGTTTTGAAATGTGATCTTCAGATTTTGCATCTTAGCTTGTTTAACCTTATCATCTCCTTCATAAATTCTTTCTAACTTTTTCCATATTTCTTTAGTAGTTTTTAGATTCATAAATTTCACTAATTCAAAATTTGTAAGACTACACAAGAGAGCATACATTTCTTTACCATTACATTAATAGGCCTTAATTTAATCTTCACTGCTCAAACCATTTGTAGGTATAGTATAATCATTATGTACTACCTTCTAGATATCAAATCCAAGGTCAACTAGAGAACCTTCCATCCTTTTCTCCCAGAATGCATATTATGTCCCATCAAACATGGGGATCTCCTTTTTGTGTGTCATCCAAGATCTACCTCAAGTGATTAAGATTTCTTCCAAGGAACCTTTCTCTAATACCAATTGTTAAATTCATAGGAAAATTGAGAGTGGGGGATGAATGAGTTGTATCTTAAAACTTCATAACCCTTATACACATTCATATCCACATTCATTCAATAAAACCTTAAATATGTTATATTGATTTATCATGAAAATAAAATAACATAAACTAAAACACAACAACACCATACACAAGAGAACATGAGATTTACCTAGAAAACACAAGATGGGAAAAACCATAGTGAGGATTATCTCACATTACAAGTAATAAAAACATTGGTTACAAAGGCTCACTATTGGAGGGCTCACTACCTAAAAAAGCAAAGGCTCACTACCAAAAAAGAAAAGAAGATAGAGAATAAATGTTAAATAGAAAAAACTATCTCAATACAACAAAGAATCCACCAAAATTCCACCAACACATTCATAGCCTAATTGAATAATTGTAGACACCTTCTACTCACTAGGTATGTGTAGGATCATGATGGGCCAAAAAGTGGCGATATGTAAGCCATATGATGGCCCATGTGGCTAACGACTTTTTTTAACCCAAAATTGATGAAACAAAAAGGGTTTTTAGAGGATATTCTCAAATTTCCACCAATATAAATTATTCTTTACTTTGAATTTAATAAATAGTTATTATTCATTTTCTATAAGAATTACGAATAAAGTCCTAATTGATAGGCTGATTGAAAAAAATCTATAACTTTAAAATGGTATCACATTTTTTGATTCCAAAACATGCGTCACATTCTATGCTTTGCATACTATAGGATTTAAAAAAAAAAGAAATTGAATTTCATGAATTTTTTACCAAGTTAAGGTGGTTAGACAGATGAGCTTTTATATTTTTTTAAATTTGTAATAAAAAATTCATAATTAATTATTTACATCGAAAAAAATGATAAAAAAATATGCATCACATTGGGACATGAGTCCTCTACTTATATCTAAAAGCTTATAAAAAAATATTATCATTTTATTGTGGTTAGGGTGGTCAGACATACACCTACTTCTTATTTTTACCTTGAAATTTAAATACTACTGCATTGAAATTTCAAATTTTCACCAAATAGATTTTTTTTTTAACTAAAGGTCTAGTAGTTTAGAAACTACATTCAATTTTCTATAGATTCTATTTTTACATTTTTTTAAAATAATATAGTTAACTTATTCAAATGTTTATGTCAAGTTGTCTAACTCTAATTTTTTGTCTTTTTATTGCCACTTAAGGGCCTGTTTTTTCCATGATGATCCTACACATACCCCACTGCATCTAGTAATCTAACTCATGAAATCTCACAGTACACCTCTTAAATTCACACTCTATAACTCTACAATTCGCATCATACTTATCTATATTTTCTATCAATCAATCTATCAACACCTCAATTCTTATTTATACCATTGTCAACCTTGAAAAATTTCTCCAAGGTTGGTTATGCACCTTGTTGGGGTTTCCATTTGATGGTATAGCATCTCTTAAAGGGTAGCTACTCCTTATACTCAAAGACCCTAGGTCAGTGGCCAAAAAATATGAGATGACTGATTGGAAAGCCTCTCCTCTGTGTTTTAGGCTCTATAGGACCAAGGTTGGTATCCCTATACATTAATGCAAATCATCACACTACAATGGTGGAAGGCCTTCAATGGGATAAATCATCTACACAACTCTTCCTATTAACAATGACTTGTGGTCGTGTGGAAAGGGAGAACATGAAAGAAGATCTAAACTATGAAAGCAAGAATTTTTTTTGAATTGAAAGTTTTTGATTCTACCCTAGGTTCATACTTTGTGAATCTCCTTGACCAGTGCCTAATCCACACAGAGTTGAGAATGAAATAAACTCCCACAAAATACCAACCATGGCTTCTCACAACCCTACTACCATGCAACAGGAAACCAAAAAAAGGACAATCAACATGTAACTAGGTTATCCACACTGCACTACAATACCCTCATTATCTCTATGCAATAAATTACACCACTCCTTGAATAATAATAAAACATAAACATAACTCAAATAAAAAATGTTTTTGAAGTATCAACACAACCCTTGATTATATTGATTCAAAAGATATTACACACAATATTTGGAGAACATAAATATTGACATATATAATGAAGCAGAATACAAATGTTGTATGGCGGTCATCTATTGTTATTACAAAGATCATTACATTTCCTATCTATGTCCAGAGGACTTACCCTATTCAACTTGACTCAAAGCAAAGAATTACATAAAGAATAGAAACATAATCTAGTAAGGAAACACTACACCAGACCACTCAGTTTGGAGAGTAGAAGTATGAACAGTACAAAAACAACAAAACTTACCTTTATAGGAATAACTCAGAATTCAAATTTAAAACCTATCCCTAACTCAATTAGAATTACAAATAGAGTTAAATCTGATCAGATTACAAACATGAAGAATTCCCCCCAAAAAATGGAGCAATAACTAGCCATAAAGGCCTCTTACACCTTGAGCACACTCCAACATTGATGGAATTTTAAAAATAAGCATGGCACCCTTGAGAAATCTATGATCAGATCAAGAATAACATACCTTGACAAATACTATAACCACTGCAACACATCAAGTAATAAATGGTGCTTCTCAACAATAAATTTTGCTTGGGAGAAGCAAAAATCTGATTTGTAATTGTCCTAGATCGATCTTGGTAGCTTAGAAATGGACGCACCATTACTATGCAGTCAATACCCATGAACAAGAGAAGCTAACCATTGGGAAATAATATTTTGAATTGTGGCCATCAATTTATCTTAATCACACCAAGATCCAATTCATATCGCTCACTTCTCGAAACTTTAAAACCCAGCCGCTTGATTAAAAAACCATTAAATCTGGGCCACTCAATCAACCATCACAATATGACTCATAAAAAAGATGTGAGTCATCCAATCCTTCAATCAGGCCATGCCACCTAGAAGCCTTCATCACATACTGCATCATTCACCTTCTCATCAGGTCCCACCAAAGACACACGTCACTAACCCGCTAACCCCGTGGCTTTTCTTTATTCATTATTTTATTCTCACGGCGTGTGCGGGGAACGACCAAGGTGCATTCAATGATTTTACTTTATCATCCATTGTTCAATTAAGGACCCATCTACACATTTAAAAAGTTAATACGCACATGCGTGTAAGTCATGACTTCAAAGGTGGCTGCCTTAGGACATAAGACTTAGGGGGGATGAAAAATTCGGGCCCACAACTTAGGAAAAGATCAAATATTTCAAATGGAGTGATGATCAAAAGACAAGGAAAAGGGGTCGGTAAACAATGACCACCTGGACATAATTTGTAACTCAGATGTCCGAGAACCCTCGATAACAAGGAGATCACTAAGTCACCCAAAATCTGAACCTCAGAACCTCATGTTGAAGGTTGTGAAGTTCAAAAAACTTTCTACTTGAAAATAACAAAGGGATCACCAAGTCAGGAGGTTAAGAAACTCTAGAAGTCCACGACATAGGCTCAAAATGCTTGAAAACCCATGACATAAGAAAATATTAGAAGGGTTCATGATTGAGGAAAATAAAAAACAATGACATAAATTCATGACTTAAAGGGTCAAGCTTAAGTAGGCGCCAGATGCAATCATGGTTTTAGAACAAAAGTGCTTGCCAAGGGTTTAGGTTTTTAGGATATAAGGGTTTAAGCCCTTCATGTAATTTTTGAACCCTAATCAGACAAAATGGAGGAAACTCAAAGGAACAAGGGGAAAAATGAATGAAATGGGCCTGGATTTTACGAGTACCACCAGTGGCTCCTATTGGGGATATCTTTTCAGGAGGAACAAAGTGAGAATTCAGGTCTCTAGAGAAGTAGACCAAGCAACCATTGGGAAACAGAGTCAACACAATACAAAACAACTAATTTGATAGCCCCAGGCCAGCAAATGAAAAAGGGGAATTAACATTTACCCCTGTCAACCACTAATCTATTAAAGGATCTAGTCTCCTTCAACCGATAACTATTTTTATCACACCATAGTAGCACAAGTAGCCTCCTTCCTGCAAAAACCAACATGTGATTACCCTTGAACAAGTGAGAACTTTCTCCATGTGTTTCTTTGTTGTTACATGGTAACCATATCATACAAGCCACATCACTATCACCCATTGCATTTTTCTAATTCTATATTTGGTGACAAGAACTGAGAACATAGATCAACACCATAAAAAATCTTCGTCTTTTCACACCTGTTGATCACTTCATATGAATCAAGGCTAAAATAAAAATCCTCAAACTCATATGGAATAGAAAAATGTGTCATCCTATCATGCTGAAAGGTAGAGAGAAACTCATCCTCAAACAAGTCAAATTGAAAATTTTGAAGCTCAACCACATAAGGGATATGGGCAGTCAAACAATTACCTGGTTGCTACTCATTAGAACTGCAAGAAGCATGCTTGAAGTCCTCAATGATGATGTAGACCTCATCAACACATCCATTCAGATCATGAGTCATTTTGTGTGAAGATCTATACTTTTCATATTGCCTCTCTTTTTCATCCCTTTTGCAATTTATTGAGGAAAATGTATCACAAAATTGTGAACTATGACACACATCAAGGGAACTTTCCTCAGTAACATCACTCTTCCATGAAATATTTGAAGCCCACTACTCATGAGAAATACTATGAGTTGCACCCTCTAAAAACAAGTCTTCATATGCATTGATATGATCTACATAATCATACTCCTCAAGTGTGGACTCGTCATAAATAACATCTTCAATTGTAGCAACACTTATTTCATGCTTTTCTTCTTCACATACAGTTGCATCTATGCTATCCTCATGCACAAACTCTGTGGGAGCTTCAAAACCAAAACTAGGGACAAAAGAAGGTGCAGAATCACACAAGGGAATAACCTCTTGTTCATCACCCATACAAAACACATCTTCTACATCCCTACTACTACAAAAACTAGCAGACTCATATCCCATACTATGAAACTAGAAATCACCATTAGACTCATCATTGTTGCTCTCTTCTAGTTCAAAGTCACCACACAAACTGTCACACTCATATAGAGAGAAAGCTCTCTATTTCCATTGTTTTAACATCAACAAGACGTACAAAACTACATTTTTATGTCACCTGATCATACCTACTATCAGATAGATGACCATTATTCACTTCACCAAACTAATATATGAATACATCTTTAAACTCACACCATGAACAAATAGAATGCATATGTATATTAACAAACCAGTCCTTAGCACCATCTTCTAAATTTATTATAAATAACTTCATGACAACATCCTCTTCCTCTATCTAACTTTCCACCAACAAGTCAGTGAAATCTTTCCAATGTCTTGATGTTGATTCTTCTAAACCACCTCTAAGCTTAGGCAAATACTTCTTTATTTCCCATGGAACATAATGTGGATAGCCATGGATTTTACTGCAATCTAGAGGGTTGTATAGCTCCAAAGAAAAAAAAATTCTTTGAGGATAGGACTGTGGTTCAATCATGGAAAATATATAGTAGAGGAGGAATCCATTTGATTATACATTTTTTTAAATAATACTTAACCCTCTACAACTATCCTCTTCAGAATATCCAACTTCTCTTTTCCCTTTTGAACTAGTACCTTAAAGCACTAAATAAAGGACAACATTTACCAGAACTTATTATTGACCTTCATACAAAATGTTGTAATAGAAAAATACTTGAAAACTACTACAACCAACTCTTCTAATGATGTGGAATATTTTTCAGAGTTGCCACCTCTTTGAAAGAGTAAAATATCTTCAAGAAACAAAGAGCTCCTTCCAAGATCAATATATTTTTCAGTTCTCTCCACCAGCAAAGCACCAGACTTCAAGAACACAGTAGAAATGTTGCAAAAATATCCCTCTTCAAGTATGCAAGTCCCTTTGCAAATATCTATGTTCTTCAATAAGGCAGAGCATATTTTCAATTGCTCACCCAAATATTTTTTGTTTTTCTCCCTAGTGTTGCCAATCTGTTGGCTTAGATGACTCTTTTGATAAGACTGTTTGCAACCAATATTTTGAGTTCATCCCTAGTGAAGCCACCAATCTATTGGGGTTTCCATTTAATGGTCTAGCATATCCTAAAGGGTAGCTACTCCTTACACTCAAAGACCCTAGGTCAGTGGCCAATGAACAAGAGATGACCAATTGACGAGTCTCTCCTCTACACTTTAGGCTCTATAGGACCAACATGGGTATCCCTATACATTAATGTAGATCATCACACTACAATGGTGGAAGGCCTTCAATGCACTAAATCATCTACATAAATCTTCATATTAACAGGGACTTGTGGTAGTGTGGAAAGGGAAAACATGAAAGCAAATCTAAACTATGAAAGGAGGAATTGTTTTTGAATTGAAAGTTTTTGATTTTGCCTTAGCTTCATACTTTGTGAATCTCCTTGACAAGTGCCTAATCAACATGGAGTCATGAATGAAATAAACTCCTACAACAGAACAACCATGGCTCTTCATAACCCTACTACCTTGCAGCAGGAAATTGACAAAAGGATAATCAACATGTTACTTAGTTATCCACACTGCACTACAATACCCTCGTTATCTCTATGCAAGAAATTTCACCACTCCTTGAATGATAGGAAAACATAAACATAACTCAAATAGAAAATGTGTTTGAAGCATCAACACAACCCTTGATTATATTGATTCAAAAAATATTGGACACAATATTTGGAGAACATACAGATTGACTTATATAATGAAGAAAAATACAAATGTTGTATGGTGGTCATATGTTGTTATTACAGAGAATATATCGTTACATTCCCTATCTATGTCCAAAGGACTTACCCTATTCAACTTGACTTAAAGAAAATAATTATAAAAAGTATAGGGGTATGTGTAGGAACATCACGAAAAAAATAGGCCCTTAAGTGGCAATGAAAATTCAAAAAATCAGAGTTAGGAAACTTGACGTAAAAAATTCAATAAGTTATCATATTTCAAAAATATGTAAGAATAGAATTTGTAGAAAATTGAATGAAGTTTCTAAACTACTAGGTTTATTTAATTATTTTTAAATCTATTTGGTGAAAATTTGAAATTTCAATGTAGTAGTACTTAAATTTCAGGGAAAAAATAAGAAGTAGGTGTCTATCTGACCACCCTAACCACAATAAAATGATAATATTTTTTTATAATATTTTAGATATAAGTAGAGGACTCATTTCCTGATGTGATGCATATTTTTTGGTAATTTGTTTCCAAGTGAATAATTAATTATGATTTTTTTATTACAACTTTTTAAAAATATAAAAACTCATCTGTCTGACCACCTTAACTTGGTCAAAACTTCATGAAATTCATTTTTTTTTTTGTTTAATCCTATAGTGTGTAAAGCATATAATGTGACACATGTTTTGGATTCAAAAAAGGTGATACCGTTTGAAATCTATAGATGTTTTTCAATCAACCTATCAATCAGGACTTTAGTCATAATTCAAATAGAAAATGAATAATACTTATTTATTATATTCAGAGTAAAGCATAATTTATATTGGTGGAAAGCTAAGAATCTCCTTTAAAAATATTTTTCATTTCATCAATTTTGGGTAAAAAAAAAGTCATCAACCACATGGGTCATCATATCACTTACATATCGCCACTTTTTGGCCCATCATGATCCCTCACATATCCATAGAAATAAAATATGGTAGGGAAACACTACACTAGACCACTCAAGTTGGAGAGTAGTAGTCCAAACAATACAAAAATAACAAAAATTTCCTTTATAGTGTAGGCACAACTCATAATTTGAATTAAAACCCTAACACTAACTCAATCATAATTACAAAAGCGTTAAACCCAATCATATTACAAACATGAAAAATTCCCCCCCAAAATGGAGCAATAACTGGCCATAAAGGCCTCTGACATCTCGAGCACACTCCAAAATTGATGGAATTCTAAAACCAAGCATGGCACCCCTAGGAAATCCACGATCAGACCAGGAATAATATACCTTGAAAAATACAATAACCACTATAACACATCAAGGAATAAATGGCACCACTCAGCAATAAATTCTGCTTGGGAGAAGTAAAAATCTGATCTGTAATTGTCCTGGATCGATCCTCATAGCTAAGAAATGGATGCACCATTACTGCGTAGTCAAAACCTATGAACAAGAGCATATAACCATTGGGAAATAATATTTTGGATTGTGGTCATCGATTTATCCTAATCATGCCAAGTTCCAACACCTATCTATCACTGCCCAAAACTTTTAAACCCAATCATTAGATTTAAAACCTTTAAATCTGGGCCACTCGATCAACCATCACGACATGACTCACAACAATGATGTGATTCATCTAATCCTTCAATCAAGCCATGCCACTTGATAGTCTTCATCACATACTACATCATTCACCTTCTCGTTGTGTCCCACAAAAGACACACTTCACCAGCCTACTAACCCTGCGACTTTTCTTTATTCATTATTCTATTCCCGTGGGATGCATGGGGAAAGACCAAGACGCATTTAATGATTTCACTTTATCATCCACCATTCGATCAAGGGCCCACTTGCATATTTAAAAAGTTAATACACACATGCGTGTAAGGCATGACTTAAAAGGTGGCTACGTTAGGACATAAGACTTAGGGGGGATGAAAAATTTAGGCCCGCGACTTAGGAAAAAAATAAAATATTTCAAATGGGGCGGTGACTGGAAGACAAGGTAAGGGGTCTGGTAAACGCATGACCACCTAGACCTAATTTGTAACCCAGATGACTGAGAACCACTGATAACAAGGAGATCTCTAAGTCACCCAAAACCAAACCTTGGAACCTCATGCCGAAGGTTGCAAAGTTTGAAAAACCTATGACTTGCCAATAACAAAGGGATCGCCAAATTGGTAGGTTGCAAAACTCCAAAACCCCACGACATAGTTTCAAAACACATGAAAACTCACGACATAAGAAAATATTAGAAGGGGTTGTGGCTTAGGAAAATGAAAAACAATGACATAAAGTCATGACTTAAAGGGTCAAGCCTAAGCAAGTGCAAGATGCCAACATGGTTTTAGAAAAAAAGTGCACACCAAGGGTTTAGGTTTTTAGGATATAAGGTTTTAAGGCCTTCATGTAATTTTTGAACCCTAATCAAACAAAATGGAGGAAACTTAGAGGCACAAGGGGCAAAAATTAATGAAATGGCCATGGATTTTACAAGTACCACCATAGCTCAATTGTGTAAATTAAAATTAAGTCGGCAACGAAAAATTTCGTGATGGAAAGGAATGAAAGCGGACCACAAAATTCCTTAGCTAGGACCTAAATCTATCCTTACATGCCACACCATGCTTCCACAAGCAACTAAGTACTTTAACAAATAGTGTAAACACCAAGGTAAATTGATATCCATATAAACACCATTACACTCTTCCTTTAATCTATCCATAACTCATGGAAAACAAATGACACTTGAACACAATCTAGAATATTCCATAAAAACCTTAAAATCCAACAAACTCCTTTGCAACAACTTTGAATTGAAGAATGTACACACCTAATATATCCAAATAACTCTTCCATACAGTGTAACTCAAGAAAGATGCTTTCTTAGCACAAAACCTTAAACCACCCTGGCTGAAGAAAGATACCAATACTGTCAACACTCCTTTAGATCTACAAGACCTGAAACATAATTATGGAGAAACGTGGATCAAAGGAATTTCTCCTAGACACCTCTACAATGTACTGTTCACACACTAGTGAACAAAAATTATTTTGTACACTGATCTAGCACACCAAATTCTGGATACAAAACCTCTGAATAATTTTGATCAACATATTTGAAGTGCAAAAGTAGATCTTCAACCTAGAAGAAATGCAGAGCAACATAAAAACACAACCCTACAACCTAGAACAACAATGCTTCTTCTTTATATAAATTTTATAAAATATTCTTGGAAACCAAGAACCAAAGACACATACTCATCACCTTGATCACTTTCTCAACCATATATAGAAGATTATCAAAGAAACACTAGAGGTTGACACTAGTAGCTTACTAATGACAACATAAAACAACTAATCAAAGCATGGATAACATTGTTGCAAGTATGGATGTGTTTGGTGGTGTTGTCATTAATATTGTCATTGATGTCAACATAGTTTAGAGTGATTATAGATGGTAAAATTATAGCTGATATACTATAGAAGTGTTGAGAGTACATGGAGCTATATTTATGAAGTTGTAGTGTGTTGATGCCAAGTTCTTTTGATAAAATTAAGAACTAATGAAGATAGTGTTGAGTGTGTGTTATGAGTGTGTTCTGGTAATTTTCTCTACATTTCTTCTGTGTTGATCATATGCCTATGCAGATTTTTAGTAGTGTTCATGAGCTTCAATGGATAATATATCCTAAGTTCTAGCTTCTAGGTCGATGAAGAGTGAAATATGTGTTCACCGGTGTGTGAAGTTGTTTGGCAGAACTATTTGTCTATGGACTAGGAGAGATGTTCCTTCTCCGTAGTATTCTGGTGGTTTATTTCAGATCTTGTGGATATGGAAGAAGGTTAATCTTGAAGCTTTCTATGTTCTGTAAAATGTGCTTGTGGTTTGGTGTTCCGAAAGGCTTGTTCCAAAGCTATGGTGTGTTTTTGCTTGGTTTGGATGGACTGTTGAAGAGTGTTTTGTGCATAAAATTTGTTGCAATTTTTGTGGGTGTTCCTGAAGGTTTCTAAGAAGTGTTACAATGTCTGGTGAAGCATGTTGGGTGATCCACGTGTGATCATCTTGCTGGAGATACATGTACTTCAAAGATCATTGGTGTTTTCATTAATTTTATCCGACCTAGTGTCCACACATTACATAAAAATTAAGCATTGATTAAGGAAGCATGTGATTAATCCAAGATGTTGTTTTGGGTCCTAGCTAAGTTTGTGTTTGGTCCTCTCTCATTCTTATCCACCGTGGGAATGTTGAGTAGCTAACCTAATTTGAATTTGTAAAATAAAGGATGTATAGCCGACCTTAAGAATGTTTCTAAGGTTGAAGATGGTATAAAATCAAGTCAATATTTTATGAATTGTTAGAAGGAAAGCAAGAAGTGAAGCATGCGAACAAGTGCAAAAAGCAGAGTGTGTAAGATTGAATCAAGTCAACAATACTTCGATGTGTTAGATTCCTGAAAGTAGTGAGCTGACGGTGTCTACACTCCCTTGATCAAGTTGGGGATGTGTTGAACCTTCTGTGGTGGACCTTCTATTGTATTTCTTTTTTTGTAAGTAGTGATACTCCTAGATAGTGAATCCTATATGTAGGTAGTGAGCCTATGTATTTGGAAAGTGAGTCCCTTATGGGCAGTAAGCCCTCTGGCAGTGAGCCTTTGTATATGGTATTGCATTACTATTATATTGTGAGTTAATCCTCATCATGGTTTTTCCCTCATTGGGTTTTCCATGTAAATATGGTGTCTCTGGTGTTTGTTTTCAATTATTTCAACTTCATGTTTATACTAAATAAAATATTAAAGTTAAAGTGGAATTGATTAAGATTAGAAGTAAAAGTAATTTTGGTAAAATTGATTCACCCCCCTCTCATTTGTCTTGTGCATTTCAACAATTGGTATCAAAGTTTTGGTTCCTCGAAGAAGAGATTAATCACTTGAGGTAGATCAGATGGCACACAAGTTGCAAATCCCTATTTTTGATGGAGCTGACTATAGTGACTAGAAGGAACAGATGAGAGGCTACCTGATCTGTCTTGGTTTCAAGACTTGGAAAGCTATGGAGACAAAGTATGTTGCACGAGCTAGTGGTCCTTATTTTGCTGATAAGATTTTTAACTATGAGGATAATGAAAAAGAAAGGTATACTATCTTTAGTGTGTTATCTAGAACTGAATGGAAAAAAGTTATCTCTTTGGGAACTGCTTATGAAGTATGGGAAAAATTGAATGATTTATATGAAGGGAATGCTAGAGTGAAATTTTCAAGGAAGCTAATAGCTAAGTGCAAATTTGAGAATTTGAAAATGGAATAAGGTGAAGATATTGCAAGCTACTATCAAAGAGTTGAACTTACAATAAATAAAATCAAAAATCAAGGTGGTACCATGGAAGATGAAGATGTAATAGAGAAGATCCTGATGACCCTACCGGAGAATTATAGTGACAAGGTCTCTGCTATTGAAGAATCATATGATCCAAAGAAGTCTACTAAATAACACTTATTTGGCACCTTGATTGCATTTGAGATGAGGAAGTTTGGAAGAGAAAAGGAGAAAGTTGAAATATCCTTTAAAGCAATAAAGATACACGATGCTTTAGATAGTGATGGTTCAAAAGAGTCGAAAGAAAACTTTACAAGGAAATTAAAGAAAGGTACCTATAAGTACAAAGGTATGATAAATTTTAAATATTTTAGTTGTGGAAATATTGGCCACTATGAATCAAGATGTCTAAATAGAGCTGCACACAAGAATAACAAAGATAATAATTATAAAAATAAAAAGGACATGAATTTCAAGAAATTGTATTATGTTAGAGAAGATGCTAGAATTTTTTATGATGAGTCTGAATTTGAGGATGACAAGGGGGAATGCTTATTTTTATCCTTGGAGAATAAATCAGTGTCTTCTAACCATAGAAGATGTGCAAGGGAATCTAGTCCAAAGAATAAGAAGGATGAGATGGAAGGTACTCTGGTTACTACATTTCATGCTAGACAGGATGGAGACTATTGGGTAATTGATAGTGGATGTTCAAATCATATGACCAGAGACAAGAGTAAGTTTACTAAAACTGAAAAATATGATGGAGAATTAGTTATGTTTGGAGATGATTCTAGTGCTAAAGTTTTTGGAAAATGTACAATTAGTCTTGATGGAAAACATAGTACTGATGATATTTATTATGTTAAGGGATTAAGGTATAATATTTTGAGTGTTGGACAAATCTATAGCAAAGGGTTTAATCTTGTGTTTTAGGATAACACCTATGAGATCAGAAAAGGGTTCAAAACTGTGGTGGATGTAGGAAAAAGAACTCATGGAAACATTCTCTATCAACTTAAAAGTGGTGATGGTTAGTGCTTTGTTTCTCAAGTTATTGAAAGTTGGTTGTGGCACCTAAGGATGGGACATGTAAACTTTGATAATTTGATTAGGATTAGTTCAAGAGAAGTTGTTAGAGATCTTCCTAGAATCACAAAGCCTACCAATTCTATTTGCAAAACTTGTCAGATGGGAAAACAAAAAAGAAGAAGTTTTAAAGGAAAGGAACAATCATCTACCGAAATGCTAGAGTTATTTCATATAGACCTCTATGGTCCTACAAGAACAAGAAGCCTGAATGGTGACAGGTATTTTATTATTTTGATTGATGATTACTCTAGAATGACATCGATTAATTTTATTAGAGAGAAAGCTCAAGCCCTAGGTAGATTCAAAATTTTCAAAGCAAGAGTAGAGAATGAAGTAAACCTGAGAATCGAATGTTTAATATCTGATAGAGGTGGAGAATTCACTTCTGGTGAGTTTTAATGCATTTTGTGAAGAACATGGTATAAAGAGACATTACTCTGCCCCTACAACCCCTCATCAGAATGGAGTTGTGGAAAGGAAGAACTGAACTGTTCAAGAGGTTGCAAGGACAATGATGAAAGAAGCAAATGTTCTTGATATATATTGGAGAGAAGCAATCCACACTACTATTTACATTATTAACAAAGTTTAGATCAAAGGTACTAGCACAAAGACTTTGTTGGTGTTTTTTCCAGCTAGGCTTTGAAATTACCTAAGAGGTGGCCAACCTCTATAATAAAGAACCACAAAGGCTAGTGGTCAACTAGCAAGATACAGTCAAAGACTAAATCTCCTAAACTTTTGGCTCTGTGAAACCAAGGTGGGTAAACCTAAGTGTGTTCATAAGAATTTTTTATGACTGGTAAAAAAACTTCTTCTTATAGATTACAGTCCCTACACATGCAATGAGATAGTAATTATTCTGGTATTGGCAAACCAAAGAATAATAACAATTATCTTAAAGCAATGAGACTGAAGATTTCAATATAAGATTTGCATCTCGTAAAGAGAAAGGGTTTAATATTTTAGTTTTGTTTAGATCTTAGGCCACCATGCTCAGAACTATAGCCTTGTAGTAATCCTGAAGAAAAAAGCCAGTGCCCCATCCATTGGGCACGAGTCATACAAAACATAATCCAGATATTATGGACATATCATCATAATGATTTACATCATTCAAATTCTATTTTTTAAAACAACACTCCTTAGCAAATCTTGAATATATAATCGTAAATCTGTAACTCATTTTTTAAGCAATTTGATTAACTCATTGAGTTAGGGCAAGAAAATGAAGAACACATTCAAATATACCATTGAAGGTGAATGAATATATCATTAATAGGCTCATTCACAACTTATGACATACAATTAGGAGAGAAATTATTCCAAAATGATTATCATTTATTGCTTTAATAACTGTAATTACATCAGCATAGCTTTCTTGCTTCATAAAAATCCTGACCAGAAAAGATATTAACTGAAACCTTCAAGAAACTATAGTAAAGGAACTGACTGTACATATATTCAAAAACTCCTAGATCCAAAATCTGACCCCTAACAATGATTCATGAAATCTCCTTTATAGATAAGAGAGCAATAAGCATCAGGCTACATTTTTAATTTCAAATGAATTTCATTCAACATGAAATTCAAATTCACATTCCTCATCATTAGAAAACATTGTGTATGATCTGAGGAATCAAAAAATGGTTACACAGTAACCAATTAGAGAAGAAACAAAAGAGAACGTGCCACACACGCGCATGTCCACATCTACAAGATGAAACACCAGGAAAATCACCACCCTCGAGCAACACACCCAACACCAACAATCATTTGGTCAACCCACGGCCCCGGTACAAGTGACCGCTTCTGGTTGTTGCCTCAGTTTCAGGTGGAACCACCTTCTTCTTTCCATCCACATTAGCATGAGCTCCAACAACTTGGCATGATGCCATTGTAGTTATTGGTGCAACTTTAAGGACCTCTTCATTTACACCCATGAGCTCAATCAAGGTTGTAAGATAACAACGATAATCTAAGTTAGTCTCATAACCATCACTGCCAAAACTTGAAGAAAGAACAACAAGGGAATTACAATGCCCCGACCTCCTGCCCATACCCTGGGCACTTACTGCAGGGACGTCAGGAGGACACTGTTCCTTTAATTTTTGTGAACTCCCTACACCTATCCTTGCACTTTGGCGTGGCTCAGACTTATCCATTTAAGAAATGTAACTTAGATATTGAAAACAATTCCAGTACCTGCCAACTCAAAAATTGCAATGATAATATAGAGCAATTCAGTCGTTACTTATAGAATAATCAAGTGCAGGGAGTATTAATTTCCCAAATTTTTGCATGGGTATGCGAACGATTAGTGGCTGATATTGCCACCAAAAATTTATTTCAGACGTATAGTGCATCATTGTTTCTATCAGGAGGTTATCGCTCGCACGCAAGGAGATTAGGAGAAAATGCTCTGAAAAACTCACGCCATTAATAAAATAAGTTTCAGAGCATAAAAGATCCTCACACAGTGATCAATAACTTCTTTGGAATTGCATCGTTGATGTAGAATGGACCTAGCAAGTCGGACAACTCAGATTGAGTCAACGATCATTGAAAATCCACATCACTGCTTGGGAAAGTACACAGCCAATCATAGCCCATGAAAAAAGGAGGTCACAATTAGACAGTAGGCCCCACCTAGCCTTGTTGCTTCAAGATTGAGGCCACATGTCACTTTTTTGCAAACCTCGTAGTACTTTAGGAACATTTACTTTGCTCGTGCAAGGCCTGTGAGGGATGGTCATTATTAATCCTTGTCATTAAAATTCCACTAGTGAAATGAAATCCATTTGTCACTGTTGGCACCTCGGGAAAAGACCCCACTCCTCCGTATATGCCAGATGGCATCATCTGGCAAACCTCACACTAGTTTAGTGACATCAGCAGGAAAACCTGCGAGGTTTGTGAGGAACGATCCATATCGAAACTCATGAGTGGACGGTTAGTCAAACTGCATATAGGACATGTATAATATTCAGGTGGGACCAACTAGTAAAACCTTCGATGGTATAAATATTTAAACTTAAGTGGCAAAAAGATATCGATAGGCTAGGTAAAAGGGGCCGGTAAGAGCACGAAGGAAAGTCTCAATCAGACAACTTAAGTGACCGGTAACCCTCCATAGAAAGTCAACATTGAAATATAAAAATAGCATCTCTAAAGAATACCGATCCTATTTCATGAGAGATCAAAAACCCTAAACCCAAAACTATCAGACCTCTAGTCTTGTAAAATTAACCAGCCATGCCCAATTTGAACAGAAATTTTGACAAATTTCTAATAATCCTATCAGTGGCTTTGAGTGGGGATGTATGCCCCCTGCGGGCATAGCAAGAATCCAGAATCTCTGGCTTCACACACTAGATCATTGAATTACAGAAGTGCCTTGACAGATATTTCACCATTCTTTGGCAATTGGACTCATGCATACAAACTTGGTGGCCCCAGGCTACCAAACAAGAAAATTAAAACTTGCCTCTATCAAAAACAAAATTCTCAGGTACGTAGAGCAAACCAAGTACCTTCTTCTTGATGCTTCAAAAATAATGGGGTAATCAATATGCTTGGAAGTATCATAATGTTTACTAATACTCCCCTGCACCAATTCAGTCAATGCCCTGTACCCAAACTTTAAAAGCAACGTATGACCATAATAATATTTCACCTTACTCTACCCCTAGTCATATTTTATAGAATGTTAGCTTAATTGAGCTGAGAAATGGAAACATTCATAACTTATTGGGTCTGCAACATCACACATTTTGGCATCATCATCAGTTTATAAACTAAAAATTCTCATACAAAACTATGTGCATGCTATCCATACTTCCATTGCTCAGCAAATATGATACATAACTTAGGGAATCCTCACCCTGGAATTTCCCACATAAGCTTGGTTGCTAGCACTTGAATTCTATCAATTTGGAATACATCTTGGCATTACAAATATCGGTAATATTAGCTACATCATTCTTCATGGAATGTGTAAACACATTCATCTCAGGCCTCTCAATATAGATCTTCCCCCGCACTTCTTCATTTATTCTCAAATGAAAACCCTCAAAAACAAGGTCAAATATATCAATCTCATCACGGGTAATAGAGGAACAATAGTATGCACTGGCCTCCCTGTTCTTAGTACCACCTACTCTATGTGTTAATTTATAAGTGAAAATTTTGGCACAAACTGAAAACGGTTCACCAACAATATCAATGTCACCTTCATTATAAGATGGAATCTTTTCACTAGCAATATCAATGTCACCTAGTAGCAACAAATCAATCTCAGCTTCATACAAACAGTCAAGAAAATCAATAGTACCAATATTTTCATCATTATATTGGTTGTCTCCAGTACTATTCTTTTGATCACACACCTCATTGTCCTCAAATTTCTCAACATTTATACAGTAAATTTGTTCCATTGCCAGTATACTTGGAGTATACTCTAAATATTTATCATCTGAAATTTGTTCCTTCACTTGGAAACAAGTAAAATCATGAGGCTCCCTATTTCCATACAACTCTGGTAAAAAGAAAAACTCAGTTCCATCCTCAGTACTACAATCATTACTTCTGAAATCACAATCACTGGCCTGCAACAAAATCTCAGTGACATGATCATTACAATCAGGATTAGGAAATACAATGGGTGTCTCATATAATCCTACATCATTTTTCACCTCAAATTCCTCTGCAATTATCCAACTTTCTTCAAAAGGGCAAGCATTATCTTCATTTTGTGTAGATACATTCTTAGTTGATTCTGCAATCTCTATCCATTTCATGACTTGGGCCAAATTAGTAGGTTTCAATTCTTTTGGAAAAGCACTTAGCCCCGGTTCATAAAGTTCACAAAATAAATCAATGCATTCATAGTCATTAGGTCTATGATCTGTAGGGATTTGCATTAAGGCTTCTAAAAATATCAATAAAAATTCATATGGTGATTCCTTCTCCTACCTCTTCATTTCATACAATTTTGGGACAAGAGGAGTTTGACCATCATCATTCAAACTGGACTAGCTCTCAACTTGAATTTCATTATCTTCAAACTGCAGTGGTGAAGATATTATAGTTTTCAAAGCACCCTTATCACAATCACTGTGTTGAGCAACCAACTTAGACATTTTACTAGTATGAGCTAGGCTAGGGTAATCAATACTTGTAACCAGATACCCTTTCATCATTGAGTATTTCATATTATTTTCAATTTCCATAGCCATTTTATATGCTTGGTGCAGGTTTTTAGGTTCTTTATATCTTAATAGGTAACCCTTCCTCTTGTCAAAAGCACCAAGATATACAACCGAGCATTCAGCCTCACTTGGTCTAATTTATTAAGGGATTTCCCTTAAAGCTCTTGAAAATCTGAGATTAAAATATGGGATTATCTCCTCTTCTTTTATGTGGATTCCCATAAAACCTTTTTCTTAATATGTTGGGATTAACTCTTTCACCAAATTGTTCCATAAAAACTATCACCAACTGATTCCATGAATTAACATAATAGGTAGGCAAATAGGAAAACCAATCCTTGACATCACCCCCTAAGGATTTCACAAAAATCTAAATAACAACATCATCATGAATGATTTCATAATCTCCCATTACATCTACAAAATGTTGTAATTGCTTAGAGGCTAATTCTGCACTCTGCCCTATATATTTTGGCAAATACTTCCTAATCTTCTTAGGAATTGGATTAGGGTAACCACTGACATCACTGAAAATAAGAGGCATATACCTTTGAGTTACCAAAACCCCTAAAGGGCTTAATGAAACTTTTTCTCTTTGCATACTTATGTCTGACCTTACATATGGGAAATCACTTATACCCATTTAGAATTTGTCAAAACAATACATGTTTATCAAACATATCATTTACCATCTCAACCATGACTCCATTAGTGACTGAAGTTATTATTCCATTCTTTCAGAAATATGGTGTAACATAAACATTTTTTGTAAGTTCTTTTACATATTGCATCATTAGAAGTATGGAAAATCTAATCATTGTATCCCTTGCTTGATGCTAAACATCTAGTTTGGAACCATTTTTCATCCTTAATTACAAACACCCTTTACAATTAGAAATAATGAAATGTTTAGATTTGATGAAATACCTGGTAATTTTTGCAGCAGGTGCTAATCTTCTCTCCCTAACTATAAGTATTACAGATCTAGGACTTTTCCTTTATTCATCAACTAGTTCTTCAGACAGAGTCACCGCCTCTGTAATAGAGGACCGAATTTCACAAGAAATATGAAATTCCTTTTCAAAGCTTGATAGATTATGGATTTTTTACCCACAATAGAGTCACACCATGCCATTACCAATCTCTTTCAAAACCACAATCCATCACCATCCAAATTCACTTAAACAAATGATTCTGGATAGTCGCCTCCAATTACTGTGGTTTATTTTTTCAAACTTTTTTTCAAATTTTTTTTCTCAAAAATTCTCCCAAATAAAACACAATTCAACTAAAACTCCAGAATCAATGGGACACCACAAATAATTGAGACTTTCAAGTTCATTTCAACAACCCCTTCCTTCTAGGGTTGAAAACACTCACTATTAAGATTCATAATGGCAAACAATAATATGACTCTATGACCATTTGCAACTGGAGATTCATAATTTTTGATAGCGGAGTCGCCATTTTGTTGGTGTTTTTTCCAGCTATGCTTTGAAATTCCCTAGGAGGTGGCCAACCTCTATAATCAAGAACCACAAAGGCTAGTGGTCAACTAACGAAATTCAATCAAAGACTGAATCTCCTACACTTTTGGCTCTGTGAAACCAAGATGGGTAAACCTAAGTGTGTTCATAAGAATGTTTTATGACTAGTAAGAACACTTCTTCTTACAGATTACAATCCCTACATAGGCAATGAGATAGTAATTATTCTAGTATTGGCAAACCAAAGAATAATAAAAATTATCTTAAAGCAACGGGATTGAAGATTTAAATATAAGATTTGCATCTCATAAAGAGAAAGGGTTTAATATTTTAGTTTTGTTTAGATATTAGACCACAATGCTTAGAACTACAGCCCCATAGTAATCCTGAAGAAAATAGCTAGTGCCCCATCCATTGGGTAGGAGTCATACAAAACATAATCTAGATATTATGGACATATCACCATAATGATTTACATCATGCGAATTCTAGTTTTTAAAACAACACTCCTTAGCAAATCTTGAACATATAATCATAAATTTGTAAGTCATTTTTAAGCAATTTGATTAACTCATTGAGTTAATAATAGAAAATGAAGAACACATTCAAATATACCATTGAAGGTGAATGAATATATCATTAATAGGCTCGTTCACAACTTATGACATACAATTAGGAGAGCAATTGTTCTAAAATGATTATCATTTACTGCTTTAATATCTGTAATTACATCAGCTTATCTTGCTTGCTTCATAAAAATCCTGACAGAAAAGATATTAACTAAAACCTTCAAGACACTATAGTAAAGGAACTGACTGTACATATATTCAAAACCTCCTGGATCCAAAATCTGACCCCTAACAATGATTCATGAAATCTCCTTTATAGACAAGTGAGCAATAAGCATCAGGCTACATTGTTAATTTCAAATGAATTTCATTCAACATGAAATTTGAATTCACATTCCTCATCATTATAAAATATTGTGTATGATCCAAGGAATCAAAAATCGGTTACAGAGTAACTAGTCGGAGAGGAAACAAAAAAGAAGGTGCCATGCACGTGCACGTCCACATCTGCAAGACAAAACACCAGGAAAATCACCACCCATGAGAAACACACCCAACACTAGCAATCATTTGGTCGACCCACAAGCCCAGTACAAGCGATCACTTTTGGTTCTCACCTTAGTTTGAGGTGGAACCACCTTCTTCTTTCCATCCACATCTACAAGAGCTCCAACAACCTGGCACAGTGCCATTGCATTTATTGGTGCAACTGCAAGGATCTCTTCATTTACACCCATGAGCTTAGTCAAGGTTGCAAGATAATAGTGATAATCTGAGTCAGTCTCAGAACCATCACAGCTAAGTTTGAAGAAAGAACAACAGGGGATTACAATGCCTCGACCTCCTACCCATACCCTGGGCACTTGGCTCAAGAATGTCTAGAGGACACTATTCCTTTAATTTTTGTGAACTCCCTGCACCTATCCTTGCACTTCGGCATGGATCAGACTTATCCATTGAAGAAATGTAACTTAGAGATTGCAAACAAATCCACTACCTGCCTTCTCAAAAATTGCAATGATAAAATAGAGCAATTCAGCCATTACTTATAGAATAATCAGGTGCATGGAGTATTAATTTCACAAATGTTCACACACGTATGTGAACAATTAGTGGCTAATATTGCCACCACAAATTTATTTCAGGCGTACAATGCATCATTGTTTCTATCAGGAGGTTACTGCTCGCATGCAAGGAGATTTAGAGAGAATCCTTTGAAAAACTCATGCCATTAATAAAATAAGTTTTAGAGCGTAAAAGCTCCTCATGCAGATGATCAGTAACTTCTTTGAAATTGCACTGTTGATGTAGAACGAACCTGACATGTCAGATGACTCAGATTGAGTCAACGATCATTGAAAATCCACATCACCGCCTGGGAAAGAACACAACTAATCATAGCCCATGAAAATAGGAGGTCACAATCAGACAATAGGCCCCACCTAGCCCTGTTGCTTCAAGAACCAGGCCATGTGTCGCTTTTTCGCAAACCTCGAAGTACTTTAGGAATATTTACTTTGCTTGTGTGAGGCCTGCAAGGGATGGTAATTATTAATCCCCGTGATTAAAATTCCACTAGTGAAATGACATCTATTTGTCACTGTTGGCGCCTCGATAAAAGACCCCACTCCTCCATATATTCTAGATGGCAGCATCTCGCAGACCTCACACTACTTAAGTGACATCAGCAGCAAAACTTGTGAGGTTTGCGAGGAACGATCCAGATCAAAACCTATGATTAGACGATTAGCCAAACTGCATATAGGACATGTAGAATATTCAGGTGGGACCAGCCAGTAAAAATTTTGGTGGTATAAATATTTAAGCTTAAGTGGCAAAAAGAGACCGATAGGTTGGGTAAAAGGGGCTGATAAGAGCATGAAGGAAAGGCTTAATCAAACAACTTAAGTGACCGGTAACCCTCCATAGCAATTCAACATTGAAAAATAACAATAATGTTTCTAAAGAATACCGATCATATTTCACAAGAGATCAAAAACCCTAAACCCAAACTATCAGACCTCTAGTCTTGTAAAAGTAACCAGCCATGCCCAATTTGAACAGAAATTTTGACAAATTTCTAAGAATCCCATCATAATCCTTATGAGTTATGGACTAGTAAGACTCCTACTATTAAATACTTTAAAGTGTTTGGAAGTAGATGTTACATTAAGAGAGATGGTGAGAATCTTGGAAAGTTTGATTCAAGATGTGATGAAATTATTTTCCTTGGATATTCAACTAACAACAAAGAATATAGATGCTTCAATAAAAGATTGAGGAAAATAGTTGAAAATGCAAATGTAAAGGTTGATGAAGCTGTGAATAGACCAGTTGAGATAACTGAAGTTGAACCAGATGATCTTGTCTACGGACAAGTACAAGAAGAAGAGGAGATTTTAGAACATGCTATGACTCCCAAGTATGTACAGAAGAATCATCCAGAGGAACATATAATTGGAGACATACCTGAAGGTGTAAAGACAAGAAGAAAAGTGGTTGAGGTAAATAGAACCTAAGACTGTGAGTGAGGCATGCAAAGATGAGAGTTGGATGAGAGCAATGAAAGAGGAACTGCTATAGATAGAGAAGAATTAGACATGGGAATTGGTTCCTAGACTTGTAAACAAGAATGTAATAGGTTCAAAATGGGTTCAGGAATAATATGAATGAAGATGATGGAGTAGTAAGGAATAAGGAAATAATTGTATGTAAAGTTTATTCATAGGTTGAAGGAATAGACTTTGAAGAAATTTTTGCCTCAATGGAGAGAATGGAGGCCACTTGGTTATTTTTGGAATTTTGCGCTTGTAAAGATTTTAAAGTGTACCAGATGGATGCTAAACTTGCATTCCTAAATGAAGAATTGGAAGAAGAAGTGTGCATGGAGCAACTGAAAGGATTTCAGCTATCAGACAAAACTGGACATGGTCTATAAATTGAAAAAGGCATTATATGGACTTAAATAGGCTCCTAGAGCTTGGTATGTAAGGTTGGATAGATATTTAACACAAAAAGGATTCAACAAAGCTTTCACAGACAACAATCTTTATTTCAGAGTTGAAGGTAAAAGAATGTTGATAGTTGTGGTATATGTTGATGACATTATTTTTGGAGGAAATGAAGGTATGTGCAAGAAATTTGCAGATGAGATGCAAAAAGAGTTTGAAATGTCTATGATTGGTGAGTTGAATTTCTTCCTTGGACTACAAGTGAATCAAACTAATAAGGGGATATTAATTCCATAATCTAATTATGTTAAAGAGTTGTTGAATAATTTTGGAATGGATGATTCCAAACCGGTCTATACCCCTATGGTAACTGGATGCAAGCTAAGTAAGGATGATGAATATTCTAAAGTTGATCAAAGAATGTATAGATCTATGATTGGTTGATTACTATATCTTACTGCTACTAGACCTTATATCAAGCATGCAGTATGTTTGGTTGCAATATTTCAAGTAGAACCTAAGGAGACACATGTCACAGTTGTAAAGAGGATATTCAGATACTTAAAAGGAACTTCATATTATGGTCTATGGTAGCCTAAGGATACTGATTTCACCTTGAATTCCTACACTGGTGGTGATTAGGCTGGCTATGTAGATGACTGGAAGAGTACAAGTGGTGGTGCATTCTTCCTTGGAGGAATATTAGTTTCATGGTTGAGTAAGAAATGAGATTCAGTTTCTTTATCCACTACAAAAGCTAAGTATATTGCAGCAACATCTTGCTATATAGAGGTACTTTGGATGAAGAAAAAATTGAAGGAAATTGGTGTGATATTTGATGAGACTATCCCTATCTTTTGTGACAATACAAGTGCAATAAACATTTCAAAATAATCTGGTGAGGCATTCTAGGACAAAGCATATATCTAGCAGGTATCATTTCTTGAGGGAGAAGGTGTTGCAGAATGAAGTCTGACTTGAATATGTGTCTACCAAGGAAAAAATTGCTGACATATTCACTAAAGCCCTTCCGAAGGATACTTTTGAGTATCTTAGGGGGAAATTAGGGGTTACTACCCCTCCTTCCTTAAATTAGGTGCACATGGAGGTGCATCAGTCTAGTGGATTCACATATTCTCTTTGGTCTGGACTGATGATTAAGGTCTACTCCTCAGGGGGAGTAGAGAGTTTCATTTTTGCAGTATGAGATGTGGGTGTACTCCTAAGGGGGAGTGATCAAATCATTATGAAAGAAATTTTATTTTCCATTGATGTCAAATGGGGAGAGAAAGTCGTGAAAAAGTTGAAAGGGGGAGAGAAAATATTGTAAGGAGAAGAGAGTGCATAAATGATTGTGCAGGTTGTCTAATCTGAAAAAGAAAGGAGAAAAGAAGTAGGAGAGTGTGTATTCTATCTTTGATGGTTTTTCACATTATGTGTTTCCATCAATGACAAAGGGGGAGATTGTTGCAAGTATGGATGTGTTTGGTGGTGTTGTCATTAATATTGCCATTGATGTCAACATAGTTCAAAGTGATTATAGATGGTACAAGTATAGTTGAGATATTGTAGAAGTGTTGAGAGTACATGGAGCTATATTTATGAAGTTGCAGTGTGTTGATGCCATGTGCTTTTGAGAAACTTAAAAAATAATGAAGATAGTGTTGAGTGTGTGTTCTGAGTGTGCTCTGGTAATGTTCTTTGCATTTCTTCTATATTGATCCTATGCCTGTGTGGATCTGAAGTAGTGTTCATGAGCTTCAATGTATAATATATCTTGATTTTTAACTTTTGGGTTGATGGAGAGTGAAAGATGTGTTCACCAGTGTGTGAAGTCATTTGGAAAAACTATTTGTCTATGGACTAGGAGAGATGTTCTTTCTTTGAAGTCTTCTAGAGGTTCTTTTCAGATCTTGCATATTTGGAAGAAGGTTAATCTTTATGTTTTCTATATTTTGGAAAATGCGCTTGTGGGTTGGTGCTCCAGACGGCTTCTTCCAAAGCTACAATGTTTTTCTCTTCGATCTAGTTGGACTGTTCAAGAGTGTTTTTTGCATGAAGTTTGTTGCATTTTCTACAAATTTTCCTGAAGTTTTATAAGAAGTGTTCCAATGTTTGGTGAAGTGTGTTGGGTGATCCACATGTTATCATCTTGCTAGAGATGCATGTACTTCAAATATCATTAGTGTTTTCATTAAGTTTGACCGACCTAGTGTCTACGTGTTACATAAAGATTAAATATCGATTAAGGAAGTGTGTGATTGATTCAAGATGTTGTTTTGGGTCCTAATTAAGTTTTTGTTTGGTCCTCTCTCATTCTTATCCACTGCGAGAATGTTGAGTAGCCGACCTAATCTGAATTTGTAAAATAAAGGATGTATAGCCAACCTTAAGAATGTTTCTAAGGTTGAAGATGGTATAAAAGCAATTCAAGATGTTTGAATTGTGAGAAGGCAAGCAAGAAGTGAAGTGTGCAAACAAGTGCAAAAAGCAGAGTGTGTAAGAGTAAATCAAGGAAGCATTACTTTGATGTGTTATATTCTTGAAAGTAGTGAGCTAATGGTGTCTACAGTCCCTTGATCAAGCTGCGAATGTGTTGAACCTGTTGTGGTGGACTTTCTATTGTATTTTATTTTTTGTAGGCAGTGAGCCTCCTTCTAGACAGTGAGTCCTATTTGTAGGTAGTGAGCCTTTGTATCTAGATAGTGATTCCTTTCTAGGTAGGAATCCCTCTGGAAGTGAGTCTTTGTATATGGTATTGTATTACTATTATATTGTGAGTTAATCCTCACCGTGGTTTTTCCCTCATTGGGTTTTCCATGTAAATATGGTGTCTCTGGTGTTTGTTTTCTATCATTTGCACTTCATATTTATACTAAATAATAGATTAAAGTTAAAGTGGAATTGATTAAGGTCAGAAGTAAAAGTAATTTAGTACAATTGATTCACCCCCCCTCTCATTTGTCTTGTGCATTTCAACAAACATCAACTACTGTCACATCAATCTCACCCAATAATGATCTTCTTCCTCCTTATATAGTTGACACCAATGACAACACAAGATCTTTTAGATCAATAAAAACACCAATATGATCATACTTGGAACAAATTGGAAGTGGAAGTGGCCTCACGATTTAACCTCCAAGATGCCAATGCATCATCAAAATCCCTATCCCAAAACTCCCATTGTTCTACTGGTTTTGAAACCAGAGGACTTGAACAATCTTGTTTACCATCAATAGTTTCCATTGTGATGGGATTTTCCTCATTTATACGAGAATTTCCATACTCATACATATTATCATTAACATCATCATGCAAATTTTCAGATCCTGAAATAGGAGTAGTAGCTGACTTACTTATGTGTGTAGCTTTTTGTTTCCAAGATTGACTGGTGTTTCACTGTAATTCTCCTTCTAGCCTCTACTTAGGATGATTCTTGTGATGATTCCTCATTCCTCTCATGGATTTTGTAAACTCTCACCTCTCTTCTTGTCTTGATTTTTTTTTAAATTTCAGTACACCAACATAGGAGACTCAAAGTTGCCACCCAAATTAACATTTTTTAGTAAATAGTTGTAAATATTTTAACAAACTTTAGAGAATTTACAAATATAGAGAGAACTTAGAAAAACCTATGATATTTTTTTATGGAGGCTCATAAAGGAATGCAAATATAATATGAAACTTTAATTGACAAACCTCAAATTGGTGAATGATAAGATACTTTGACAAATTTATCCATGGCTAAACATAGAACTTCAAAATTTATTACTCTAAATTTAAAAGATCTTGAATAGAGACTTTACACAAGTTAATTCCCTAACAAAATCACCAATCTTCTGGTTGTTTTTAATTCCCAACCATATCTCATAGATAATCTATGGTTTTGCCACTTCCAATTGTCAATTGTCTGGAGGGATTGACTAATGAACATGTGAAAGGTGAAAGAACTTTCCCTCTACACTTTGGGCTCTGAAAATCCTGTGAGGGTGATCCCTTACAATATAATTATGATTTCTTTTGCCAATATATCTCATGCATTGTAGATAACAAATATATTATTATATAGTTTTCTTGATTTAAATGAAGATCGTAGAAGATATGGAAAAACCTTTAAAGAATTTGACAATCCATATAAGGAGAATATGAAATCACATGACACTTCTAAAATAAACTCAAATGAAATGAAACTTTGTGATTTTTAAAATGTGAGAGATCTTAGAGATGCAACCTCAGAAATAGATTGTAGATCAGTGCATTAATCTAGGGCATGGATTTAGATAAAACACAAGATATATGGTATAAAAAAATTCCATCTAAGCATTGCAAATCTCTACAAATAGTGTATTACAATGTTATATTAGAAATGGGTATGTGCAGGATCATCATGGAAAAAACAGGTCCTTAAGTGGCGATGAAAATTCAAAAAATCAGAGTTAGGCAACTTGACGTAAAAAATTGAATAAGTTATCTATATTATTTCAAAAATATGTAAGAATAGAATATGTAGAAAATTGAATGTAGTTTCTAAACTACTAAGTTTATTTAAAAAATTAAAAAATCTATTTGGTGAAAATTTGAAATTTCAATGTAGTAGTACTTAAATTTCAGGGAAAAATAAGAAGTAGGTGTAAGTCTGACCACCCTAACCACAATAAAATGATAATATTTTTTTATAATATTTTGGATATAAGTAGAGGACTCATGTCCTGATGTGATGCATATTTTTTTGTAATTTTTTATTACGACTTTTAAAAATTTAAATACTCGTATGTCTGACCACCTTAACTTAGTCAAAACTTCATGAAATTCAGTTTTTTTTTTAATCCTATAGTATGTGAAGCATAAAATGTGACAAATGATTCAGATTCAAAAAATGTGATATTGTTTGAAAGCTATATATGCTTTCCAATCAGCCTATCAATTAGGACTTTGGTCGTAATTCAAATAGAAAATGAATAATGATTATTTATTAAATTCAAAGTAAAGAATAATTTATATTGGTGGAAAGCTGAGAATCTCCTTTAAATACCCTTTTTGTTTCATCAATTTAGAGTAAAAGAAAAGGTCATTAGCCACATGGGCCATCATATAACATACATATTGCCACTTTTTGGCCCATCATGATCCTACACATACCCAGATCCTTAACTAGTTCTTCTTATCAAATCATTGCACAATGTTAGATAAACCTATACATCCATTAAAGCAATTAGCCTATTCTTTGAATAAGAGCATCAAAAGAAGCATGCGTCCACCAAAAAAAAAATGGAGACAAATCAAATGATCTTTGATAAATTTCATTTATACTTTTTATAAAGAGTACCACAGTAGACAATTGACTTCGAAATTTCCATTATATTCATTAAAATGCTAATAATATTATACAACATATGAAATAGCATAAGATACAGACTCAACAACCTAAGAAAATACTCAAACTCTATTCTTTGTGTTACATTACAAAATTCTCCAAGAGATCAATCATCCCATGTAAATGGCCTTCAATTCAATTTTATAAGATAAGGGAGCAACAAGCTTCGGGCCATTTACACATGTCATATTTTCATTTGACATTCATTTACAATTCAAAAATATAAGTACAATTACTTGCTCATGGATGGAATATTCCAAGGACAAAAACAGTTATATTTATTCTTTGTAATATTTGTCCCTCCAAAAGTTCCTTGATGTTGATTTTTTGATTCTTTGCCGCTCTTTCTCTTCATTATTCTTGATGTGAACCTAGGAAAGCTGACATGGCAAGTGAACACAACCTTTTTGTGTATGGAAGGACTTAATAAGCAAGTCTAAACAACAATATTTGAGTCATCTTTACACCTATCAGTGCTTGGACATCAACCTTACCCTTTTCCTTTTACCATCCTTGACTCCATCACAATCCAACACATTGACCTCTGAAACATCAAAGTGTGAAACATTGAACTTTTAATGAGCAATCAAAAGTTTGGGTTCACCTTTTGCCCTTACCACTTACATGCCTTTCAACATGGCATAAGCCATTCTCCCAAGTCATGATGCTTGAAACCATCTTTCACTATCAACAGTTTCAACCTTTTCGGGTATCGGCCTTCGGGGTTCCAACTTTCACCTTACACAAAATCCTTTTAAGGCATAAGTTGTAAAGCCAATTAGTGAACTCCAAAGCCATTTTGGGTGTTAGGGCTCAGGGTTCCTTCACTCCCATTTCATGACTTTCAGTTAAGGTGTAAGCCTTAACTCAGATCAACAAACACTGAAACCTTTTTAGGGTTTAGGTATCATGTATACTCCATACTTAACAATGTATTAAGGCATAAGCCTTAATGTTGACCTTTGATCCCCAAAACCCTTTTGAGTATTGGCCTTCACCATTTCTGCTTTCCACTTATTTGGCTCAATTTTAAGGCATAAGACTTAACTTTAAATCCTTATGTCTGACACGTTTTTGGAATTCTCATAGACTTCCTTCTTCATTTATTTGAAGCTTTCAGTATAGGGTATGACCGAAGCCCAAATTTTGAAACCTTATTGAACTTGGCTCAATTTTTCTAACTATTTCCTTCTTTGGAAAGTGATATAGAGTAATCCCAGGGCTCAAAGCTCAAAATTTTTCAATTATTCAAGGTAGACTGTATCTCATGGGATAGCGGTGAACTGACATGTGGATCCTATCTATCAAAACTTAAGCGTTTAAAACCTTTGGCCCACCACCAATTTTGAATAAGGTCTACAAAGAGCCTATAGGGTCCACTGGACATGTGGTGCCTTAACCCATCCCCACTCTTTCTTTGTTCTGAGTATTTTATTTCTTGCGCGTGAGTGGGGGCCAATGCAAGTTGAACACCTATTGTAGTGGGATTGAAGGACATATGAATTAAGAAAAATTAAAGCGTGTGCTTTAAGTTATGACTTAAAATGGGTCACTTTACTAGGTCAACATAAGATATTATAACTTAGAAATATATCGGACCTAGGAAAAACTCCAGACTTAGGAAATTTTTTATTTCTCAACGCATAGACTTGATTTAAAAGAATATTAAATAGGGCGGTGACTCGAAAAACTAGGATGTCGAGGCTGGTCAAAACATGAATTTGAATGACATAAATTTTAACTTGGAATATTGACAACTAACAATAGAAAGTAAACAAGCGAATAGAATAAATCACTAAGGAAAGAAATGAAAACTCTAGCCCATTCAAAACCATCAGAACACTCAAAATTTTGAAATGCATGACCCAAAACTAAAAAAAATAAATTACAGGTTCCACCAAGCACATGGAAAATGGTAGGCTGAGGGGAGGTAAAATTTATCTTCGATGATGGAAGAGTCAAAACTCTTAAAGATGTATTACACATCCTTGGTTTAGCTAGAAATTTAATTTTTGTATCTAAAATGAATGATTCAGGGGTGCATGTTACTTTTGAAAAGAGTGGTTGCAAGTTTAAAGAGAGGGAATTTGGTTTTAACTAATGGTAATAGGTGTGGCACCCTATTTAGACTTGATGCTTCTACTTTTTGTAACCTTTTTAATGTAATTCACGACTATATTTCATGTAAGTTATAACACCACAAAATGGGTCAGATTAGTGAAAAGGGTCTCAAAACCCTCAAAAATAAAAATATGGTTGATCGTTTGTTAGGTTACTCTATTAATTTTGATGTTTTTTTTGAACACTGTATGTATGGAAAGTAACATAGAGTTTCTCTTAAATCTATAAGTACTAGGCCTAAACAAGTTTTAAAGGTAATTCGTAGTGATGTCTTTGGTCATGTGGATGTGTCATTTTTTGTAAAGTATCACTACTATGTTTCCTTTACTGATGATTATTCTAGATATTGATGGATTTAAATTTTGAAAGATAAATCTATTGTTTTTCTATATTTAAAGATTTTTGAACACTTGTTGAGAAATTAATAGATATAAAAGTAAAGGTTTTAAGAATAGATAATGGTGGTGAATTTTTCTCTAGGTTATTTGATGATTATTGTAAGCATGCACAAATTTTTTGGTAGAAAAAAAATCCATATACCCCACAAAAAAGTAGAGTGTCAGAGAGGATGAATAGGACTTTAATGGATAGAGCTAGAAGAATGTTGAGTAGTACAAATCTTGAAAATTAGTTTTGGGTTGAAGCAGTTCACACGGCTTGGTATTTAGTTAATAGGTGACATACTTCTACTCTTGTTGATAAAACTCCCTATGAGGTATGGATAGGCAAACAACCATTAGTTTCTTTTTCCAATTTTTTTGGAAGTGAGGCATATGTTCAAGTTCCTAAAGAAAAATTTCTAAGCTTGATTTATAGCTAACAAATGTTCTTTTGGGTTATGGAGAGAACATTAAGGGTTATAAGCTTTGAGATTCTATAACAATTAAAATGATATATTTGAAGGATATAATTTTCAAGGAGATTAAGGAATTAAAAAATGATGAACAACCTCATGTAAAGCCTAGAAAAAAGGTGCATTTTGATATTAATATTGAACCACAAAAAATACACATACAAAAACAACCACAAGAATATGCACATGTAGAACAACCATAAGAAGATGCACATGTTTAACAACATGATGAATAAGAAGGTAAAGAAGAAGAATTAGAAGAGAATTATGAAGAGGAATAACCAGAGAATCTTGTTACGCCTCTAAGAAAATCTACCAGATAATGTAAACCTATTCATAGGTATGGATATAGTCTATATGATTTTTGTTATTTTTTTTCTTTGTATAGTACTGATAATGAACCTAGATCTATAAAAGAGGCCTTATCTTCAGATGAGCATGATTCTTGATTAGATGAAATGAAATATGAAATAAAGCCCTTGGACAAATGTGACAAATGGGATATATTGAGCTACCTAAGAGGAGGAAAGCTATTGGATGCAAATGGGTATTTAAAAGGAAATTTAAACTAGATGGTAAGTTGGAGTGATACAAGGCACGGTTAGTGGCAAAAGATTACTCCCAAAATAAGAGAGTGGATTTTGGTGACATTTTTTCTCTTATGGATAAACTAAGCTCCATTAGATTCCTTTTATATATTTTTGCTTCTTTTCATTTAGAAGTAGAGAAAATGGATGTTAAAACAACTTTCTTACATGGGGATCTTGATGAGGAAATATTTATGAAACGACCTGATAATTTTATTGTGAAGGGAAAATAAAAATTGGTGTGTAGGTTAAAAGAGATCTTTGTATAGTTTGAAGTAGTCAAGAAGAATGTGGTATCAAAAATGTGATGCCTTTGCATTGAATCATGATTTTATTAGAAGTGAAGAAGATGATTGTATTTATTTTAAATAATTGATGATCGACTACCAATCATTTCCAATAGGTTGATGATATGTTATTTATTGCAAATGATAAGGGAATGATTAGGGAAATCAATATTTAGTTATCTAGTATATTTGATATGAAATATTTAGGGGTTGCATTTGAAATATATATTAGGTATGGAAATCAATTGGGATCGGGCTATCACTAAAGCTTTTGCAACCTACCATAGTTTGAAATTGGCTCATTCAAAAGGGTTCAAGAAGGTGTGGATAGAGGGTGACATTTTGAATATCATAAAATACCTTAAAGAGAGTCAATTTCCTAGTTGGTTTATTGAAAATTTAATTAGGGACTCTATCTCTATTATCAAGTCCTTCAATGATTACCATATTTCCCATATTTATTGAGAGGGAAGTAAGCTTGTCAATTGTTTTTCTAACCTAGGTTTTTCAAATTCAATCATTAGATAATGAGAATCTGATGACCCCATCCCCCTTGACATCAAAACCATTATTAACCATGAAACACAATATATTTAAGGTAGATCCACTATTAATGGTAATGGTTTCAAGAAGTCACTTCATTGTGACTCACATAGATATTGGGCATATTTTTGAGCCCTTTTCTTCTTTTCATGTGGTGGAGCTTGGTCATTTACCTACGCCCTCTTTCTCTATGGTGGGGTCTTCTCTATAATTGTTAGCTTCTTCTTTGTGTTTCTTCTTTGGTGGAGATGGGTGGTGACAAGAGTCGAGTGGAGCTGATTTCATGTGGAGGGAATTGGAGTGATGCTCAAGCCTAGAACATTTTGGAGAAAGGTGGAGTGACACCTTATATTTGAAAATTTCATGGTTTTGATCTAAAGGTGTCCAAATTCTTTATCACTAGTTATAAGGATCACATTCTCACTGTGAATAGCATTGAGGTTGAGATTTTAGAGGATTTTATAGGGAAAATTTTAGGTTTGTCTATAGATGGTAGAAAGATCTTCTAAGACAAAAAGGTGTCTGATGTGACCATGATTCTATTTTTAAAGAGGGATGAGTAGGATAAATTGGCTAAAATTTCTTTTGGGGTAAGGTAGGAGCACCATCAAACCTACCTAGGTTGATACTATGAAGGCAATAATGTGTTATTTCACTTTGGATGGCAGATTTTATACTCATTTTGGCTACCATTTTATTTTGTTTAATCATTTTAGGAATTAAAAAATGTTTCATTTTCATATTATCTATTGGCCTCTTTGGAGTGCGACATTAGAGGGTGATCCCACAAAGCTAGTTTACAATTTCTGAGAGGAACTGATTTTTGCTGAAATCACATATTTTTAGAAAATATAATGATTTAAGCATTTAAAATTTCCATTTTAAGGATTCTGATTGAAGAGGGTCTGATCAAACCACCCTAGATCAAACCCCCTTGGATAGAACCTCGCTAGTTTTAAACCATACATATAAATGAGTCTCCTTTACACCTATCTAAATGCTGATAAAAAATCACTTTTGATTTACCTTTTGGGGGATCAAATGAATTCATTTATAATTTATTTCAAATGATTATGGTAGTCCTCAAAATGAGCTATCCCACGAATATAATTTTAATATGTTTTGGTTTTATTGTGTATGTGTTTTTTTAGTTTTATTAAACATAGGTTTTTCACTGAAAAATCAAGCTCTTTGTTTTGCACATGTGGAAAAATAGAAAATTATCAAAATAATTTTTTTTAAAATATGTTTGTGCTGTGTATTGATGTCCTTGATCCATTAAAAAAAATAAAATTGAATTTTGATAAATACATAAAAAAGTTATGTTGTATATTGTCCGCCTATGTCTGAATTGCAATTGGTTTGACTTCAAAACTCTATTATGAAAAAAATATTGAATAAAAAAATATGAGACAAAATGAAAGTGCTAGATATCTTAGTTACAAATCTAAATTCGAAAAAAATAGAATTTTATCCTTCATACAAAAAAATTTATGTTCTATATGGTGAGAGTCACTTTTTAAAAATGTTGTTTTCTGAAAAAAACTAGTTTTCGTGGGAGATGGAAAAAGAAGTGCAATCATATTCAAAAAAATTTAAGAAAGATATATTTAGAATCTAGAGACAAGATTTGATGAGACTCTAGTTTGCATCATCTTCAAATTCCTCACGGTTTAGCTGCTATAGGTGCCCGAATGTGAAGATTTAGTTAAAAATAATAATTTCAGTGTCCAGTTTGGCCAAAAATTGTAAACCACTATTGTGGGATCACCCTAGAGACTATAGGAAAAACCCCAAGTTTCCTATTTTACATGAAGGCTTGATATTTTTAATAAGTGAGAAACCCTCATAATGAGCATCTCCTAGATTTACGTGATATGGAAGATGATATGGAGGAGGATGAGTGGGTTGCTAAGGAAGAAGATGGGGATTATATGGAGATATACTCCAACCCTCCCTTAGATGATGTTACCAAAACCAAGGTCTTTAAGAAATGTGATAAGACTCAAATATCATGGTCTAGTGGTTCCATTATAGCGGATGAGGAAACAGAGACTAATGTTCCCTCTTTTCTTCTAAAAGAAAGAAATATAAACCTAAAAAGGGGGCTGCCAAGGGTGATATGTTGAGGAAGAAACCTGACTCTGATAAGGGAAAAAAGAAGTCATCTCTAGGAGGGGTGAAGGAGAAAGCCAAAGGAAAATAGATTATGGGTGATGCTCTACCACAAGAGGAACATGGTACCCCTCCACATGATTTCTTTGAAGACATTAATTTTTTTAATTGCAACAGGGAGGAGATTTTCAATGTTCTAGGTCTTGCAAAGGACGGTGGTGTGAACTATTTTAAAATGTTTAAGTAATTTTTCACGCAAATAAATAAAATTAATGTGAAGGTTCAGTCTCTTCATAACAAGGTTGAGAGGTAGGATGCCAATGAGGATGTGTCTAGAAATAAGGCCAAGAGCAACAAAATGATTTATATCCTTGAAGAGGTGGCAAATGATGTTGGTTTGATAAAGAATTAATTCAAGAATCATTTCATGGTGTTAGAGGAGAAAATTTAGAATGTCCATTAGAACCTTGAGAAGGTGATGTAGATTAGTCAAACTAATCTATAGAATAGTGCTAAGGGGCTTCACATCCTAAATGAGAAGGTTAAAATCTTGAAGGGTGAGGACTGTGTGAGGTGGTTGAAGGACTCTGATGCTATTAATGATGGTATGGTTAAAGGAAAATAGGGTTCTCAAATTATTGGAGTGGGTTTGAGTACTTGTACATGTTGTCACTCTAAGAAACCCTTAGATGATCAAAAGAAAGTGATACTAGAGGTGTTCAACCTTCACAATAATTTATACAAGTAGGAATTAGAAGCAACCATGATTCTCAAATACTTACAATAGGTTGTTATGTTTTTGTTTGTTATCTATTTATTTGATGGTTTACTAATGAGTGGTTGTCGATTAGATTTTTTTTATCTATGATTGCATCTCTTTTATAAAGGTTTTGAGTCCCTTCAAAACTTGTTTTACCTTTAATTAAAAATAGGTATTGAGCTAACATAAAATTATGGTTAAATCGAAAGAAGCATGGTAACACTATTTTGTAGAAGTTTGACATGCATGATTATAAACCATTTAATATTCCCTTTCCAAATGGCACTAGGCTATCTCTAGAATAATATCCTAAAATAGATGATAAAGTTGAAGCTCGGTGTATAAATTTTCATTTGTTAGTGTTTTAGGAAGCCGTATGTAGGCTATGATTTCTACAAGACCTGATATTGTCTAAGTAGTGGGAGTTCTTAGTAGATTTATGAAAAATCCCCGTAAAGAACATTGGATTTATTTGAAACAGGGTTTCATTTATTTACATGGGACTTATAACCATTGTTTTTTTATTATGGAACTCATGATATGAACAGGGTGATTGATTTATATGGCTTTATTGATTTAGGTTTTTTAGGTGATCTAGGTTGTAGAAATTCTACAAGTGGTTGTCTTTACTTTGTTTGGAGGAGTAATTATTTGATGATAAAAATACAACCTACAGTTGCATTGACCACTACAAAAGCAAAGTATATGGTTGTGACATATTCTTGTAAGGAGGCAGTATGGTTAGAGAGATTGTGTTCAAGTATTGTATTTTAGTGTAAACAATTAAAATCAATGTGATAGTCAAAGCACCATCTATTTAGATAAAAATATAATGTATCATGCCCACAAAAATAACATAGATGTTCAGTATCACTTTGTTCATGAAATGGGTTGAGAGTGGTAAAGTCATGTTACAAAAAGTAGACACTTCAGAGAATGTTGCAGATTCTCTTACTAAAAAAGTCAGAATAAAAGATTTAGTTGATGCAAAGAGGCCATGGGGCTCACTTCTTCTAAAGCTTGATTTATGCAACTTCCCTTTATATTAGTTTTTTAAGGTGTTTGAGAAGTGGGAGAATGCTGAGAAAATTTCTCAACGTTTCTTTTCTTTTTAATTAATAACTAGAAATTTGTAATTATATTTTAGTTTTTATGAAAGTTGCTAAATGAAACTATGACAACTTGCATAGTGTTTTTTAATTATCAAATTAGAAAGAGCCTGAGAAAGGGGAATTTAAATATGATCTTGAAAAATATAAAAAAAATAAATTAGTTTACATGTGCATATTACTAAAAAAAGGATAAAATCACAAGTTGGAAGAGGAAGTTTCTTTTCTTTGTGATTTATGCCTAAATAGTTTTGGAAACCATTCTTGATTTGTGTTTTCTCTCATTCCTATATATTCAGTGCATGATTTGAAGGGAAACAAGTTAAGTTACATGTTGTTGAAGCAATGAAGTGTTGCAGTTATTTGGAGGGAAAATTTGTATTGATGTAACTCATTTGAAGGAGTAATACAAGTCTTGGATCTCTTTGGGTGTGGAGTTTTTTTCCGCAAGGGTTTCTCCACGTAACTCTTGAGTAATGGTTTGCATTTATTTGCAATTTATTTATATCTATAATTTATTATTGTATATTTATTTGGATGCATGAAATTATCTACATATTTTTATTGTAAAATTTTACCCAATTTTCAACAAAAAATACATCAGTAGCACATTCTAAAGCAAGTATATGCTACCCTGTAGTGTTGGAAATTGTACTCTCTTGTAGGTGTTAGTATAATTTCACACTTATTTTGGACCTATTTTAGTGACCCTTGAATTTATGCATTTTTAACACCTCTTAGATAGGCCCTACTTCCCTTTATTATGCCTTTTGATGCCTATTTTTATCATTTTTTGACAAATTGCAAGCATTGAATAAATGCAACCAATTGTTAATTTTCTCTCGATACTCAATGTCTTGGAAATTTGGGCCAAGACCCATATGACCATGGGTGTATGGGTCCCCCCTTCTTCGTTAATACCCAAATTTTAATGTGTTGTTCATGATATTTTAACATTCAAATTTCAAATTTCAAATGTCGAATTTTAGTGTCTAATCTTTGAGAAATTAGAGAAATTCCTATAAATACCTAGTATTTTCACCATTTCAAAACTAGAGAACAAGATATAACATTCAAGAAAGCAAATTTTAGTAGAATATTTCATCATACATATTTGAATTTGTAGGTTTTCAAGTATATTTGTAAATTTTATCAAGCTTTACGTCATGATTGAAGGTTGATTCCAATAGAAGAACATGATGGATTCTAGGTTTGGAAGATGTATTTGGCCATTTCCTTTGACCTAATGACTTGTTTTCTAGTGTTCTCATCTTCAATATTCATTCCTTTTGCATCCTAAAGAAAGGTATCATTGTATTTTAGATTTAATTAGGGTGTTTGACTTCTCCATAATTAGATCTTATCATTTTTATATAGGGATCTCTCTCTACCATAGTTGACTAGGGTTTAGTTTTATTTTACCTCATAACAACCTTAGATACACATAAGGTTAGGGCACACACACCATATTTTATCAGATTTTTGGTTGTTTGTGGAGGTTTAAATACCAAAATAGGGATTTGACTGAGGAAAATCCTTATATAGCCACCCCAAACCATTCTTTTTGTAGATTTATTGTAGGTATAGATTAGAATATGAAAGGTTTACAAGGTAGGAAATAAAGAGTAGACTTAGAGCTATAGGATCAACTTTTGAAGTTTTGGCAAGGCTTACAAAGATGTATATGTCCCTAGGCATCTATTTCCCCCTTTGCATGTGAAATCCAAAATTTATTTTATAGGTACACATCATCTGACACTTCCCACATCTACTTGCAATTTACTGTTTCTATCTATGTGTTTTTAGAATATTGTATTTATCATATTAGGTCATATAGTTCAATTAGGTTAATCATTCCAAATCATTTCTAATCCATTTGTAAGTCTCAAAAGGATCAGATCTAGATCTGATTGACTCACCTACATGATTTTAAGTCGATCTATACACCTTGTTTATTTGCATCCTAATAAAATCTTAGAAAAAGGTGGAATTGATCCTAGGTTTTGGATATTAAACTTAAGGATTCCAATTTTTGTGCATTTCATTTTGGCGAACCTGACATTTTGAGATTATAAATCTTCTAAAATTGGAAGTGATTTAGCCCTAGATCTAGGTTTTTCATAATATTATCTTCCAATTCTCATCTAGGGTTTCAAATTTGCATCGTAAAAGTCATAAAAATCCAAAAATATTGTATCATAACTTGCATAATAGCCTACATTAGTTTTTTTATAGTTTTTTAGATATACTTGCACTCAAAATTTCTTTCAAAGGTGTGAATTATGTTTCAAACATTGCCATACACTTACATTTCACTTACATTATGAAATTCTAGAGAAAAAGGCACTATGAAACCCCTTTATAAACAAAAAAGAAATTTTAAACAACATAAAAAATAATCTTTGTTTTGTTTTTTGAACCCCTATCAAGTCATTAGATGCCCCTGGCCATCCCTATCCTACTATAGGTGGTTCAGCGAACCTTGGAACATTTTTTTGTGTGTGATTTTATTATATTTATAATGAAAAAAGTTTGTTCTGAAAACCTAAAACAATTTTATTGCATCTTAAAGAAAGTTATCATTTTTCTTGGTTTATTGAAAATTGGGAAAGAAATTTACTTTTCACTACTTGAAATCTTCAGATTTGTAGAGAAACTGTTTTCATTTTCATTGCATAATCTAGGTAGATTAGTTTTCATTTTTCAAACATCCAAAACCCTAGATTGTTAGAACACATTACACAAATTGGAAGCTCACAAAATAGTAGTAGAATGAATCCTAAACCTAGGTTTGCAAGAAGTTACACAGTTAATCTCTATTACTAAAGCCTCTAAAAATAATACTTTTAAAAAATACCTACGAAAAATTAGACGCCCTTGAGCATCCCAGTCCTTTAAAAACAACTTCAGAACTAAAAAATAGATTGATATTTTCTATCAATTTGCATGTCTCAAACCTAAATTCTAGATTTATTGCAGATCTATAAACCTATTTTAACCCTAATTTTCTTAAATGCACATTGGAAATTAATGACTGGTCTTGGAGAAAGCATAGTCATCTAATCATGTCAAATCTCTTTCTATATGTGCATTGTATACCTATCAATCCCTTTAGTCGTGATGACTTTGATATGTTAGATGAATCCCTTGAGGACTTCATCTCACCTAGATCATCCACTAAGGCTTGAAAAATTACTAACCAACAATGAACAATCAATGCAATCACACCTCAACTTATTATTTACCCACCTTCACAACAACCTCAATTCAAAACCATACCCATTCTTATCTTAGGACCACCTCAAAACATGCCAAAACCTCCAAGTGTTATCTTAAACTTTGCACTTGAAAACTCACTAGTGGTAATGTAGCACAACAACCAACTTACCACATAGTTGCTCATACATATAACACAAGGATCAATAAGAAACGTAGACAAACAAAAATGATTCATGCATTGATGCCACTTCCACAACCTATTTTTCCTAGTGCCCCTCGATTAACTCAAAATACTGGAAAGGAGTATGTTCTTGTGGATCAACTCCATAACACTCCTAGTAAGATTTCCTTGTGGGATTTTATTCAAACATCATCCACTTACCATGGCATGCTTCAAAATTCCTTCCAACAATTTGTGGTCCCTCCTAGTATGCAACCAAATGATGTGGAAACCTTAATTCAAGGTAGGAACTCGGTTAATCTTGATATTTTCTTTCATCAAAATGAATTACCTCCAATGGAAATATAGGAAAGAAAGGATGCTTTGATGATATTGGTTGTTATTAACAAAGTTTGGATTAGGCATACCCTTGTTGACAATGGTTCATGACTTAATGTTTGTAGTTTAAATCTATTGGATAAAATTGGAGTGGACAAGACTAAAATTTAAGTAGATTCTTTGTCAATCCATGGTTTTGAAAATGTGGGGAAGCAACTGCTTGGTGTGATAACATTACCTATCAAAGTCAAATACATTGTACTTTACAAACTCCTAAATATGTCATGTCCCAAGAGATTTCATATAATCTTCTCTTGGGTGGACCATAGATTCATGAAATGAATGCAGTGTCTTCCATGCTACAGTTTCTACTAAAATACACTTATAACAACAAGGTTTACATGATAAAAGTGGATCCAAAACCTAAAAATTGTTTACAAACTGAAAAGGGAATGAAAATTCCTTTGATAATATTGATACCAACTTTCAAAGTGGAACCTTTCCAAGAATAATATAAAGATGAGTGTCCTTCATTGGTGATAAAGTTGTTGGATGATGATTAAGGGTCATTGTAATTATCACTTACATTCATGAGGAAACACAAGATTACAAAAAAAATGAAGGAAAAAGAGAAAGAAGTTGCAGTAGTATCAGTAAAATCTGACATTGAAACATCCAAGAAACAAGAGTTTGGATTTTTTAATAGTGAGGAGAACATGGATTACACATCTACCAATGATGAAAGTGACTATGGAAAACCACCTTCCTCAAAAGAAATGGAAAAAATCTATGGAAGAGGGTACCAGCTCTTGAAACAATTTGGCCATAATGGAAAAGGATATGGAGTGAAATAACAAGGTATTTTTGTTCCTATAGAGCTTAATACACAAGAAACAACAAGATTTCTTGGTTATTTCCCTTCAAAATAAATAAAAGAATCAAGGATAAATTCTCTTAATATCAATGTTATCACACAAGATTATCTTAAGACAAATTTTAAATTGGTGCGTCCTGGAGTGATAGATACTACAAATGAAAGTATATCATTGGATATGTTTCAAATTGATGAGTCTCTAGGATAATTTTTTGGAATGAATGGTATTCCACTTACCCATCATGATAATAAAAGGGTTTCTTATTTTTTGAATTCTAAGGAAAACTGTGGGAAATAAAATGAACTATGAGACATGACTTATTATTATTTATGGATTGTTTTTTATTATACAATCAAAATTTCATTAATCCTCAAGATCAATAAACAATATTTTTCACTACACCTTGGGGAAAATTTTGTTGGTTGGTTATGCCTTTTGGATTGAAAAATGGTAGAGCTACATATCAAAGAGAAATGGTATTAATATTTCATGATTTTATACTCAACATTTTGGAAGATTATGTTGATGATATTTTAGTTGTCTATAACATGTCAAGATCGTGTTAAAATCCTTTGAAAAATATTTGGAAGAATTCTTAAGTACAACATGAGTCTAAACTTGAAGAAATGTGTCTTTGGTATGGATAGTGGAAAATTGTTGGGTTTTATAGTATTTTAGAAGAGGCATTGATGTTGAAACAAAAAATATTTTTTCTATAATTAACATGCCACCTCCTAAGAACATTTCACAATTACGTATCTTACAAGGAAAGATTTAGGCTATTCACCATTTTATTGAATTTTTTGGCAAATAAAACTCTTCCCTTTAATTAGCTCCTTAAGAAAGAATTAGAATTTATATTGGGTGAGAATTTTCAAAAGGATTTTTAGAATGTGAAACAATACCTAGATAAACCTTCAATTCTGCAGCCATCTACTCAAGGAAAACCTTTTATCCTTTACATATCAACATCAATTTCCCATGCTCTTGCTCCATTATTGTCTCAACAACATGAGAATGGAAAGGATCAACCTATCTAATCTATTAATCAAATATTGATTGATTATGAAACTCAATATACAACCATAGAAAAATATTTTTTGGCTCTTGTGTTTGTACGTAAAAAATTGAGACATTATATCTTAAACACAAAAGTGCATATCATTATGAAATTTGATCCTTTAAAACATTTCTTTGCTAAACTAGATTTTTTTGGACACTTGGCTTAGTGGTTTATGTTGTAAATTGATTTTGAACTTAATTTTGTTCCTCAAAAAGCAACCAAGGGTCAAGCATTGATCAACCATTTAGCTGAAGCTCCCTCACCTTTAACAATACCGAATGTTGACTCATTTCTTGATGAAAATGTGTTGAAAATTAATGATAATGAAACATGGGAATTATATTTTGATGGATCTATGTGTCAAGTTGGCTCCAGAGTACAGTTTATATTAATACCACCTTTAGGAAAGCCAATTACATTATCCTATCATCTAAATTTCCTATGTACAAACAAGACTACGGAGTATGAGCCCCCCTTACCACTGGGATATGTGTGGCCTTGTCTTTAGGTGTTCAACACATTCGCATATTTGGTGATTATCAATTGATAATTAAAAAAATAACTACATATTATCAAATAAAACATGATAAGTTATCACTTGATATAAAGACCTAATAATTACATTATTAGAGAATTATAAATCTTACCCTATTTACAATGTTCCACAAAAGGATAATTGATATGAAGATGCAATGGAAAGCACAATTTCCATTGTTTGTCTCAAAGATCCTTCTATAGACTTCACATTCATTGTCCACACCCTCACAAAGCCATCAATAGATGAAAAATTGAAGGAAACATTAGTGGCCAATATTGAAGATTTTAGTGAATTGTATACATTGATATTCAATTATCTAAAAGAAGGTACCTTTCCTAAACTGACTACCAAAAATACCAGAGCTCATATTCAGAAACTTGCAACTCCATACATAATCCTAGAAGATATGTTATATAGGTGGTCATTCAATGGGCTTCTTATTAGATTCCTTAAACAATCTAAAATCCCTATAGCCCTCGAGGAATCTCATGTGGGTGCTTTTGAGGGGCATTTCAAAGGAAGATCATTATTTCAAAAGTTAATACACATAGGATATTATTGGTGAAACATGGAACAAGATTGTTTTAATCATGTCAAGAACTATCATAAATGTCAAGAGCATAACAATTTGATTCATGCTCCCAATTTTGAACTTCACACACAAATTCCTATTTGGTCATTTTCAGTATGGGGTTTAGATCTTATTGGTAATATTTCTCCTCCTTCTTCTTTAGGGCATATGTTTATAATTACTACTATAGATTATTTCACAAAGTGGGTAGAGGAAATTCCTCTTCGTTCCACGACTGTTGAGGTAATCTATCATTTTATTTTAGAAAACATTATCACACGATTTGGTATTCCTTCAACCCTAATTATAGATAATGGGACACCATTTAAGAATAGGGAAAATAATTTTTTGGAATCATTTAACATTCAATGCCTCTTTTCTACACCTTATTACCAATTATCTAATAGTCAAGAAGAAGCAACAAATAAAATACTTTAGAAAATCCTATGTAAAATAGTTAGTGAACATAACAAGGATTGACACACTCAACTATCTTATGCATTGCGAGCCTATCACACAAGTATTCTAATGACTACATAAAGTGAACCATATACCCTCATTTATTGTGTTGATGCAATAATTCCCTTAGAGTTATAAATTCCCTCCTTAAAAATCTCTCTTAGAAGCCTTATTGATGATCACTTATAGAGAAAAACAATTACAATATCTTGAAATGCTTGATGAATGGCATGTAAATTCTCTCAAAAATATCCAAGCTTATTTAAAAATAATACCATGCAACTATAATGACAATGTCATTCCTCATTCCTTTAACAAAGGGGATATAGTGTTGTATGAAAATTCATGCAATGTTAATGCTTCTCTAGATGGAAAAAAAATTTTTTAGCCCAAACTGGTTAGGACCTTATATAATTGTTGAAAATTATGGGTGGAGCATATAAGATAAAAAAAATGGATAGTACACCTTTGAAAGAACCTAAAAATGTTATAAATTTTCAAATATATTACACCTAACAATATTTTGAATAGTATGTGTGATAAAGAATGTTGTTAGATTAAGTAGATGGTTTTCTATTTTATCTCATATTGCTTCATTCTTGACAAACATTTTTTTGTATCTTGAATTATTAATTTATTTTTGAATGCTATTCAATTATGTGTTTTGTGTTAAATTAGACCATTACATGCATTTCATTTTTACAAATTAGATCATAAGGGCATCTAGTTTCACATTATCACACTTAACCAAAAATTTAGTATCTAAGTAGACGTAAGTGTCTAATTACATCACATCAATCATATAATAGTTAGATCATGGAGATTTTATTAAATGATCTTATCAAGGTTGCTTAATAGATCACATTGACATATAATTGAAACATGATACAAAAGAATATAACACATAGAAATAGAAACATACTCATATATAAAGATCATAAAGTTTATGCACATATTCACCACGCTAGAAAAATGTGGTGTGTCATAGTAGGATATATCTAGGCAGTTCTATGGCTACCAGACTCCTCAGGGCCTGGTGGTGGTGCCTACCAAGAGACTGTGGTTCAGGAGCATCTCATAGAGCTCATCCTCTCATGTAGTCCTTGTACTTGGCATATGGTTATGCCCTAGCATATGAGAGTTGTGATGTGCTCTTGATCTATTCATTCCATGTCCGCCTACACCCTTCTAAGCTCTTCTTGCACCCTGTTAAGTTTTAACCATAGGAAAACTTGTGTCATGCTCTAGAAAGGAATCCAAGTGGCTCAAAGCTCCTCATAGGCAGCCAGACGCTCCTCATATGTATCTCTCAACTGCTCCTCCCTAGCTCAAACCTTCTCAATATCATCTCTAACCATGTCAATCATCCTCATAGCATCATCATAGGATGTACTCCACCTAGATAGGAGCTTGAATAAATCAGCATGACACTCTTTTCTAGGTGGTGGCCTATGCTTAGCCTATGTCACATGGTGTGGGAGCATTGGTGGAACAAAATTTGAAATGATTCAATTGATGAAGTTGAGCTAGTCCATTGTACCAACTAAAACAAAGAACACATGACAGAAATCATAATGAGATATAATAAATAAAAATAACCAAATTTAAATTACACATAGAAAATAAATAACATCACTTGGATCACTAACCCACCAATCAAGATCTTGATAGGACACTATGGGTGTCATATCCGAACTCATCTGATGGGTAGGGCGTGTGGTGGGAGTTGCGTGATTGCTCTCTCCATGCTCATGGGACTAGATGCATCTTGTAGTCAATGGATTCAATTTGGTGATGTGAGGACGAGATGTAGGTCTCTCCTTGGGGGAATCTATGACCTCTAATAGCTCCTCTGGCTCCTCTCTCACTGGATATTGATCCTCCTCCTCTCATTACTCTAGGTTCTCTTCTATATACCCCTTATTTTTAGTGGTATCTCCATCCATGCCCTTATCCTCTCTCTCATCCCCTCAACATGGAAAAGGTCCAAGGTCACCTATGGTATGATCATTAGGGAAGACATACTAATGTCATTCTATCATCAACCACCTATCATAGGCAATCGAGATGTTTACATCCTCCAAGTCAAATGTTGGTGGTGCATCTCACTCCTCATCCTTCAAGTCACTAGGACTGATTCTTGTGGGTGTGGGGCAGGGAATGTATTTCGGTCTAGCACCACTATGTGTGGATCTCAAGCATGTATGTTGTGGGCTAGGTGCTATTTGTATCCGAAAAAACTACCACATCACACAATCATAATAAAATGGCATCATGATATAATCATGTCACCCAACTAGTAGACTATCCCATTGGATCTTGGCTAACTATTGTGTAAGACCTGGCCGCTACTATAGAGTCATGTACATTCTCCACACTATATCATCCTCCTCTAAGTGATCAACTATGATTTTCCAGTGTAACAAATCTCCATACTATCAGGCCCGTCTATGTGTATAAAGAAAAGCTTATGGATAAAAAAAATCTATTGTCATGGAAAATTTGGTCAATTTTGTGCATGTAATATTGTCAAATGCCCATACTTGAAGAAATATACAATGAATAATACTCTGATCATCCTGATATAAAAAGCATCCAGGATCATAATATTGATGTGTGAGCATACTCCATCCCTAGGAATATATTATTTGGTTCTCCTCCATCTCCTATATAGTATAGAAAAGGCCCCATAAAGGTGTGCACCTCATCCATCAAGTGCTAGAGTTGAGGCAATGGTGACACACATGATCTTAAAAAACTTGGGAACATTAGCATAGAGAAGCCACTTGAGCTTGATGCGAGCTCTAGAGTTGGCAGGAGATATGCGACACTTGGTACAATACTGAATATCATGTCTTATCTATTGGGGCATGCAAAAATCCTTGAAATGAATGGTCTAACCTTGAATAGGTAATCTAAATATACGGTGAATGTACTTTAGTGTAACTCAACTAATTCTATAATCATAACATCATGACAACTCTTGTTGGAAGTTTTTGTTGTAATTGATGTCAACATATCTTTGTTGTTGTATTGATTTCAACCTATGGAGATGATTTGATGAGCATGTTTTGGTGATGTTCAACCTCTTGTATGGTTGAGATGCTAAGAATGTGTTCCAGTTGTTGAGTTTGTGTTTATGGTGCTTGGTTTCCAAGTGCTTTTGAGAAAATTTGAATATAAGAGGAAATAATGTGGTAGAGTGGTATTCAGTGTTTTGCTCCACATTTCTTCATGGCTAAAGATCTAATTGTGTGGTTTGGATATGTTGATAAGATTTTTTTAGAGGTGTTTAGATTGTGTTTAAGTGTTGTGTGTATTCTAGAAGTCATCGTTGGATTTGGTGAAGAGTGCACTTAAAATTTTAATGGTGTTAACAAAGGTTTGACCAACCTTGGGTGTTTACACTAATTCCAGATATGCATCAATATTTTTGAAAGCATGGGTGGCATGTACATGTGGATTTAAGTCCAAGTTAAGGTGTGATGTGGTTCACCTTCATTCCTCTTGTGAGAATGTTTTACTACCAACCTAATTTGAGTTTACACATTTGAGGTGTATAGCAGACCTTGTAAATTGTTTTCGAGATTGAGGATGTTATATATGTGTGTGTGTGTGTGTGTGTGTTGAGATGATGCGGTATTAAAGAGTGAAGTGTGTGTAATGTGAATCATGATGTGAAGTGTGAAAGTGCAAAGTGTAGTGTGAGATTTAATGACTAAGTCTACTAGAAGAAGTGAGTAGAAGTTGTCTACATTCTATAGAGAGAATGTGAATGTTTTGGTGAAGCAGTGGTGGAACATTTCTGTTGCTCTAAGAAGGATTTCACATTTTAAGAATCATCTACCTTCTTCTTTCTAATCTAGCAGTGATCCCTTCTTTATTTTGGGTAGTGAGCCTATTGTATTTGATTTTGCAATTATTTTATATTGTGAGCTAATCCTCACCATGGTTTTCCACATAAATCTAGTGTTCTCATGTGTATGGATGTGTTTGCATTATTTTTTATCATGTTTATATTCTGCTAATGCATGAAAAGGGTTTAATGGCTGTTAAGGGTTTAATAATTAATGTAGTTTTGAATGTTGATGAGGGTTTGATATTTTTAATGAACAACTGATTCATCCCCGCTCTTATTTTTCTTATGCATTCAACACCTCATGGGTGGAATGAGGTATATCTAGTATAATCCAATGGTATGAAGAATTTTCTCCTCCTCCTGAGTAATCCATGTGAACTACTCTCAGAGAAGGGAAAATATGCATCCTCCCAAACACTATCAAGTACATGGCAGGACCTACGAGAAGAAAAGGAAATCATAGGACCTAGGACATAGGCACCATTATGGGATAGCGGTGCCATTTACGGACAAGGTTTCCCAAAGAGGACATAGTTGCCTAGTTTGGACATAAACACCATTATTTTTGGAAAATCCTTAAAAATAATGCAAAATATTAAAGTAAATCACAAGAAGGTATAGGCAATTCACCATGGGTGTAATGGTTCTCTCTATAACCTCTGCTCAAAGGACCTCTAGTCTTGGGGGCTCATATGTTCGTCGGCCCAACATCTTCACTCATCTACATGAAGGTATCTCTCTCAAAATCTCCAAATAGTAAATGTGAAAATGATATTCAAAATGATGATTTTACACCAATATATAGTAAAATTTCTTAATAGTTCATTCCATTCAAATCACCATAATGGGGGCTTGTGAACTCTGATTTTGATTTCATCTATTGTTTCAGATTCGTATTTTCATCCCCGATCATATCTAATGTTTATCGATAGATTTTGTTATTTCATAACCCTATCATAAGCATTTCTATCAATAAACCTAGCAATTTGATGTAGTTATATTGCTACCCTAATTGTACCTGCATAAAGTACATGGAATCAATAGGGAATACATCTACCCTCGAATTTTGGTTCTACATAGAAGTTGTCATTTTGAAAGCATAAGATGACTTTGAACAGCTAACATATCAGTTTTGGAGTGTGTTGGTGTAGTGCCAATGGGAATCAGGGTCACATAGTAAACCTTATTTATGCTCAATCAATTATGACATTAGTCTATATGAAGGGACTAAGGCATTGTGTAATTTTGACTATGTTCTAATTTGAATAGCATATTGTGTAATTTTATTCTAGTTTGCATTATTACGTAAATTTTTTTTTTGTGTAAGCAATCTTGTGTAGAAAGTTGATCTCTTAAAATTTTCATTTTTTGTGAGTCATTTTTTGTAAGTTTAAAAGAGTTATTGTTATGCCCTTAATATTAGAGTACATCAAGTTATGAATATTCAGCTTGTGGCTATCTTAAATCATAATTAACTCATATTATAATTATTATATTGTTATTTAGTTGATTAGGTCAGCCTAGAACTCATATAGGGTTATCTATGTTGGCTTGGGTGATATCCTAGGCATAAATAGGTATATATAAGAGTTGATTCTTATTTCAACATCATATTGTGAATTGTGTTCTCATTGGAGATATTTGGAGGTTCTACCACATGAAGTGGCTTGTTATTCTCAGTTATTATGAAGCATTCGTAGAATATTTAATATCGTATTCTTTTATTGTAAAATTTATTTTATTACAAGTGGTATTAGAGCATGATCTTGGCGCTATTATGATAAGGCAATTTTCAATTTTTGGAAGTCATTTTGTGAAACCTCTATCTCCCCAATTTTGGTGATTTTTTGTCTAATTTTTAAAGGGTTTTTGTAGGACATTTTCAAGAATCTACAAACCAAATTTTAGAATAATTATAGCATAATTGAGTGAGTCTAGTATTATTTTTTTTCTAATTTATTTGGAAAACACATATCTCCCATATATTGATGATTTGGTTGCTAATAATTTGTGGGTTTTTTGATAAATCTTGGAGGAGGATACAATCCAATTTCTAGAGCAATTGAAGTAGAAATAATCTATTTATTGGGAAATTGGGGTTTTCAAAACAAATTCTCTCAAGGCTGCAAATCACCTAAGTTTTGGGAGATGTTTCTATTGGAGTGTGACCTAGGCCTTGGTAAGTCATAGTGAAATTTTAAGTTATTTTTAATTTATTTTTTTGTGATTTATTGCAAGAAAATTTCTACCATCATGACAAGGCTTGCAATAAGAGGTAAAAAGAATACTACCACTATGAAATATTTAGAGAATGAGGGGGTAGAAACTAAGGATTTTAAGCTTAAGGATTAAATAAACAAATTCAGGGGTGATATTTCAACATTAGAGAAGAAGATTATGAAAGAAATGGGTGAGCTGAAATCACTTATTCAAGGTATGTGGTGTAAGGGTGAAAATTCACCTCATAAGGTGGAAGATAATGCTTTTATTGGATATGAATTTTATTTCAAGAAGGATCCTTCATTTAATAATAATATGCCAAGGAAATTCATACCTAAGTTGGATATGAGAAATTTTGATGATAAGGATCCAACCAATTGGCTATGCCAAATAGAGCAGTTCTTTGATATTCACCATGTTCCTAGTCAACAAAAGGTGGATATGGCATCATTATATCTAGAACCAGATCAATTTATTTGGTATCGTTGGTTATGGGATGTGAAGACAAAAAGGGGTTGTGTGGTCACATAGTCAATTTTTTAAGAGGGACTTGCTACCCATTATGGAGATAGCCTTATGGATAGCCACTTCTTCCAACTCACTAAATTAAAGCAAATGGGAATGGTTAAGGATTATATTTAGCAATTTCAAACCATTTCTCTAAGAGTAGAGAATGTGGTAGAAGAAAATATGAACTATTTAAAGGTGATCTAAAGGATCACATAAATATGAATTATGATTATTCCAACCATAATCATTCTCACAAGAAATATTAATGGCAAGACAAGTGGAGGAGAAGTTTTTGGCTAGTAGGAGACAAGGGAATATAAATTTCAGCGAAAGGAGATCTCCTACACATTCACTACCACAACCTACTAGGTTGACTCCACAACAAATTGAGGAGAAGAGAGCAAAAGTTTTATGTTTCAATTGTGATAGAAAATATAGTCAAGGGCATAGATGTAGTGAAAAAATTGTTTTATATTGAAGGATCGAGTGAGGAAGAAGAGGAGGAACTAATATTAGAGGGTGATAGGGATTTAGGTGATGAATCACATTATTCCCAACCAATCATTTATTTTCATGTACTCTCTAGTTTTAGTGCCCCACAAACTCTCAAGGTAGTTGGGTTCTGAAAGAAGCAAAAAGTAACTTTGTTCAACTCAGGTAGTACTCATAATTTCATCAACAAAAATTTGGCTACTCATCTAAATTATTTTATATATCTAGCTCTAGAATTTTAGGTCTTTATTGGAGATGGTGGTACTATCAGTTCTTCTAGAAAGTACCTTAGCATTTAATTATCCATGAGATATTATCACCTTGATAGACCAATTTAGGCTATCTCCATGGGTGTAACAAATATTATTTTAGGAGTACGATGGATTACTACTTTTGGAATAATTAAGATGAACTTACAAGAATTGTTTATGAGATTCCAATCAGAAGGAAAGATAATCTAGCTAAGAGGGTTGAAGGAAAAGTCCCCACAAATAGTTATCTCTCATCAAATGCAAAATTTTCTTAAGAAAGGAGTTGATGGATTTGTGGCCCAGTTATGTTTATTAGAAGTCTTTGAATCTAATGCTCCCACCCATTCAGATTTATAAGCAATAATTGAGCATCACTCACTGGTTTTTAGAGATATGCCTAAAGGACTTCCTCCTAAGAGGGATTATGATAATTCCATATAGCTAGTTCCTGGGAGCCAACCTCCCAACATCAGGCCTTATCAATACCCACATATACAGAAAAGTGAGATAGAAAATATTGTTAAGGAGATGTTAGAGGCAAGAATTATCAAAAATAAAAAAAGTGCTTACTCCTCGTTTGTGGTGATGGTATGAAAGAAGGATGAAACTTGGTGCATGTTTCTGGACTATAGAGTTCTCAACATGTACACCATCAAAGATAAGTTTCCTATTCCATTTATTGATGATTTGCTAGATAAACTCAATGGAGCTATGTATTTTACAAAGTTAGATCTTAGATCCACTTATCACTAAATTCTAATAAAGGAAGAAGATATTTGTAAGACAGTATTTAGGACTCATGAGGTTCATTATGATTTTTTGGTGATTCCGTTTTGTCTTACCAATGCTCCATCTATATTTTATTTTTTTATGAATTCCATCTTTAAAAATTTCTCGAGGAAGTTTGTATTAGTGTTTTTTGATGATATATTGATTTATAGCAGGACATGGGAAGAAAAAATGCAAGATCTATAACAAGTATTACAAGTTATCGAAGAGAATCAACTTAATGCTAAGCGATCCAAGTGTTCTTTTGGTCTTAATGAGGTGGAGTACGTGGGACACATAATTTAACATGGAGTAAAGGTGGATCATAAAAAAATTAAGGCTATCATGGAATTGCCTATTCGGAAAACCATTAATAAATTGAGGGGTTTCTTGGGATTGATTGGATACTATAGAATATTTGTGAAGAATTATGGGCATATAGTAGCACCCCTCATAGCTTTATTGAAGAAGAATTCTTTTCATTGGAATGAATTTTATTATTCAACATTTGAAATGTTAAAGGAGTCTATGTGCACAACTCCAGTGCTTGCCACTCCCAATTTTATAAAGCATATTATTGTGGAATGTGATTCTTTATGAAATGGTATAGGCACAGGTCTCATGTAGAAGAGTCGGCCCATTACTTTTCAGAGCCCTCAATTAAAGGGTCAGAATCAACTGAAATCTATTTATCAGAAGGAAATGTTGGCTATTCTTCATGTAATAAAACAATGGAGACCTTATCTAATGGGTAGAAACTTCAAGGTTAAGACAGAACATGATAGCCTAAAATAATTTTTGCAAAAAATATTATCTTTTGAAGAACAACTAAAATGGGTTACTAAGATGTTGGGATATGATTTTCAGATTGTATATAAGAAAGAGAAGGAAAATTTTATGGTAGATGCTCTATTGAGGAATGATGAGAAGGATAAAGATTCATTGTGTGCCCTTTCAATATTACAAGAAGATTAGGTATAAGAAGCCAAAGAAGAGTGGAAAAATGATGTGGCTACTAGTAATCTCAATTAGCAATTATAGAGTGATCATAGTAGTTTAGATAAATTTTGTTGGAAGGGAGATACTTTGTGGTATAAAGAGTGATTGTATCTTTGTGAGAATTCCTCTCTCAAACTAAATATTATCATAGAGCTACATGAGCCTCTAGTGGGTGGTAATTCAAGACTTTTGAAGACATATCATCAGGTTAAGAAATGATTCTTTTGGGAAGGGCTAAAAGGGGATGTTCAAAAATTTGTGGTAGAATGTTTGGTCTATTGGTGAAATAAAGGGGAGAAAATTAAGACACCTGGTCTCTTGCAACCCTTAGTTATTCCTAGCTAGCATTGGGAAGAGGCCTCCATGGACTTCATCATAGGGCTTCCAAGATCTAATGGTAAGAATGCCATCATGGAAATAGTGGATCACCTCACTAAATATGAAAATTTTATTGCATTATCACATACTTTTACAACAAGTATAGTGGAAAATAATTTTTGGAGATTATTCAAAAGCTACATGGTATACCTAAGGTTATTATTAGTAACCATGATCCTATCCTCACTAGTAACTTTTGGACAATTTTTTTCAAATGTTTGGGCACTCAATTGCCTCATTGTTCTTCATACCATCCATAATTTGATGGGAAAACATAGGTTGTTAATAAGTGTTTGGAAGGATATCTATGTTATTTCACTTTAGATTAATAGTCTCAATGGGTAGATTGGCTACCACTATTAGAATGGTGGTATAACACTTCCTTCCATAGTTCACCAAAAAAGTCTCCATTTATGGCATTGTATGGATATCATCCTCCTTCCATCGCATCATCATTGAAGGTGTCACCAATAGTTCACGTTGTGGAGACCACATGATTCATCAGAAAAGTACTTTTAGAACTTAAAAGAATCTATCCATGGAACAAAAATTAATGAAGCAGCAGGAAGACCAACAATGTAGTGAAAAACGTTTTGATGTTAGGAATTGGGTTTTCTTGAGATTGCAACCTTACCAAAAAAATTCATTGAAGCAACAACCGAAGAATAAAAAGTTGTCTCCAAAATATTATGGCCCATATCAAATCATGCAAAAGATAGGTAGTGTTTCCTAGAAGCTTGAATTTCCATTAACAACAAAGACACATCTATTTTTTCATGTTTCCTATTTGAAGAAGGAAATTGGGAATATATCCCTACTCATAAAAGATTATCAGAGCTTGATGAAGAAGGAAGAATCATATTGGAACCAAAATGTATTCCTCAAAAACAAAAAAGGAATCTAAGGACAAAACACTCACTTAGTATCTCATCCAATGAAATAATTTACCAATTCAAGATACCACATGGTAGGACACAAATTTCATTCTAAAGCATCCAAAATTTCCTAGCATGGAGGACAATGCTTATCTAAAGAGGGGGTCATGCTACACCCTTAATTTTAGAGTACATAAACTTATGAATAGTCATCTTGTGGCTATCTTAAATACTAATTTAAAAATATTATTAGTATTATATTATTATTTAGTTGTTTAGGTTGGCCTAAGGCTTATATAGGGTTATCTAAGTCAGCCTGGGTGATATCCTAGGTAGAAATAGGTATATATAGGAGGTTGTGAGTCATATTTAATCATCATATTGTGAATGTAATTCCCTCCAAACAATTAAGCTTATATAATACTACAAAGTAACTAGATAAGAGAAGTAAGTAATTAAATAGAAAAATTAAAGATAAACTTCTAAATTTAAAACTTGTCTAATGTTATGGATTTAATAGGAATAATGATGAAGTCTTGCACACTCCAAAAGAATATTTTTAATGTTAGATACTTCTTCTGCTAATCCAAAAATTAAATTTACAAGGGGGAATAATAATAATGAATAATAATGATAATGTCACTAAGGAATTTCACAATCATTACTTTATTATGATTTTGATAATATACACACCCAATGTTAATATGAACAAAACAAATAAATTTTCATTTTTCTAAATCAAACATTGTTCCAACTTTACACTAATTTTCAACATCATTTGTATTAGGACATATAAAATTGTTAGTGAAGGTAAAATCAAGATTACATAAAAGTTGAGATATGCAATAGAATCAAATACTAAAGATGCACCATAAGTGGTGAATCAACCTCAATCTATTTACCTTTCCAAGTGATCTATTTAATGTCTAATCATTAGAAATGAAGACAATAATTTGAACAATAATTTAAACCAATATTAGAAGCATAAACATACAATAAATAAGTTAACAAGAACTATACCATCCAATATTGAACACACTAATGCTATAGGACTAATAACTCAACAACTTGAGATTGATTATGTATATTCGCAATATACACCCACAACTAAACATATACACAAAACTCATGACTATTTAGTTCATTAAAATTTGTTAGTAATTGTACTTTAATAGATTTGGAAGATTTAACGCTATAAATCACAAATAACCCTTATTTCTTTACTTCATAACTCTACCCAAATTATTATTCTTCTTACAAAAAATCTTAGGTGATTTCAATTACCAACTTTTCTTACTATACCTAGACTCTTCTATGATAAGTTGTTTGAATCACTTTGATATAAATTGAAATATTCTTATTCTTGGATTAAATGGAGATATTTTTCATCCACTAATAAACCAAATAAATAATTAAACTCTCTAACAATAACACAATCCTGAAAATAAGAGGATAAATAAAATCAATAATTTGGAACCAATATTTCTAAGCACTATACAATTAAGGCTCTTAATGGATAACTAGAAACTATTATTTTTAAAAAATAACCTAAGAATCCATGTAAGGGTTTTTTCTCATATTTATATCTTTCTCATTGAAAATTTCCTTTTGATATAGTTCTCTTGCCTACATGATACCCTAACTTGGTTTCACTCAATTTGTTTTTGTTTTTAGTTTATTGTTTTAGTTTCAAAGTAGGAGATGGTAATTTTTTAATCATAAATTCTATTTGGTTTATTGGGTTTCTCTGATGTTTGCATATGTTTTACAAATATTTGGTTTCTAGAAACCCTTTAAATTTTATCATTTAACTCTTTTGCTTTCATTCTGTGTCAATAGATTTGTAGGACTAATTTATGACAAATTTTCATTGTGAATGATAATGTCAATGTTTTCTTAATGAATCATAATTGGTGATCTAGGTTAATATAATTTTTGAATATGTTTTTTTTTAGATTAATAATAGAAAAACCGATTAAATTATATATTTTAATAGCACGTTTATCATTTTTTATGATCAAATACCTAGAACTACTTTTAAATGAATTATTGCTTAGCATAGGGGCAACAATATTGTTACCTCAACAAAACCAGCTTGTTTCTCTCTTGAAATCCATTGGCTGAAAATTCTAAGATATATTTTTTTTTATTCAATACATGTACCTAAAGTACAAATATCCAAAAGGAAAAATAATAATATGGGCCAATGGGCTCTCCACCCAACCATAGGATTGAGATTCAATCCACCCCGAGCTAGGGTCACATAGCACTTCCATAAAATATTTTCACAAAGGATCCACAGCCAAAGTATAACATATAACATCCAAATTACTAAACTTGATACATTCAACCACTATTCACAAGGATTCCTAGACAAGTTTACACTGTATATACTTTGCACATCACAACATCTTTCATTCATATTTCTTTATTTTAACACTCAAAAAGAGTATAAATGAAATTAAAATAAACAAGGTGGAAGACTCAACCAATGCAAACCCCAACACACTAATTGCAGCCACACAAGAGATTCAACATCAAATTTCACATAAATATTTTTTATAAGAAAGACCAATATGACAACAAACTCATTACAAATCAACAAAGATAGATAACTAAAAGATTAAACCTCACCAAGAAAGTTTTCTATCAAACTTGTGCAAGACTCTCTCCAAGCACTCTCTTCTATTGCTCCTCCTTTACCAACATGGAAATAACTCTAGAACAATTCAAAAAGAAAAAAGAGAGAAAAACCCCCTCCTCCCCACCAATAGAGAGAATAAATGGAAGGGTAAAAGGAAACCTCCTTTTCAGCTTCCCAACAACCCTTTCAAATGCAATTTTCGTCACTTTTCATAAGTGATAAATTATAGTGGGTTTTAGACTTTATTAAGGGGATTTTCTGCAATAAAAATACCTCTAACCCATAAACCTATCACCTATGGAATATTTTAAACAATTAAGACCACATAAAGACTTCATAAAACATAAATTAAGTGATCATTTTAATAAAATGACTCAAGGGACTAATAAAATAACTCTCACATACACACAACCCATATCACACAAAAAAAAGTTAAATATCATTTCCATGACAAGATTAATATTTCACAAGAATAAAATAAAGGAAGTAGCTATGTGATTCCCTTATCAACATTGGCCAATTTTTACTTGTTTACTTAACCGAGAAAGTGTGTCAGTATTACTCTTGATTAATAATAATTAAAAAAAAATGACATATGAATGGAAATTATGAGAATAATAATCAACTAGAAAATTATATCCACTAATTTCACAAGTAACATACAATTTAACACTCCTTACTCTCATGATACCTTTTATGGAGTTAAGAAACAATTAAGTGAATATTATTTGTTATCAAAATATCACCACTTATTTCAATAGAATATTTAACTTATTATACATACTACTATAAGTAATAATTGTCTTCATAATCACACCTACTCACATCTATGATATATAATTAATGTAGACACGTAAAATATACATGCACCTGATCCTGATCCTACTAACATCATTTTTTCCTAAATAATACTCTCATCTTATAAACACCTTTCATCCCTTGATTAAATAAATTATTATTTATTTAATTAGGTCTTTCTCCTCTGTTGATTAAATTAATCAATTTAATTTAATTAACCCTTTATCCCTGTTCATTTAAATAATTCATTTTATTTAAATTAAGTCTCTAAAGTCCTCTTATTAAATTGAATCAATTAAACCTTATTTGATTTAATCTAACATTGTCCCCTTTAGTTAAATAAATCAAATCATTTATTTAATTAAATCTTTCTTCACAATTCTTGATTTAAATTAACTCATAAATTCAAGTCAAAGTTGTCACATCCCCTAATCTCTCTTTAAATTAAATAATATGTGATTAATGTAATCTTAATCGATGTCACATCCTTTAAAGAATGCAACTTGCACAATAAATCAATTACTTTGATTTATTAGATCTCCTATTTTCCCTCACATGGCATAAAAAGGGAATATTCCTCTGAATTCAAAAATCCCTCCAAAAGGGGATGGGTACTTCCAACAAGGAATTTAAGGCCTCTTACATGTCCTTGGCCTTGAACCAAGTGACATTAACTCCATTTCCTTCTTCCTCCAACATGTCACATTCAAATTTCAAATTTGAATCTCATAGCATTTATCATGCACATTGACCAAAATGTGCACAACCTTCAACCATTCACATCTTGACAAGTGAAACTTGGCCATTGGATGTTGAATGATCCCACATTTCTCAATTCCACTCTCTCTTCCATTTTGGAAATCTATAAATAAGAGACTCTTCCTCTCATTCTATCATCCACAATTTGAGTAAACCTACTATACTCAACTTCATCCTCATCCACAATCTCATGCAAATTTACTCTCTTCACATTGAGAGCTTCTTTTTTCCATTCCTCTCCAAAGTATTCATAATTTTCATGATTTCATAGCTAGGTTATGCCAAAATCTCATCAAGGAGATTTGATCATCCACACATCGTCAACATTTGCAATAAAGGAGTTGAGAAAGGGCCAATTTTGACACATCAATTGGCACCAATTCCCCCATGGGATCAAGAGTTTTCTATGCTTAGATAGATTTGATTTGGTTTATTGCATTGTTCTTCATTTTCCTTTCTATTTAAGCTTTGTAAATGGATATCATTGGGAATCCTTGTTTTATCTTGCATATTGATCTAATAATGTGTTTGTTTGTTGTATTTGTGCAAGTATAAAACTTGGATTCACAATTACAGATAATATAATGTAATACATTTAATATACATAGCAATATTACCAATAACTAAGTGTATTGATCATTGCATAATTACATAGACAAAGAATGTAACTCATCTAACTATCACAAGAATTCACATCATCCATTAGATAAGATTAGTCAAGAATATGAACAACTTCATGGTATAACAACAACCTTCACTCATGTGTACTATCCACCATGAACGAGCTTAGAATATATCATATAAATCATCAAAAACTAAAAGGGTCAACAAGGCCACAAGGGATGGGTTGTTACACATTAGAGATATTTGGAGGTTTTCCCCCTCGAGTATTTGTAAAATATTTAATATCATATTCTTCTATTATGCAAATTATTCCATTGCAGTTGCAAGTGAGTATATTAAGTTGTTTATTAAATGTAAGTCCCAAATTGTTAGGACTTTGGCTAAGGGTTTACTAGTGCATATAAAATTATTTAAAACTATCTCTAACCTTCTAGAAACACCATTTTAAATGGTGATGATATTTGAAGCTAGTTTTAATGAGGTTGGGAGAGGTGGAATCACCTCATCCCATCCTCAAACATAGTTTTGGGGTGCTTAGAAGAGAATAAGATCATCCATGACTCATCAAGGGTGAGTACACATGGAGGAAACCCTTATTAGATAAATGTCCAAGAAGAGATACTTGGATGTTACCAAAAGAGTTAAGCATCTCAAGGTGTGATATTTTAGGGTTTTCTAGCATCTATTATGAATATGAACATCTCTATATCCATAGCCAAAGATGGAGAGTATTTTCTTTCTATAAATGCGTGTATACATCTAAAAATGGTCATTATAAATCAAGCATATTAATTAATTAAATATGAATTACTTAATTAATATTCTAAAGTCATCTACATATAAATAAATTTAATTATTTATTTATATCATTCATTTCTCTAATTCTTCTAATCTAAATAAATAAATAAGTTTATTTAATCATCACCATCTTCTTCTTAATTAAATTAAATGAATTTCATAATTTATTTATATTAATTATCATATTATTCTATGTATGAATGTTTAAATTCAAATAATAGAATATTCCTCCAAACTCACTCTTCATCCCACATTTAAATTAAATTTAATAAATATTTGATTTAACACTTTTTCTCACCTCACATTTAGTTAAATATTTTAAATATTTAATAACCTTCCTTTTTCATCTCCCACACATAATTAAATATTAATTATTTAATTATGGAAGCTTCTAAAATCCTCGTTGAACATATAATTAAATAAATAAATTATTTAATTAAAGGATTTATCCTCAACTACCAACTAACTCCTCATAATTGAATTGCACAAATGGCAACTTTCCTTCAATTTTGAATGAAGAAGGTTGTGTAGGAGGAAACATTTCCCATTATTCTCTCAACCTGCCATCTTTCTCTCAACTTGCAAAATCTCTCACCATTCATCTTAACAAGTTTGATTTCAACTGTCGATCTTTGCCAACTAGACATTGGCCTCCAAAACTCTATAAATATAGCCTCTTTGTGAGTTGAAAAGGATCCTAGATTTTGTGAATTTAGCACTATTATTTTAGTTGCATTCTAACTAGCATTTTAGCAATCATCTTACGAATAGCATTTCAAGTTCATAGCATCTTAGTTTTCATATCATAGATTAATCATTTAGAAAATAGACATGCATATTGCATAAGCTCATTCTCTGAAGTTGTCATTCTACCAAGCTACTACTTACATCAATAGAGAGTCAGTAACTTGCATCAAATCCTTGGAGATAGAGGACAATGGGACGTTTTTGAAGGAGCTATTGTTTTAAAGAGGTTTTTTTACTTTTAAATTAGTTTCTTTTGATATAATTTCTCATTGGTGTGTTGGTTTATTTTTTTAGTTAGTACACATATTCACACACACATTTTTGGCACCCACTGTGGGGCCCTTGCCATGTTTTTAATATTTTCATTGCAGATTTTCTGACAAGTGATAGATTGAACTTGTGGTTTAGCGCATACGAGATGCATTCTAGCGCATACCTGGTGAAGTTTAGTGCATACGAGGATTATTTTAGCACTTCGACATTTTATTTTAGTGCATGTACCTATTCCTTTTAGCACATTTACCTACAATTTAGCGCATCCATGAATGTTCATTTAGCGCATTTGTTCTCTGTTTTGGCACATAGGTGTGTTATTTTAGTGCATATGGGGAGTTGTAAAAAAAAATCCTGATTCTGACGCCATTCGCGAACAAAGATTTTTATTTTCTGCATAAGATAAAATGAAGCAATCCTAGGATAGACACTTAAATCTAGAATTAAAAAATCCTAGGATAGTCACCAAACAATATTCTATCTTGGCTAAAATGAATCCCATGCTTTTTGTGAAGCAACATCTTCACTTAGTTTAGAAAATTGTCATTTGGAATTTAAAACTGAATAAATTGCTTGTTGTGATTATTGGGTAATAGGTTTATGCTCTCCCCTTAACTAAGTGATCAAAACACCAGACATACCTTTTCATTTTATGCATTTCATGCTTTATTACATCCTTTAGAAGGCCTACTCTTGTAGGAAAAAGTACTCATCCAAGAGGAACGACCTAAGTGGGAACACCTAAAGCCAAGGATTCCAACCCAATCTAAACAAAAGCAAGTTGTTGATGAAAGTCCAACTCAATAGTAGTGTGCAAAGATAACCATCCCCGAAGCCTTTGTTCTAAAGGTTGAGAGGTCTCCTGAGGGATTATATCATTTTCCGCACTAAATGAAAAAACTTACTATGAACCTTAGTATAGAATCCAACCATGTCAGTTTCCAAACATCTTAATAATCACAGTGCAAGGGGAGGGGAGAATCTACCCCCAAGAAACTCACCATATAATTTGCACAAATTGTTTTCTCAAGGGATCAAGAAATCTAACCTTGAGTACACACTTGGAAAAGACAAAAACATGGGTGCCCTCTAGGGGGTGACACAACTGTGTGTGTCGATGCAATTCTAAGATGTGGGTTGTGGTTACAATGATGACCTTTTTGAAAAATAAGAGTGAGTCTATTTGAAATGCTTATTTTGTTCAATACCCATGGAAATCTCAAGAACATACACTATTTGTTTAGATTTTAGGACTTGCAAAATAACTGTTTTCTACTGTATGTTGTGTTTTTCAAACATTAAATTAGATAAATATCATCCAAATCATAAAACTATTAGAACATGTCTGTCTCAATGCATTGATTGGATATTTTAGTGCATCTATGCTCTGTTTTGGTCCATCCCTGCTCTGTTTTAGTGCATTTATACTCTGTTATAGCATATTTGTGCTCTGTTTTAGCACATCCCTATAACAGTCTAGCGCATTGGTTGGATATTTTAGTGTATCTACTGAAAATTTCAATGCATACATTGAACAGAGTAGCGCATCTGTGTTTTGAGTCTAAGGAGTTTTCTGACACAAAAATATTCCATTTAGTCTGGTCTTTTTCTATGCTCAAGGTCTGGAAATCTGCAACTTTTGCTAAGAAATCCCTTGAGAAAAGGATCAAGAAGCCAAAAAAGTCTCTCAGTTATAAGAAGCTATTGAAAAGAAGAAAACTTTTATACCAAATTCAGAAAGTTTTTCTTGAGCATAGAACTTTCATTCATCGATATCATGACTTGCTAGGGGTTTCACTGATGATTTTCTTTAGAACCATTATCTTCATGAGATTTCTTTCAAAGAAGAGCTCTTTCATAGAGGCATAATCATAGTTAGCCCATTCATCCCTCTTTCATCCCACAACCTGGAATTCAGTATGCTAATCGTCCTGATCAAGTGTTCCAATAGAGAACTTAGAAGCATTAGGCATTTACAAAAATCCTTATTTTTTCGTGAACTATGATCAAAACATCACAAAGTGCAAAATAACCTCTGTTTTTGATTTCTAGTTTAATTCACATAACAGGATCATCATCCTTCCAACCAAGGAATCACGAGCTAAAAAATTAGAAATTTCTTTGGTCATATCAATCGAATTCTCATTCTATTCTGACTAAGATATCCAACAAATTGTAGTCTTCCATTTGTGATCAAAGTTAGTTAAAATTTGGTATAAGCTTATGCTTGTTGTCACAAGATCTCAAAAGCACATAGAAGAAGACGAAAGGGAAAATCCACTTTGCAACATGGGTGATAAGGAAGAAAATCCTTTTCAAAAGCTTTGCATTGAGAATAATTCAAATAATGATGAAGTAATGGAAGAAATGTTTCAAGAAGTAGAATAGGATCCACGATTTCACACTCTCTTGGACAAGATTTTGGAACTAAACAAATAAAGATACTTTCTTTTTTTTATCAAACCAAGGAGCTAAACTACCCTCTAATTTTGACACATAAAAGATTAGAGAGGATCCTAAAGCCCCCCTTAATGATTTTAGTGCTCTTACTCAGTAGATAAGAGCATACAAGGGAAAATTAAAGAAATACAAGTGGGTGTAACCAAGAAATATGTTTTGGAAGATATCTTCCCATAACCTTTGACATGAGTCTCAACATGATTCCTTTTCCAAAACATTGTGAGATCCCAAAATTTGACAGATAGAATGGGAAAATGGATCCCATTGAACATGTGAGGGAATTTCAAAATATGAGCCTGGAATTTTCTCATGAAGATACATACTTGATGCGATTATTTCCACGAAGTCTAGGTGGACAATCCATGGAGTGGATTTCCAAAATCACTCCCCCCATCAAAACATCTGGGGAGTTAATCAATAAATTCATATCTCAGTACTCCTACAATATACAACATTAGATAACCATTCTTGATTTATGTAGAACAAAGAAAAATATTGGAGAAACCTTCACCACATTCTTACAAAGATGGAGAAGGTTATTTGCAAGATATTCCCATCCTGTTCCTAAAAAGGAAAAGATGGAAATATTTATTGATAGTCTAAATCAAGAGATGAGTTATAGGCTCAATCTTCATTGTCCTCAATCATTTGAGAAATTTTTTGCAAAAGAGATCACCATTAAAGGAGCTTTGGTCAAGTGAGGAGTCCTAAAGATTGACAAGGATGGTCCAAATTCATACAACAACGATAAATCATGATTTTGGGCTCGAAATAAGAATGTTGTAAATGATGGGGTGGTAGATGCTAACAATGTAAAATTGAAGCCAACCCCTCTCAATGTATTAGGTGTTCAATGCAACAACAATAATGCTAGAAATTCTAATAACCAAGGCACTAATAATTCCAATCAGGGAAATAACGCCAACCAAGGAAATGTGACCAAAAATCATGGTAATAATCTCAACAATAATCAAAATTCAAATGAGCCAAGATCTCAATTTTCCTGAATCAATGGAGTTTCACTCCCTTGGGCCAGTCTCTTGAATCAATCCTCAAAGAGCTATTGAATCAAAATTCCATCACATTGCCACCGCAAAGAGATTATGAGCCTTGATTTAAACCACCATCGTGTAATGACTCGTACTATTGAGATTATCATAGATACAAAGGTCATAAGATAAATAATTGCCAAGGGTTTACAATTTGGTTCAGGATTTTATTGAAAACCATACCATAACAGTTGAGGGACATAATTCCTATGAAGATCATCAAGCATTCAAGGACCCTCTCCCCAATTATCAAAAGGGGGAATCTTTGGGTGACAAAGGAAAAAATGTGAATCATGTCTATGAAACCACATCAATCATATATACACTAATGACCAGCAAGTCAATGTCATCAAAGTTAAGGGAAAGAAAGAATATCGAGAGGTCAATGCAACAAGAAGGGGATAGGCCGAAATTATTGTGAAAGGAAGTTCATCTAAGTCAGCTTTTCCCACTCCAAGATAGTATAATTTAGTCGATCAACTACCCAAAAAATCGGCTCAAATTTCTATCTTGGAGCTTCTTAAAATATCGTCGGAACACAAGGACATTCTAGAAAAGGCTCTCGTTGACACAACCGTGTCTCCTCATCTGGATATCAATAAATTTCAAGCCATGGTGGGAGACTTGTCTTCACCAACATGTCTATCCTTTTTCTGAAAAGGATGATTCCTCCGTGACCCATCCCCATAATTTATCGCTTTATCTAGAGGTCATGGTTCATAAAACTTGAACTAGATGTGTTTTAATAGATGAGGGAGCTAGATTAAACATTTGTACTTTAAAATTGGTTCTTGCTTTAGGATATTCAGAAGAGTCTATAGATCTAAGAAGGAAAATCACAATCAAAGCATATGATGATGAGGAATGAGCTTCTAAAGGCCTCATCATGTTATTAATCAGAGTGGGACCTATTGTGAAGAATACTTTTTGTCAGGTTTTGGATTGAGATCTATCCTATAACATACTCTTGGGTCACCCATGGATCCATGAAATGGAAGCAGTTTCGTCCACTTATCATCAATTATTGAAATTTCCATATGGCGGACAAGAGGTAACCATACCAGTGGACCATAATAATAGTCAGATTTCCTCTAACCTTAGAGAAACCCAAGATTCTTTTGTACCACATTTAATAGAGAAGCTCTTGCTATTGTTGTTTCCAAACACAATGATCAAACAAAAGAATTGATAAAGAGCTTCACCACCAAGCTGCAATTAAAAGACAATGGAGTGGGAGAATATTCTTTATGTCTCCCTAACTTACCCATTTCTCCAAGGTCACATGGTCAGCCTTCAGTATCCATACAATAGGCTGCCATGGCTTCCTCATCAGGAATGCAAGATTTAGTTCCCATCACCAAGTTTGATGGGAGATTTATCAATGAAGATACTCAAGAAAATGAAGCTGAAGATAGAGCAATCCTCGATTGGCTTTATAAAGATGAAGATGAATCCATCTACCGTGTCAAGTTACCTACTGAACAATACGGAAAGGGTTATACAATAATGCAACGAATGGGTTATGAAGGAAATGGCCCTATAGGAAAGAGAAAAGAAGGAATTGTTGAACCTATCCAACCAAAAAAAATGCATCCAAAAGATAAAACCGGACTTGGATATGGTGAAGATGAAAAAGAAGCAGTTCAAAAGAAATCCAATGAAGAGATAGCTGAGACAGTTATGAGATTGCAAGAAAATTCTAACACTGACTCCAATGAGTATGAATGGGATACCATTTATAATGATGAATTTTGTAGAGACAAACAAGTGGATGTTATACAAAAATATACACCCATGCTCACACAAGGGGAAAGCTCAAGGCCTCCACTTGACTACGTACTACAAAGAGACTATGAATCAAGTGATGGAAATTTGATTCAAAGTGAGACGTATAATCAACAAGAGGATACCATCATAGATCTTCCCCATAGGGAGAATGATAACGGTGCCATGACCTTGACTACCAGTGACCTTACCCAACTTGATGATCCATTACCCTTGGTCCATCTTGAACTCATTGATTGAGAACAAATTGAACCAATCGATATCCCAACCTTCCCCGATGCTGAAACCATTGTAAATTTTCTTTGTTCATCCAACCTGAAAACAAGTTCCACCAGTGAATCATAGAATCAAAATCTCATTCAGAAGAGTGCCAAGTTTTTCAGCTAAAAATTTAATAATATAAAAGATAAATCTAATTGTGAAAACCTAAGAAAGGTAGTATTAGATCATGAAAAGAGAAAAATAAAGAGTGTATCTGATGGTGAAAACCTTTCAAAGGCACTGGAAGATGGGAAACTTGACACTCTCCTTGAGCACTATCAAGAAAGATCTTCTATTTTGATAGAACCAACAAAGGAAATCAATATAGGTACTGCAAAATAGTCGAAAGTCTTACAACTTGCTGCATCACTTACAGAGGAAGAAATCCCAAAATTCACAGAATTCCTAGAGGATAATCAAATCAATTTTGCATGATCATACACAGATATGTCGAGATTAGATCCAAATCTTATCATGCACCATTTTTCCATCATGCCAGGGGAAAAACCAATGAAACAAAAACTCAGAAAAATGCATCCACATGTTGCATTACTAGTCAAAGAGGAATTATAGAAGCTGTTAGATGTAGGATTCATTCAGGCTATCGACTATATAGAATGGATCTCCAACATTGTACTTGTGTCAAAACTGGATGGATGAATTAGAACCTGCATAGATTTCAAGGACTTAAATAAAGCATTTCTGAAAGATGATTTCCCTTTGCCAAACATAGACACAATTGTGGAATTAACAACTGGACATGCTATGTATTCGCTAATGGATGGATTTTCCAAATATAACGAGATCAATATTGCACCTAAAGATCAAGATAAGACTGCATTCACATGTCCCTAGGGTACATATTGTTGGAATGTAATGTTGTTTGGACTCAAAAATGCAGGAGCAACATATCAATGAGCAATGACTACAATTTTTCATGACATGATGCACACATTCATGGAGGATTATGTAGATGATCTTTTAGTAAAATCAAACAAAAGAGATGAACATCTAGATATCTTGTCTAAGATTTTTTTCAGAATGGAAAAAATTAAGGTCAAACTTAATCCCAAGAAATATGTCTTTGGGGTAAAATCTGGAAAGCTCCTCGGCTATATCGTATCAAAAAAGGGAATTGAAGTGGATCCAGAGAAAGGTACAAGCCATCCCCAAAATTACACCACCAAATAACATCAATCAATTGTGCTCATTACAAGGACACCTATAGTCAATCAGGAGATTCATCGCACAACTGGTAGACAAGAGTTTTCCATTTATGCATCTCTTGCATAAAAATGTTCCATTCAAATAGGAAGATAAGTGCAAAGCATCCTTCAATCAGATCAATCATTATTTAATGAGTCCACCAATATTGATTCCACTAGTATAAGGTGAACCACTCATATTGTATATTTTTTCTATAGAAGTATCCTTTGGGGCATTATTGGCACAGGAAGACAAAATGGGAAAAGAGCAAGCAATATATTACATCAATAGAACTTTGACAAGCCATGAGCTAAATTACACTTTCATTGAAAAATGTTGCTTAGTAGTAGTGTTTTCTTCTCAAAAGTTGTGGCACTATATCCTAGCTCATACAGTCAAACTTGTGGCTAGAATTGATCCTTTAAAGTATCTTTTGAGCAAGGAAACCTTAATAGGTTAGCTAAATGGGTAATGATCCTAAGTGAATTTAGCATTCATTATGTGGATCAAAAAGCAATCAAAGGGCAGGTCATTGTAGATGAATTGGCAGAACCACCACTACAAGAAGAACATCCAATGCACATTGAATTCCCTGAAGCAGATGTGTTTACATCGACTACTAAGAAATCATGGATGCTTTATTTTGATGGGTCCTACACACAACATGGCTCAGGGGTAGGAATTATTTCTGTCATGCCTTAGGTACATACAATTCCAAAGTCTTATCGATTGATGTTTCCTTGTACAAATAACATAGCTGAGTATGAGGCACTACTAATTGGAATGAGAATTGCATTAGACTGGAGAATCATAGAATTGTAGGTTTTTGGTGATTCACAACTTGTCATAAATCAAATAAATGATAACTATCAAACTAAAGATGCCAAGTTAGTGCCTTACAAGAACATGGTGGATGATTTCAATAAGTACTTTGTTGAGATCAAATTAATGAAAGTCTTGTGAATCGACAACAAATTTGTAGATGCCATGGATACAATTGCATCACTACTGCAATTATCAGAGAACCAAGATCAGTATGAATTCCTAGTGGCACAACTATTTTCCCTTGCCTATGACAATCCTGAAACCCAAATCATTTGTCACCTAACTGGTTCTGATTCTCCCTTGTACAAAAAAATCCATGCTTATCTAAAGGACACTATTTTACCCTCGGATTTGTCTCAGAATCAGAAAATAAATTTCATACGCCAATCTTCTCGCTATACCCTAATTGCTGACACCTTATACCGATATGCTCTTGATGGTACCTTCCTTAGATTTCTTGAATGTGATGAATCAAAAAAGGCCTTACAAGAGGTTCATGGTGGTATTTGTGGGACTCATTCAAGTAGACTAAACTTGGCTAAGGAACTTGTTAGAATGGGTTACTATTGGCCAACCATGGAAAAGGAATCATTCATCTTTGTGAAGAAATGTCCAAAATGTCAGATTCATGGAAATCTCATCCACTCTCCTACTTAGGAATTACAACCCTTTGCTACAACATGGCCTTTCACTCAGTGGGGATTATATCTAGTTGGTAAGATACACCCATCATCATCAAATAGACACAAGTTCATTATCATGGCTACTGAGTACTTCACTAAGTGGATTAAAGTTGTTCCCTTAACGACAGTTACTAGCAAACAAATTTTATCCTTCATTCTAAACTATATCATATATTGGTATGACATTCCTAGCTCCATTATCACAGATAATGGAAGACCTTTTAAAAATCAAGATGTTGATGAACTCTATGAAAGATTTCACATCCAACACAGGTTCTCTATGCCTTATTATCCAGAGGGAAATGGCCAAGAAGAAGCTTCAGACAAGATAATTTTGAAGATCCTAAAGAAAATAGTGAATGATGTCAGTCATGATTGGCATGTCCAATTAAATTAAACTTTATGATGACATAGAACAAGCATTCACACACCAATAGGTGCCACCCCATATGCCCTTGTTTATGGAGAAGAAGTAATTTTTCCACAGGAAGTAGAGATTCCCTGGCTTCAAGTCTCACTACAGGGACTCACAGCTGATGAGGATTATAGAGTCTCAAGACTGTAAGAACTGGAGTTACTTGATGAGCGATGACAAAGTGCAGCAAATCATTGAAAGGGTATCAACAAGTTATGTCTCGTAGCTACAATCATAGAGTCAAACCATGAACATTTCAAGTGGTTGACCTGGTCCTCAAATAAAACCCTCGCAACCAACAAGATTGGGAAAAGAAAGGCAAGTTCGAGCCCAATTGGTTGGGTTTGTTCGTCATTATTGCAACATATGGATCAGGGGTATATCAGTTATCGATGTCAGAAGGGGACCTGCTTGAAGATCCGATCAACAACATCCATCTAAAGAAGTTCTATGTTTGAGAAATACAAAAACAATATAAAAAGTCCTAGAAAAATACCAAAAACGGCATAAAAAGTCATGAAAAAAATCCATAAAAATTAAAAAATATCTTGAAAAAAATGTCATCAGGGTGAAAACCTGGCAAACATGTGTCTTGGTAACAAAAAAAAAATCACAAAATCTAAAAAAGTGCAATAAAAAAAATAGTGAGAACCTGGCAAACAGGCATTGTTTGTGATTTAGTCAACTCTCCCATCTATTAGGTTATGTTCTACATTGTTCATAGCCATTTTTCATCGGCACCAAATCCATTCTTGGTCATCGTATCTGCATCATGTGCCCAAAATTTTCCTTGAAACGACAAGGGTTTCATCATGGCTTGATGATCATTGTTATTCCTCACAATAGGTTGTGTCATATCAAGAGTCCAAGTAGCAGCTCACTGGGGCAAATCAACTCCTGAACCTTTTTGGTAGACAAGCGACAACATGTGTCAAGTATCTGAATATTAGAACAACAATCGAATATCTAATCAAACCTGGTCAAAAAAACTATGAGACATGAAACTGAAACAAATTTGATGATCTTAATCTGAATAAAATGAATGAGAAACTTAAAGAATAAGTTGAATTGTTATTTTGAAATTTGATGATATCATATCTCTGGAGTGATTCAATGCTGTACTGAACTAGAATCACAAGGAATATTATTTTTCTTTGATTGTTGTTTGTAAGTAAATCACTAGTACTATGAAAATTTGTCGCGAGGCAGGGTGACATTTTGGGATTTGCATATGAAAACAGTTAACTTCTGTCTATTTACACAAGAAATACTTAGGTCATCTTGGTTCAATTATACCTTGATGCTTGTATTAACTTGCTATATCAAACATCATGAAATTTATACTCAGGTCATCATCGGTGCAAATATCCTATTTGATGCTTGTGCTAACTTTCAACATAAAAAAAGGCTCAATGATGAAAATCAAGCACATAATTGGTTTACAGAAAGTCAACTTGGAGATGGTTCATCTGACATTTTAGGACTGCATGATTCATATAGAATTCATTCAATTTTGTGGTTGTATGATATATTTTTGGAGGTTGGCAAAGATACGTATCTCTTTTAAAACAAAAATTGAGTACACTTGGACATTTATTGCATCTCATTTCATTTTCATCATTCATATCATCATTAGTTATGATTCATTTTTTATTATCACTTTCGTATCATTTTCATTTCATTTTCACTTTCATCATGTCATTTGTATTTTATCTTACATTATCATTTGGGTTATCATGGTCATTTTCACATTTATGGCATCTCGTTTTCATTTTCATATTCATATCATCTTCCATTTCATTATCAATCTCATATCATTTTCAATTTATTTTTATTCATATCATTTTCAATTCATTTCATGTGATCATGTCATCTTACATTACATCTTATTTGACAAATTAGTTGCATATCATTTCATATCATTTTATATCCACTTTTATCCATTTCATTTTTTTTATCATATTTTGCATTTCATTATCATTCATATCATTTTTTAAATCATTCAATTCATTTACATCTCATTTCATTAGTAGCATATTCATTATCATTTTACATCATATTCATTATCATTTTACATCATAATCATTATCATTTTCATATCATCATTTACATGTACATCTCACATCATCATTTCATATCATCTTCAGGTCATTAATCATTCATCTCATTTGCATCAATTATATAACTCTCATAATCATATTAACATATTATATCAAACATATCATTTTTAATATCATCATTTCATATAAAATTTTCACCTCATTTTTATCATATCATTATCATATTATTCCATAATCATTTTACATCATACATCATTTGTATAATCATACATCGAAAAGAGAAAAACGCATTCATTGCATTCATTACATACATTTTCCATATATCATATTGAATCATAAAATCATTCACATTGCATCATCCATATATCCAATTCATAAACATCACTCCATTTGCAGATTCATCAAATGGTAAACATTATCATCATTATTATTCATATCATGTGGATCCATCATCATATAATCATATAAAAAGCATCCATGAACATACATAAGCATAAACAACATGGCATATAGAAGTAAAAATGCATATATAAAACATCCACCATAGTATAATCAAGGACACATGGATATCAAAATTCACTGCTACAAATCATAATCTCATCAAATATAAATGTCCATGGGTATAATGATATCAAATGTCTGAAAGAGATACATAAAATACAATAAAAGGGTGTATACATAATCATCACTATGGGGCATCTGTGAAAGGATCATGACTACTTTTTCCTCTAGAGGTGGTGGGTCTCACTGGATATCTGCTACCTATGGCCCCTATGTCTCATCTACCTGGCATATGCACACTCCTGGTAGCACTCCTAGAATGTGTACAGATATGAGTACGGGATCAGGTACCTAACTATGTGTATGCTATCCTTTGCTTAGGCACTACCACCTCAAAGTATCTCATACAATAATACTCTACCTCATGAGTAGTCTCTAACCACTCTGCAACAAAATCTCTAATAGAGGTTCCCTCAATGAATCTCAAAAGTCTCTCAGCTAGCACCTCTTCTTGCACACACCGTTGCTTGAAATTGTCTCGCTCTACTATCAACTACGCTATCTATGGGTTGGGAGGTGGTGGCTGAGCCATCTATTCCTGTAGTTGAGTAATTATGGCATTTTCTTGCACTAACTGGCTTTGGAGAGCCTGTACCTATGCCTGTAGTGTATCGATTTGACCATGTGAGGGAGCTCTGATAGTGATTTGAGGCAATGTGGCTACCGGCTACTCTGCAACTCTAGCTATGCGAGGCTAAGTCCTAAATGGTACATCAAAAAAAACCCTCCCTCCACCACCCCTATCATCCCCACCATTATCATCATCATCTGAACTGTCATCCTCCTCCTCCTCATTGATATCCATTGCCACCCCACCTATATCCTCCTCTCCTACAGTAGGTTGCTTAGCCTGTCCCCCAGCCTATCCCTCTCCCTATCCCCCAACCTGTGCCCACACCTATGCCTATGCCTGTGGCTACCTATGTTCTCTGTATGTTTTGAGGCCATCTAATAATGGTGTCAGCTCATCAGGGTTGGTCAACCTAGGAAATGGATGAGTGTAAAAATATGTTGCATAGTCCTCAGTCATCCATGCATCTATGACCTCTAGGTGGATATCCTAAAACTTTGGTTGTAGCCTAGTGTACTTTACTCTCACTGCCTCAAATGTGATGAAGGGACCCCACTCTGCCACATCCTCCCATCCCCTAGCATAGTGAGCCACACCCTATGGCATCATCGGCACCAGCCCATACTATCTCAACACCCGCATAACCAAAAACCACCCAATGATGAAGGGAGTGCGGCCAATCATATATCTAGCTATGTCGCAGTACGAAAGCTCAATGCCATCATCGTCCCATGCCTCATAGTCAACATATGGTCTCCAGATGACTGTATCCATGTCATCTAGCACTACTCTAGCTTGCCTAGCTTAGTCTAGGCAAGTGGACTTGTATATGCATACACATATGGATGACCAAACGAACGGTCTCTCCCTGTGAAAGGGTGGGTGATGGCGTTGTGCTTTCACATGCATATATGTAAAAGTGTTACCCCATAAGAAATACTCTTCCCATCAGTGTATACCACCTAATGGAGATCATGATATAAATGGGCTAACATATAGGATCCCCATGCGTATCTGGTCTGGTGAAGGATCATTTTGTCCAATATCTGACTCCAACCAATAGACAATCCCTTCGACCTATGGTCAGGACATAGAAAGCCACCAATGAAGCCTGCCAAAACTAAGGGAAGTGGGGCATAAGCCTCTACCATCTCCCTCCAAGGGATCTAATACCTGCTAATGTGTGGGTCCTAAAACACTCATTTGAGAGCATTTGTACCTCCAATCTCCTTATGGTCATATACCACAAGGTCGCCAACCACAGGGATACCCAAAATCCTATACACATCCTCTGGTGTAATAGTGATCTCTCCTATCGACAAGTGAAATGTGTTATTCTCACTATGCCATCTCTCAGCTAAAGCAGTCAATAGTGCCCTCTTGACCCTATATTGTGGTATCCTCAGAAGTGATCCCAAACCACATATAACAATAACACCTATCTCTGGTTGGGATAATCTAGGAATCATCTCCCAGGTGCAGGGAAACCTCTCTCTGATCTGGAGGATTTTAAAATACTCCTATAACATCAATGCATCGTTCAATCAGATCATCAAAAAGGAAAATCATCAACCAGGAATTGAACTTAAGAAAATCATATCAATCATTACCATTTGTTTTTCATTCAACATGAAAGAGAATTTATCAGAATCTTTGAAATCGAATCAACATCAGCAACATATCAAATCATCGCTTTACTATTTTTTCTTCAAGAAGGAAGATAAATTTATCACTTTACTATTTGTTTTTTATCAGGAATGAAGACAAATTTAACAGCCAATCGGCTCACATCAACATCTTTACTATTTGTTTTTCATTTCTATTTTCTTTTTATCAAAATCAACATCATTTTACTATCATCATCAAATTCAAGTCAATCTATCCTTGACGCTACTCAAATTGATCAAATCAGTTGTCTAATAAAGCAAAAAACATCAAGAAATCATCAAATCTATCTCAAAATTTAAAATTTAGCTAAATTTCATGGATGCACTACAACAATCTTTCAATGCGCTAATTCAGCAAAAGTGCTACTTTATCCATGGATGCGCTAAAACAATGATTCAAAGCGCTAAATCATCAATGCGTTATTCTATCAGGTGTATGCACTAGATTATATAACCTATGTAATAATCTAGCCTATGCACTAAAGTCCTTATTTTATGCACTATTCGAACATCATATGTGCATGGTTATCACGTATGCACTAATCTATCCATCTTATGTGCTACAAAAGCCTATGCGCTAGTCTAGCATTTGTATGTGCCATACTGTTCAATCGATGCGCTATAATGAATGTGCTAATCTACCCAATAAATGCACTAAATTAGAGCTCACATGCACTAAATCAGAAATCTATGTGCTAAAATAGAATTTTGAAAATCTAAAAATTCAAAAAATGCATGTAAAATTCAACAAAAATTCACAATGGAGGGTTGTACGATCTTACCGGAGGTTTGTATACTGCTGGTCACTGATGTCGGAGGGCCCACTTGAATCTGTGGTGCTCATAATGGATCGACATCTCAAAATATTCTCTCACAGAGGTCAAAAATCACAAAAGGCAATTGTTCAAATGACAATGACTTTTACCTTTTTCTACCTTTTAAGGGGGTAAATAAGGTAGGGTTATTTTATTTTCACCATGCAAAGCGCTATTTCGGGAGATAAATCGATGAATCTCCTTCTAATCATTTCAAATCATCATCAACATCATCCAACAACATGATTTATCTCCCGAGGGGGCATATAGCATCATCAGTCAATTTTTTCAAAGTCAGGGGGAAAATTTTCATTATCAGAATTTTTCTTTGAAGCAATGCGTAAAACACATCACTTCAAAGAGAGGAAAAATGTATACAAAAATGGTCATTATAAATCAAGCCTATTAATTAATTAAATATGAATTATTTAATTAATATTCTAAATTCATCTACATATAAATAAATTTAATTATTTATTTATATCGTTCATTTCTCTAATTCTTCTAATCTAATCAAATAAATTAGTTTATTTAATTATCACCATCTTCTTCTTAATTAAATTAAATGAATTTCATAATTTATTTATATTAATTATCATAAATAATGGAATATTCCTCCAAACTCACTCTTCATCTCACATTTAAATTAAATGTTATAAATATTTGATTTAACACTTTTTCTCACCTCACATTTAATTAAATATTTTAAATATTTAATTACCTTTTTTTTTCATCTCTCACACATAATTAAATATTAATTATTTAATTATGGAAGCTTCTAATATGCTTGACACATATAATTAAATAAATAAATTATTTAATGAAAGGATTTCTCCTCAACTACCAACTAGCTCCTCATAATTGAATTGTTCAAATGGCAACTTTCCTTCAATTTTAAATGGAGAAGGTTGTGTAGGAGGAAACATTTCTCATTATTCTCTCAACCTACCATCTTTCTCTCAACTTGCAAAATCTCTCACCATTCATCTTGACAGATTTGCTTTTGATTGCCGATCTTTGTCAACTAGAGTTTTCCCTCCAAAACTAAATATAGACTCTTTGTGAGTTAAACAAGATCCTAGATTTTTTTCAATTTAGCACAATTATTATAGTTGCATTTTAACCAGCATTTTAGCAATCATCTTAAGCATAGCATTTCAAGTTCATAACATCTTAGTTTTCATATCATAGCTTAATCATTTAGTAAATAGACATGCATATTGTATAAGATCATTATGTGAAGTTGTCATTCTACCAAGTTGCTACTTACATCAACTGAGAGCTAGTAAATTTTATCGAATGCTTGGAGATAGAGGACAATGGGATGTTTTTGAAGGAGCTATTGTTTTAAAGAGTTTGTTTCACTTTTAAACTATTTTCTTTTGATATAATGTCGCATTGGTGTGTTGTTTTATCTTTTTAGTTAGTACACATATTCACACACACAATACGTATTTATCAATAATTGAGGTGGAACATTTTAGTTCATTTTTAATGCTCATTATCCAAGTTTAGAAAATTGGTAAGGGAGAGAAGGAGTTGGGTAGAAATTATGAGAGGAGACTGGAAAAATCTTGGGAGGAGGCTTCAACAAGGGAATATTCAAGATTTATTTGGAATAGCTTTAATAAGGGAGGATATATCCCCTTATAATATCATTCACTTAAGAAAAATGTTGTGTATGAGTTTGAGTGTGATGATTATGTAGATTATGTTATGTTTTGTGCAATAATTAATGGGTATGGGGGTGGTGTCTATGTGGAATTATAATTTTGTGCAAAGTGTAATTCAAATTATTTTATTTACATAATGTAATGATTTTTCATTATGTGTTATTTTAGGAGAGTTGCATTGGGGTATAATCGCTCAATGGTAGAGGTTTCTCCATGTGAAAGGGGTTTTCAGTGGGTGTGGTTCCCTTTGAGAAGATCTTGGGTATCAGTACCCATTTATTTGGCCATTAAACTGGAAATGGAGGTTTTGGGAATATTTATGGAGAGGAGTTATGTAGGGAGAAAATATGAGTTGTATATGGTTATTTTAGAAGAAAAATATGAACTATGTTGTTTTGGGAGAATGGAAAATTTTGATGTTATGTTATATCTTCCCCATTGGTGAGTCCCCACTCCCCCTCAAATGATATTATTATGGAGATTTAATTATTTCATGTATATACATACATTAGGTTTTATTGTTGTCAATGTAAATGTGTTTGATTATATTGTGTTTTATTATGTTTTATTAAAATAATTTACTATGTGACCTCTAGCTTGAGGGTAGATTGTTATACAATCTTAAGGCTAGTAGGTGAGCTCCCATTTGTCTAGAAGAAGTAAATTGTGTTTTATTATAGGTTGGAGGTCCCTTGAGATAATTTGGAAATAGAATGGAGGAATATGTATATGCTATTATAATTCCTTTTTACTCATTGGTTACATTGGTGATAGGATAGAATGGATGTAATTGAACCTTCTTCAAATATATATTTATGGAATACATTTTTCTCTATGAACATGTTGAACTCTAAAATGTTATTGTAAATTAGCTCTTTTGAAATTTTGTAAATTTAAGTTTTTGATTAGAGGAAAAGCAGGTTTTGAAGGGACCTGAAACCCTTTAGAAAAAGACCACTTCTTTAAGAAAATTCAGGACAATAAAAGCAACCAACAATTAGAAAAACTATATCAATAAAAACAAGAGACACCGACAAAACTTTTAAGCCTACTATAAGTTATTCAAAATATTTTCCACTTCCAGATCTTGAGTAATGATATGCCCATGCATATACACCATCTCAAACAGTTCTTGAGAAGGAATCTCCATGTATTTCTTGCTCTTGATTCAAGTATAGATACTCAAACCAACACCAACAACTGAACCCTAATTACACTACAACACATCTAGTTCAGCACGATCAACCTCTTTCCCCTTTACAACCATCTCCCCTATCCAATCATGATATTTTTCATTTAGGAGAGTAAGACCATGAACACTATTGTGTAGCATCGTTTGACTGACTTTGACCACTTTGTCCAAATTATTAAATAATTTAATAGTCTTCTCCTCTAGGGTAGAAATTTTGGATTCAAGATCTTTTTTTAGGACCATCACACCATCAATGACACCATTAAGGGTACTAAGAATTTTCTTAATCTAACCATATATAATAGAATCCTACTTTTTATTGATATTGTTCTTAGTATTATTAATCAAAGAACACATATTAATATTGATCTGGTTAACCTAAATAAATAACCATTTAAAAAGCCTAAAAAAACTAACCATACCATATTTTTCCATGTCAAGGATATTACTAATTTCTTCTCTGTTACAATTAAAGATGTTAATAACATCAAAAAAAGTATCATACAACACATTTTGAGTCTCCTACCGAGTATCATCATACATAATTGCTTTACCTTTATCTTTATCATAAATATCTCTAGGAATTTTTATTTTGGGTTAGGGGTCTCCTTCACAGCTATCGTAGAAGACTTGAGAAAATCCACATCTTCATTCCTGGTCCTACAAACAACATTATCCTCACTAGTCTCCGCCACCTTATCAAAGTTCTTGCCATAAACAATGTCTTCACCTAACTCCTTCACAATACCACTTTTTGAATTCTTCTTAGCCACAATAAAATATCCCTTACCTATGACAACCTTAGCACTGTAATCACCAGGTTTGGTGTTCTTTCTTTTGTGACCCAATGGAGGCTCAAGATCACGATTCTTAGAAGAAACACCCCCCCTTTGACCATATTACACTCTTCAATGTCAATCTTAGTACTCTTCTTTTCTAAGGACTCCATAGAAAAACCAACAACTAGGGCTTTAGAATAATTCAAACCCTTACTCTTAACAATAGTGGAAGGTAATTCAACATCCTCATTATTAGTTTGGAAACCCCTACACTAAGAGGGGTGGGGATCATTCTTGGGTTTTTCCTAGGCTTTAGGTCAAACTCCTTAGGGGGGGTCAGAATAGACTTCTATTGGAACATCCTCAAAACCCTCCTCATCCCATTCATCATCCTCTAAATCCCCTTTAGTATCATACCCTGATGAAACTTCCTTGAAAAGATGAGGTTTATACAATTTTTTAGGTGCATTAGGGACATAAAAGGATTTACTATATTACATTAACAATAGAATCAAGTCTTCATGTAAAATTGGGTTATTAGGGCTCTTTCTATACTCTTTTATCCCATTTTCAAGAAAGAGCAATAAGTAGTAAGGAAAAGAAACCAACTTTTTATGTGAAAAATGGTTTAAAAGTATGAAATGATAACCATATATTGTAGAAAATCTACCATTCATTGTAGAATACATCATCAAAGAAACAACCTTGTCCACCCATATAGGTTTAGCAGACTTCTTGTCATACCCACTGCAAGCAACTTTGAGCAATTTCTCCCTCATTCTTCCGGAAGAAGATTTTCATTTCATTATTTGATACCTTCCTGTCTCTATAGATTTTCCTTCCATCACTTGGTAGTCCTATGATACTATCAATGTATGGGGTTACACCACCCTCAGAAAAGATCTAACATACATTCTTAGTAGTGTAGGAAAATGTATACCCTTTCATTTTCACACTTGTTTGGGCCCACCTTTCATTATTTATCCTTATTCATGTCTTAATTACTAGTATTTTCCATCCACAAGCCTAATAAATTACATCTTTTTATGGCTAATCTCAACAAACGTCAAATGATAAATGATAATTTAATTATTCGGGTTGTGTGTCCCTGATTTTTGGGTTCAGAATAAGATGCCACCTGGGCGTCTTTGTCCCCCAAAGGTCTTGGGACCCTTTTTGCAGTATGTGCCCTAAGTTTCAAGCCTCAGGACTAAGATGTCACCTAGGGCGTATTAGCCCCCCTTAAGTTATTTTTGAGATTTAATTTCAAATCTTTGCAAGATTTAGCCTCCTTTAATTAATGATTTCATATGTCAGCTTGTTGTGGTGTAATTTCAAGATGTTAAGCATGGATAAGTATAAATACAAGGTTCATTCATTCATTTCATCCTAGCAACTTGAGTATTCATTCCTAAGAAAATTTTATGAGATCAAGAGAATTCAAGAGAAATTCATCAAGCATTTGGAGCTATCATCAAGATTCAAGCATCATATCAAGGATATTGTTGCATCATGTGTGTTTTTGAACTAACACTTTTGATGTAGGGTTTTGATTCAAGCAAGAAATTCATGTCAAGATCTACATTCAAGATAGCCACTTCACATAAGTTTTCAGACTTCATAACATGGGTTTGGTGAGTTTCAACATAGAACTTTGTTCATTCATTATTTCCCTCCATTATTTTATTTCATTCCAAGGTTTAATTACCAACAAGGTGTTTGACCAAGGCAAACCCCCATTTACTAACAATCAACAAGTTTTTCCTCTCTTGCATTTTTGTGTTTGCAGATTTAGGTTGAAGACTTGAAGATCATTTGAAGTGCAAAGTTTTAAAGAAAAGTTGTCATCTTCATAGAAACTCACCCACATGCCAAATCTGGAAGTTTTAGGATCTAAGATTTGAGAAGAAGGAAGTGCAAACATTGAGCCTCAGGATCACATTCATAGAATTTAGAAATTCAAGATGGGACTAAGACAACAGTAAGGGCGTCATAGTCATCCAAGTAGAATTGTGTAGAGATTATTTCGGATATTCTTTCAAAATCCAAATATTTTGCATTTCCCTCAAAAAATAGCAGCGGGACTAAGACAATAGTAAGGGCATCTTACTTCGCAACATATTTTGGTAGCATTTTTGCATTTCCAAAATCCTTATCACATTTCCAAACTTCCCAGGTACACACACCCTAAATTTCTCTTGCTTAATTTCATCATTTGAACTCATTATTTGGCTTGCATTATTAGGTTTTGTGAGATGAATGTTAAATTTTATTTTCCAAGATTTTTCTTGGTGGTGAACCCTTTAAAGCTTAAAAGAACCCCTCCTAGGTCCTCCTTATTGAGAATTTACTCACCTTTGGGTTGATATTCAATCCAATTTGGGCTCCTAGGACATTATTGAATGGAAATTGGAGAAGGGTGGTGTTATATTACCTAGACCATATAGCTTCCTCCACCATCACTTTTCACCAATTGTCCATTTTGGTGAGCCTGGCATTTTAGAAAATTCATTTTCTTATTTGGAGTTCATTAAAGTCTTAGATCTAGGTTGCATTCATTCTTCCATTGCATCTTGCATTAGTGAATAATGCATCTAGGGTTTCTCATATTTTCATTAGTGAAAGTGCATATAGGTTGCATTTTTTCTTTCCTGCATCATCTTACTTCATTGAAAAATTGAAAAGTGCATTGTCAATCATCCTAATTGCATTTAGAAACACTATTATTGCATTCAAAATTTAAAAAATTGCATTCAACTTTACATTCAATTCCTTGTCATTAGTTACTTTTTCTTGTATTTATTGGCATTCTTTTCTATTTCTAAACATCAGGTCCTTGAGTAGGAAACCTGGGAACACTGTAAACAACCTAGATTTTGTTTTTTTTTTTTGAGAAAAAAAAAGTTGGGACTAAAACACCCTTCCTGGTGTCTTAGTCCCTCCCTAGGCTTTTTACCTCAAAATCTTGTCTAAGTTGATTGCATTTTGTTCCACCTTCTAGAACCTCAAAATTTCACCAGTAGGACCAAGATGCCCTTACTGGCATCTTAGTCCCTGTTGACTTTGACTTTTCAATTTTTCAGGGTTTGAAATTGCTTTTTTCATGCTTCTATTTACTTCTTTCAGTTTTCTATTATAGTTTATAGAATTGTTCTTATTCCAATTTACTTCATTTCAAGTGTATTTGTTCAATCTTGCATCATGGATATGTGTTTTAGAAAGTTTTGGATGTCCCTAAAGCTTTGGTAGATGTGTCAAGTTGTGCCTTTGGTAATGATCCTAATGAAATTGAACACACTCATGCTCAATCAACTCCTAATGCATGTCCTCCTCATGATGTTGAAATCATTGGAGAAGATGATGACAACATGAATATGTTTCTAAACAATTACCTTAACAAACTTGAAGCTAATGCATCCTTTAATCGATCAATGAAACAACCAACATGCCCTAGAATACTATCTCTTGAGATGTTTTGTTACTTACATCTCGAAACTGAAACAAAAGTTGAACCTATGTTTCCTACAATAGGTGAAACTATCTCATCTAAACAAGAAAACACTCAACCATTTTATGATAACAAAGTAACAAACACTCCAAATAATCTAGAAGAAACATATGGAAAAGGATTCAAAATATTGAGTAAACAAGGATGTGATACAACAAGTGAACATGAAATTCATCAACTCCTAGAGAAAATAACAACTAATAAAAACACAAAATAGTTAGGATATCAAGATCCCCCTCACAACATAAGTGCTCCTAAAGAATACCTAAGGCTTCATAGTGATGGTACAGTGATCTTAGAATCTCATCCCGATATGAATGTCCTTCTTCCTAAAGAGAAACCGATGATTCATAACAATTACAGGGATGATAGGATCACCTTAGGTCCTCCTCCTCAACCTTCAACTTGAGAAATTGGTGAATATAGCAAGCACAAGAGGCCCTACAAGCTACAAAAAATAAAGTTTCCTTGTTCGCCACCTGAAAGTGAAAGGAAAATACAATTTCTTTTGAACAAAGAACTAATAACATTACCACCAATGAAAGAAAAACTTATACTATATCCTAAAGATGCAAAATTTCCACATTTTTTATACCAAAAAAATCTTGGATATAGTACTAATGAGTGTCATGCATTCAAATTAATATTGGAAAACTTTCACTTTGATGGCAATGATTTCCATCAAGTGATTGCATAGCATATCCTTTTCCACTCCTTGTCATGTAATAGTTTTAGAACATTCTATTCTCACTATTACATGATCTTTCGCATCACCTACCTCGGCTCATTCTTGTCTTGCACTCAGTGGGGACAAGAGGTAGATAGCCTTGTCCTAGTAATGCATTTTTCGTTGTCGCTTAGGTTCGTTGTCTACCTTTTGCTTATAAATATAGAGATTGGGAGGAAAATAACTTGCTTTAGGTTGACTCGGCTCTTCCTTACTAGTCCTTTACATTATTTCCTTTTCCTTTATGTGATTGCATGTGTGTAGTGTGATCCCCCTTGAAAATTTGTCTGATGTTCTCTCTCTCTCTTTGTGAATTCCTCTATTTATACCTTTGTTCTTCTATATGTCGTAATCCTTTTCCTTTTCATTTGTCTTTACCTTTCATTTGCATTTTTATCTTGTGTTTTCCTTTTGGGGATGAGACAAGGCATCGAGACACCCTAAGTCTCTTCCATATTGACCCAAAATATTTTTCATTATCTTTCCTTTTCCTTTCATTCTTGCCTTATGTTTTCCTTTTGCAGATGACGCAAGGTGTCGAGACACCCTATGTCTCTTCCATGTTGACACAAAAGTTTATTCTTTGTTCTCACTCTCTTTGTGTCACTCTTCTAGTTCTATGTGTATTTGGGGAATGATGACAGTTTTGAGCTCTCTAATATCATTGCACCAAAGACATATACTAACAATGAATCCATAGATCCCTTATGTGTTTTTGGGGTGAAACCCTCTTTTCCATTTTCTTTTGCATGTTTGTCTACTTTAAAGTAACTGCTCACAAAATTATGTTTAGCAATTTCTTTAAAGTGGTGGCATACATTGGCATTATTTTGGCATGATTTTACTTGCATTTTTCATGTTCCTTGATGTGATTTTCTTATTTAATTCGATGTGTTTTCCTCTTTGTGGTGAAATTGGGAGTAATTTCCTTCAAGAGTTTGATCTATCTTAGCATATTACATTCCTCTTAGTGGTGATGCGACACACTACATTCCCTAAGTTGTAAATATTTATCCTTTGATTGGTCATCTCTTGGAGATACTAGGAACAATTCCAACTAAGATTAAGACCTCACACAAACTAAGAAAATTCCCTTCGAACATCCCTCTTTCTTATTGTGTTGCATATTTGTACCTAATTAAAGTCATGGAGGTATGGCTTTGATATGGTTTCCTGGGGCTCACCTAGTGAATCACTAGCTTGAATAGCCCTTGTGAGCATGCATTTTCTCTTTGTATCTTATTAAAATCATGGAGGTATGGATTTGATATGGTATCCTGGGTCTCACCTAGTGAACAACTAGATTCACTAGCCCTTGTGAGCATGTGTTTTCTCTTTGTACCTTATTAAAGTCATGGAGGTGTTGCTTTGATATGGTTTCTTGGGGCTCACCTAGTGAACAACTAGCTTGACTAGCCCTCGTGAGTGTGCATTTTATTTTTGTCCTTATCATAGTCATGGGGGTATTACCTTGATATGGATTTATTAGGGCTCACCTAGTGGACAACTAGATTCACTAGCCCTTGTGAGCATGCACTTTTGTTTGCATAGTGGAAAATGTGTTCCACTGGTAAACCTTTTTGGAAAAAAAACCTAGACCCAATCCACAACATGTTGGATGACCAATCGAAGCTTGATAAATAGCTTTTTTTTTTTCCTTTTTCTTTTTTCTATCTTTGATGGTGTATTTTTGTGATCTGGGTATGGCTTTGTATATTATATGCATTTTTGTTCAGTTGTGCCCATGTTGGTTTTTCATAGGATCTTGATCCTGGGGGCTTGGCCACCCTCTTGGTTATTGTCATCCTAAATTACTAGCATTTGTACATTTGAACCCCTCTTGATTGCGTGGTTGGCTATTTTAGTGCGAGTTTGAAGCAAATTCATCCTCTCACTAAAGTGGTGGCTAAATGTAGTGTAGGAAAATGCATACCCTTGAATTTTCACACTTTTTTGGGTCCACCTTATTTTATTTATCCTTATTTATATCTTAATTGGTCCTATTCTGCATCCACAAGCCTAATAAATTACATCTTCTTATGGATGATCTTGATAAACATCAAAGGATAAATGATAATTTAATGATTCTCGTTGTGTGTCCCTAATTTTTGGTTCAAGACTAAGATTCCACCTAGGGCGTCTTTGTCCCCCAAAGGTCTTGGGACCCTTATTTCAAAGGCATGTTAAATAAGCCCCTTTTTGGAGTTTGTGCCCCAAGTTTCAAGCATCAAGACTAAGATGCCACGTAGGGAATCTTAGTCCCCCTTGAGTTATTTTTGGGATTTAATTTCAAATATTGGCAGGATTTATCCTCCTTTAATTAATGATTTCATATGTCAACTTGTTGTGGTGTAATTTTGGGATGTTAAACATGGATAATTATAAATACAAGGTTCATTCATTCATTTTCATCCTAGCAACTTGAGTATTCATTCCTAAGGAAAGTTTATGAGATCAAGAGAATTCAATAGCAAATCATCAAGAATTTGGAGCCATCATCAAGATTCAAGCATCGTATCAAGTATATTCTTGCATCATGTGTGTTTTTGAGCTAACATTTGTGATGTAGGGTTTTTGATTCAAGTAAGAAATTCAAGTCAAGATCTATCAAACATTCATTCAATTCAAGATCTACATTCAAGCTAGCCACTTCACACAAGTTTGTAGACTTCATAGCATGGGTTTGGTGAGTTGCAACATAGCACTTTGTTCATTCATCATTCCCCTCCATGATTTCATTTCATTCCAAGGTTTAATTACCAACAAGGGGTTTGACCAAGGCAAACTCCCATTTACTAACAATCAACAAGTTTTTGCTCTCTTGCATGTTTGTGTTGGACTCAAGGGAACACTGAGAGGGGGGGTGAATCAATGTTCAACAAATCTTAACTTTCATTAATCTAAAGATTAAACTATTCTAACATTATATTAAATAAAAGGATGCAATATTCAAAGGAAACATTCATAACACCATAACACACAATTGTTTTGGGTGGAAACCTTGTTAGGGGAAAAACCATGGTGGAGGTTAATCCATAATTTGACTACTCAAAATATAATTGTTTACAAAGAGAATGCACTTGCATTCAGGCACACTTCCTAGAGCTCATTTTTCAAGAGAAAGGCTCACTGCCTTACAAAATTCAGATTAATACCATCTAAAGGGTGAACTGAGATAGTATCATCTATTTATGCCAAGTTACAATTCTGATGAAGCTCATAGATTCGGTTTTGGATCTGCTTTCTGATTCTGCACTTCGCTCTGCTTTGTTCTACTCTTTTATGCTCTTCTCATCACTTATGGTCAAATAAGCACTATTGCAGTACTGAATCTTGCACTACACAATGATATATTACACATTTGTACTTCTACATACACACACACACACTTTCATTCACTTTCTAAATGATAAAACTAGTCTCTTATATATATCTGCAATCAAGGATTTATTCATCCATCGGTCAACTTTTATGCCTAGAACCGGATGCCATGTTCTTTACTTTGTTCTGCCAAAACTATATTGTATATTCGGATGCAAGAATTAAGTTGCATGACTTGGGTTACCATCAATGACAACACTTACAAGCCATATGCCAGCAATCTCTCCATCCATATGCCAAAAATCTCCCCCTTTGGCATTGATGGAAACACTTAGTGAAAAATGACTAAGTGTCACAATCATTATAGGTACACTGCCAAACTTTTTACTGTACTTTCTCCCCCTGATATTTATAAGGCATTCTCTCCTCCTATACTGCTTTCATTTCTCCCTTTATGGGACATTTTTCATTGCATTCTCTCCCCCTTTGACATCAATGACAAAGCATGGATTCCATATGCCAAAAAGGACAAAAATTGATATTGACAAGATACAGACAAAACATGTGTTCAAAATCCTCAAGGCTTCAAAAATTTAACACATATATGCCTACAATTCTCCTCCTTTGATCAAAATTTCAAAAACTTGAAAATAATTAACTGCTATCTTTAGAATATTATCTTATGGTCTTTCTTCACTTCCAAAAGGAACTTCTTCCAACCATCTATTGTAATTCCAATAATAATGATCAAGCTATTTTTCTTGAAAGTCTTGTTAATAATCTCAATGAGATATTTAGGAATTGTAATTGCTTCTTCTAGTTTCTCACCATTCTTCAGTATTTCCACCATCTGCTCCAGCCTATATTCAATTAGATCCTTTACCTTCCAAAAAGTATCCACAAGAACCTTCTTGGAGAGTTGAATTTTTGTGTGTTCTGACTGTAGCTCCTGGATTGTTTTCTTGATGATGCCATTCGGATCTTGAGATATGTCAAAGATTTTCCCAATCTCATTCCATTCTATTTCAATCTGATCCTACTTCTCTTTTGTAATTATTGATTGCATGGGGCCAATAGATGTAATAGTTGTAGATTCCTATGGCTGAGTTTATGCATTGCCTCAACTCATTCATTTTCTTCTTCAACTTGGAAAGGGATAGTCTGAATTGTTCCTTCAAGTGAGAGACAACTTCACCTTCTTCTTTTCCTTTGACCTCAGAGCCCATTGATTCTTTGTTGCACTCAATCATCTCTTCATGTAGAATGTCCTTCAGACTTTCCAATCTTATCTTACAATGCTCACCATGAGCATTTAGAACTTCCAAAATCAAGTCCTGATCGTATGATGGTATGACTAGCCATAACTTCACAATTTTTTGCATGCCACCTACACCTTGAATAAGTTGTTGTAGCTTTTCTTTTGTTATATCTTCTTCTTCCTCACTACCTTTTTCTACTTCAGATTCATTTTTTAGTGGATTCTCATTTTCTTCATCAGATTCTTCGTCTGGAATGTCCACAATTTATTTTTCTTTTCCTTTTCCCTTAATCCTAGGAACTTTTCTTTCCAGAGGGTTGTATTCAGTAATTTCCTTTTCTCTTTTATGTCCTTTATCAATGCTACCGGAAGAGGAACCAACTTTCATTGTTCTTACTAGACGGGAATATTGACTGATCCGCACTTTTCAAGCACATTCTTAAAGAAAATTTCAAATTAAATATCCTAGTTAGCCAAGCTCTTAGAATGAGAGTATATCTGATTGCATACTGGTTTGTTTGATTTCCATAATACATTGTCAATTTTTTGGCAAGAAATTCAAGAAATACATTACTAGACATATAATTAAAGTGCCAAACCTAAATGGATAACCTTATTCCTTTGTCAGCTGAAAATTCTCCATGAGTTGATCCTTTAACAACCCGCATAGGTCAAAGTCCTAACCTTCAATTATCATTTTGTGAGCAATGTACACTGCACTAGCTGATGTAGCTGCTTCTCAATTTTTGTAGAATATTTTATATGTTATTCCATGTGAAATATACTTCATAACATGATTCTTGATTGTTGCAATCATTAGAGATCTTTGATCTCTAATTATTTTTGTTAGGGTTTGATCGTCTTTGTTTCAGATAGATTTCTTCCTAGGAACATCTCCGGCTTTGCAAAATCTAGTTAAGTTCTCAATTTCCTCTTTTGAAATGATGTAAGGTTTATCCAAAGTTAAAACATCATCATGTAATTTTCTCAATATGAATTTCATGAATTCCACATTTTCAAAGTACGAAAACTCACTCCACATATCCAAATTTCCATGCTTAGCTTTGCTCAATTGCTTTAATTCATCAGGTAGTAACAAATTCCTCATAGACCTAATCTTTGCACTATTATATTCATCTAGAGTGATCAAGCCTTTGATTTGTTCCATTTCTAGGTTGAAGACTTGAAGATAATTTGAAGTGTAAAGTTGCAAAGTTACAAAGCAAAGTTGTCATCTTCATGGAAACTCATCCACAAGCTTGATCTGGAAGTTTTAGGATCTAAGATCTGAGAAGAAGGAAGTGCAGACATTGAGCCTCACAATCACATTCAGAGATTCTAGAAATTCAAGAAGAGACTAAGACAATAGTAAGGGAGTCTTAGTCATCCAATTGGAATTTTATAGAGATTCTTTCGGATCTTGTTTCGACATCCGAAGATTTCGCATTTTCCCTAAAAAATAGCAGCGGGACTAAGACAACATTAAGAGTGTCTTAGTCCTCCTCACCATATTTTGGAAGCATTTTTACATTTCTAGGATCCTTATCACATTTCCAAACTTTCCAAGTGCATACACCCTAACTTGTTGTTGCTTAATTTCATCATTTTCACTCATTATTTGGCTTGCATTATTAGGTTTTGTGAGTTGATTGTTAAATTGTCTTTTTCAAGCATTTGCTTGGTGGTGAATCCTTCAAAGATTAAAAGAACCCCTCCTAGGTCCTCCTTATTGATATTTGACTCACCTTTGGGTTGATAGTCAATCCAATTTGGGCTCCTAGGACATTATTGAATGGAAATTGGAGAAGTGTGATGCTATATGACCTAGGCCATAGCTTCCTCCACCATCACCTTTCCCCTATTGTTCATTCTTATTGATTTTAGTAGCTTCACATGACAATGGTTCCACTTTGCTCTCCTCCCATGGTAGTCAAATGTCAAAGAAAACCAAGCCACATAAGAAACCAACAACATATCAGAGCTAAAAGAATGTGCCAGAAGCAAAGAATAAGGCTCCTATGCACACCCAAAATCCATGTGTAACTGACAACGGAAAGGCTAAAGTCAGCATTAACTTTAAATGTTGATCCTTTCCAAAAAATTGTAATCATTTGTGGCAGTTGACCTAAGCTGGGGGAATTATCCTTTCATTATAATGAAAACATTATAGTTCAATGAGTGACCACTACTCGGCCTCAAAATTCCTTCCATCTTGCGTCGGTTGAAAAATCATGCTTAATAATAATTTGAACCTCAATGGGAAGGGGGTCATTCAAGTCCCATTTTCTAGGCTACAAGGAGACACCAATGTTTGAAAAAAAATCCACAAGTCCATTGCCTTCATGAAAAATATGGGAAACATAACACTCCTCAAAATAATTAAGAGTTTAGATATAGAATCATGAATGCCATTTTCAATGGACCAACAAGGAGGGTGAACTTTGGTAAGGCAGTTAATGATATTCGACGAGTTTCCCTCCAGCCAAATATTTTTGAATCCTTGAGACTAAGCAAGTTTCAAACCATGATAGGTCGCAGATGCTTCCACAAAGTGGTTTGTAATTTGCAAATTTAAGTTAAAGTTTATGTTTCAAAATATGTTTTGTACTTCGTATTTGAAATAGAGAATTATAATGTTTTCATGGAATTTACATTAGTTGGAAATGTTAATGAGTTTACTAAAGCATTTCTTAGTTGAAAATTATGTAATTTTGCTACATTTTAATAATTAAAAATTTATAATATATTTCTTTCAAATCATCTTACATCGAAAAAATATGTCAATATAAAAATTTCTATAGTACTCATTTAGTTTTCTTTCCATCCATTTCTATATGAAAAAAATTGAAATGTGAATGCTATTTCTTTTTAAAATTTTTATGCAAATGAAATGTATAGATAAATTTTAATTTATATATATTTTAAATTTTTATCTAAATAAAAATGATATTCTAATTAGAATTTTCACCCAAACATAGTTGAAAGAAACATTGATTTATATTTTACTATTTGTTGTCAATTATTTTATCCTTCCATGTGTATCAACAAGAAATGTTTCTATATATATATATATATAATTATGTATATATAACTATATTGCACACACACATAATCATTTATGTTTTTAAATAAAATAAATAAAAGAAAAATTATAATAAAGAAAAAGGAAAACCCCTGGTCATCGGCCATAGTGGGGGGATTGCCCATGGGGGAAATTATTCCCATATGGGAATTTTGTTAGACACACAGGAAAACTGAGAGGGGGGTGAATTATTTGTATATTAAAACCTTAAAATACTCATTAGAATTCAACATGAATGTAAACAAATGAAGCATCGACACAACAACAACCATACATAATAGAACACCATATTTTACTTGGAAAATTCTAATCAAGGAAAAGATAGAGTGAGTATTAACTCACATATATATGAATATCAACACCAAATACAAAAGGCTCACTATTGGAAGGGCTCACCACTCAAAGGACTCACTATCCACAAGAGAAAGGCTCACTACCCAAGAAGATCACTTCTTCCAGAATATAAGAGAATAGAAAGGTATTGTTTCAACGAGGCTCACTACCTTAGAGAAATAGGATAATCCACCACAACCATCCGCAACCTTCAGCTCACTACCTCTAGCAATTTATGACACACTAAAATGTAGACAACTTCTACTCACTACTTTTGGTAGTCTTAGGTGTTAATGCTTACACTAGGATCACAAAACTTGATCATGTACACATCATTTTGCATCACACAACACACTATACACTTTTACAATAAATTACCTTGCATATATATCCTTTGTAACATCAAACAATCTTCTCCAAGTCAGCCTCAATGAAATGTATGCACCTCAAATGTGTAACCACCAAATAGATCAACACAAAAAACTTCCATGGTAGAAATAAATAAAGGAGGACCACACCAAGGGTTAACCAAGGCTTAAATTTATACCAACACACTACACCACACTTCCGAAAATAACGATGCACATTCATAAATAGTGCTAACATGCCAGGTCAACCAAAGCAGCATTAACACTAACATGCAACCACATTCTCACTTCACCAAGTCAAGAAGCAACCTCCAGACCACTTAGCAACATTGCACATCCTAGAATATTCCAACACAAACAAAATACTTAAAATCACTGGCACCTACATATGCAACTGAGAACATTATATCATCCTATGCAACCAGTCACACTATCACTAGGATACAACTTATGAACCAAGCTTGTTGAATAGCTAAACACCAAACCATCCAAAAAAATATAGATATGAGCATATTACCAAATCTACAAGTCAAGAAAATTCAATGTAGAGAAATGTGGAGCAATTCCATTTCTCTTATACAACCTTCTACACAAGCCAAACAATGTCAAACACATCTTCTACTACCACATAATACAAAACCTAAATCTCTATATATTACAAATTTAGAGACTTTTGAACATCACATGTAAACCATAGAAGAAAATCTTCAAGCATGAAGAAATGTAGAGCATAATAGAAAAAACACCCCTATTACCTTGTACACTCTTTAAGAATATTTTCTCAAAAGCACTAAGAAACCAAGTGACCATGTTGCATTTGCAACACCTACTCAACATCACACACACCTTCTCATCATAACTAGACTAGAGGTTGACATAGGTTGACATCAATGACAATAATAATGAAAACATAGTACAAAAATCTGCCCCTTTGTCATTGATGGCTACACATGCTGAAAAACCATCAACAACAAAAGAGACTCTACAAAACTCAAGCAACTCTCCCCTTACTTGTACATGTCTTACATTTCAGAATTCTTTCTCTCTCTCTCTCTCTCCATATTTCTTATTTTTTCAAGCTTATTTCTCTCCCCTTTTGAAATCAATGGCAAAGGGAAACACCTACATACTACACTTCTCTCTCTCACTTTTAGGCACAAGATATGCTCTCGCTAACTACACCAACCAAAGACACCACTACCTACTCCCCCAGAGAGGTATCTTTCATCAATCTAGGACATGGAATTCATCTTGAATTGTACCCCTAAACAGATGCACCAACTTATGCACTAGTTGAAAGAAGGAGGCGCAATAACCCCTAGCTTTTTTTTGAGATACTCAAATGTATCTTTTGGAAGAGCCTTTGTAAAAAAAAATTCTATTTGATCCTTTGTAGGCATATACTCCAACATTACTTCATTCTCAACACTTTCTCTCTTAGAAAGTGATATTAAGTAGAGATATGATTTTTTCTTGAATACATTACTAGATTTTTTGAAATATTAATAACACTTGTATTATCACACAAGATAGAGATAGGTTCATCATGTGATACTCCGATATCTTTCAATGTTTACTTCATCTACAATACCTTTACTCTGTAGCAAGATGCTACAACAATATATTCTACTTCTACAGTAGATAATAACATTGAATCCTACTTCTTAATTATCCAAGAAACCAATCTATTTCCAAGAAAGAAAGTACCTCCACTTGTACTTCTTCTATCATCCACATAGCCTACCCAATCTACATCTATGCAAGCACTCAAAGAGAATTTAGTATCATTAGAATATGATAGACCATTATTTGGAGTGCTCTTCAAATATATGAATATCCTTTTCACAATTGCCACATGTGATTCTCTAGGATCTTCTTGAATCTTTCCACAAGACATATTGTCTGCATGATATTTGGTCTAGTTGCAGTTAGATATAATAATCCATCAATTGTGGATCTACACAATCTGATCTATCTTATGAGATTCATCATTTTTTCTCAATTTTCAACCAATAACCATGGGAATACATACTAGTTTAGAGTCGTCCATTCCAAACTTCTTTAACATTTCCTTAACATATTTTGATTGTGTAATGATTATACCTTTTTTTGATCGACAGATTTGTAGCCCAAGGAATAAAGACATCTCCCCAAACATTTACATTTTAAACTCATTTTACATCTCCTCTACAAACCTATTACACATTACCTCATTCCCTCCAAAGATTATATCATCAACATAAATAATCACAATCAAAATTTGATCTATCTAAACTTTGAAGTAAAGGTTTCTATATGTAGTACCTTTTTTAAATCCCTACTACAATAAATACTTTCCCAATCTTGCATACCAAGCTCTAGGATATTTTTTAATTCCATACAGTTCCTTTTTCAACCCACATATCATATCAAGATATTTTGATAATTGAAAACCTTCTAGTTATTCAATGTATACATCTTCTTCTAGCTCACTATTAAAAAATTTAGACTTTTCATACATTTGATATACTTTGAATTCTTTATGTTTTACAAAAGCCAAAAATGTCCTAATAGCCTCCATTCTTGGTACAAGAGAAAATTTCTCTTCAAAATCTATTCCTTCCACTTGTGAGAAACCCTTCACACAAGCCTAGCCTTTTGTATGATAACTTCTCCATTATCATTAATTTTGTTTCTAAAATCCCATTTAGTTCCTATCAAATTATTGTTTGCTAGTCTTGGGACTAGTTCCCATGTCTGATTATTCTCAATCTACCTTAGTTCTTCTTACATATATTTGATCTAGCTCTCATCCATGCGTGTTTTTGTGACTGTTTTAGGTTCTACTTCAAAAAATAAACAAAATTTTACCTATTCTTTTGCCATAGTAGCTTTTCTTCCTATCAGCACACCTTTGCTTTTGTCTCCAATTATTTAATCTTTAGTTCAAATATTTTTCTACACATACTTAGGAGTCAGGATTTTTCTTTTCTGGAGCTTCTTCCTCTTCCACTATCATCTCTTTTTTTTTATATTCTTCTTTCTCTTCTTCTCTGCAAGTGGTTTCTTCATATTTATATCCTTCTATCAGCACTGAGATCTAATGTGATTCATCATCCACTTTGACACTTGTATTTTCAACTATATTTTTTAGCCTTTTGATGTAGCACTTTTATACCTTACTCTTTTTAGAATGTCTAAGAAGATTCCTTCATTTGATCTTCCACCAAACTTTCCTAAGTTCTCTTCATTTCTCCTTATATAACATTTAATTTCAAACACTCTAAAATATTTCATAATAGGTTATTTTCCATACCAAGATCATAGGGGGTCTTTGAATCATCCACTCTTGCTTGTCCTCTGTTGAGAATGTAGACTGTGCTATGAATTTCTTCTCTCAAAAAGACATTTAGTAGATTTTCTTCCTTTAACATGGTTCTTGATGCTTCATGAACTATCATATTCTTTCTCTCCACAACCCCATTCTACTGTGGAGTCCTAGGATCTAATAAATTTCTTTTTATCCCATGATCTTCATAAAAAGTGTTAAACTCATTGAAGGTGAACTCACCACCCTTATCAGACCTCAAAAACTTGATTTTCAAATCCATGTCATTATGAACCATAGAATTAAATTCTTAAAAAATATCTAGATCTTCTAACTTTTCTTTGAGAAAGGTCACCCAAGTCATTCTAGAGTAATCATCTATTAACAACATAAAATACCTATCAACCTGAGAGCTTCTTTTTTTGGTAGGTCCACATAGGATTGTATGCACCTAATCCAAAGGTCCTGTAGTAGAGTATTAATTAGTTTTGAATCTCTTCTTTGTCTATTTTCCAAACTGGCATTCTTTGCAAATTTTATTCATAGGCTTTGTAATTCTTGGCATGTCTCCCACAAAATGAGTAGAGCTTATCTTCACTAGGCTATCAAAATTGATATGCCACATTCTTCTATGCCATATCCAAATTTCATTGATTTGAGTCATAAAGAACTTACCACCAACATCTTTGAGTTGATAAACATTACCTTTTGTCCTTATTCATGCAGAAACTAGAGATTTCTAGAGCTTCCTTTTCTGATTTGACAACCATCATCTTGAAATAATAGATTGTATCCTCTACTAAACATTTTTCCTACACTAAGAATATTATGACAGAGACCCTTGACATAAATAACATCATTTGTATTATGCTTTCCATCAAAACTAATTGAACCTTTTCCACATATCTTAGTTGATGTATCATCACCAAACTTATAAAGACCACCATCATACTTTCCAAGTTTTAAAAAATACTCTTATTAGTTGTCATATGATTTGAGCATCCACTATCAATTATCCAATAATTTCTCTCCTCTCTTGCATGAAATATAGTCAAGATAGTTCCTTCAATAATGCGACCTACTTTTAGAGAAATTTCCTTCACACATGTTTCAAGGTTAGTAGAATTAGTTCTAAAATTCAAATCCATGAAAAAGGATTCATCACTTTCATCATCTAGATAGTATAATTCCTCATCATTAGATATACCATTGTATTCTTTAACATAATAACTCTTCCTACAAGATATAACTTTATGATAATTTTTTGTCATTTGAAAATTTTCCTAGATATTTTGAAGCATAATGACCTATCTTTCCACAATTGAAAATTTTGAAGGGTAACTTACCTATATGTTTTCTAGTGCCCTTTTTCAATATCCTTAAAAATATTGTTTGCACATCATCAAGATCATCCAGATTAGATTCATCAATCCTCTCTTTCTTGCTGACTTTAAAAGTCATTTCTTTCCTTGGAGACTATTTTTCAAACTCTCTTAATTCAAAATTAGTTAAAGCATCAAACAATTGATCTCTAGAATATTGATCCAAATTTTGAGATTCCTCAATAGAATTTTTTTTTAGCACTCCAAGATTTAGGAAGGGTTCTCAATACCTTTTTCACAACTTCACTTTCCTTCAATTTTACACCAAGATGATTGATGAAAATTTCATCCATCTTGAGCATGTGGCCTACAATATATTCATCTTTTACCATCCTTAGGGTTTCAAATTTGGATCTGAAATTCTACATCTTTTCTTTCTTGACCTTAGCATATCCATAAAATTTCTTCAACTTCTCCCAGACCTCTTTAGTGATTTTGTAGCTTATTAATTTCATAAGTTCTTAATCAATAAGCCCACTCAAGATATGATTCCTTACTTTTCTATTGTTCTCATAATCCTTGATATCATCTTCACTTGTCGGAGGAGTAGTAGACATAGTATATCCATCTTCAATTAACTTCCATACACAAAACTCTAATGAGACAAAAAAGGATTCCATTCTTGCTTTCTTGAAGGCATAATTTGTTCCATCAAACATAGGGACTTTGAAACGATTCATGTGCACCATCCAGATCTACCTCAAGTCATTAAGCTTCTTCCAAGGAACCTCTAATCTGATACAAATTTTTAGACACATAGGATAACTTAGAGGGTGGGGTGAATCAATTGTATATTAAAATTTTTAAACCATCATTAACCTTAAAACCCTTATCATGCATTAGCATGAATGTAAATAAATGAAGCATAAACACAACAACAACCATACATAATAGAACACTAGATTTTACATGGAAAACCCTAATCAGGGAAAAAAACATGGTGAGAATTCACTCCTATATATATGAATATCAACATGGAATACACAATTCTCATTGTTGGTAGGGCTCACTTCCCAAAGGACTCACTATCCAAAAGAGAAAGGCTCACTTCCAAGGGCTCATTGCCTAAGAAGATCACTTCTTCTAGAATACAAGATAATAGAAAGAGAATTTTATAAGGAGGTTCACTACCTCAAATAAATAGGAGAATCCTTCACAACCATCCATAACCTTCAGCTCACTTCCTCCAACAACTTTTGACACACTAAAATGTACACCTTTTGTTCATTGCTTCTGGTAGTCTTAGTCATTCATGCTCACACTCAGATCACAAAACTTGATCACATACACATAATTTCACATCACACAACACACCAAACACTTCTCCAATAAATTACCTTGCATATATATCCTCTATAAGCACAAACAATCTTCTTCAAGTTGACCTCAATGAAATGTATGCACCTCAAACATATAACCACCAAATAGGTTGGCACCAAACACTTTTATGGTGGAAAGAAGTGAAGGAAAAAAAACCTAGGGGTTAACCAAGACCCAAATCTGATATAGAGCTAGTTGGGCCACTTGCAAAATCAAATAGATCAGTATCAAAATCATAAACTTGACTCCTTGACTGGTTCTCCAAAATACTCACAAACTCCTCAAGGAACTAGGCCTTTAAGAAACCAAACTTGAATTTAAGACTTAAGACACTTGCATGAACTTAAAGAGGCATCTAACAAGATTAAAAACCTCAAAAAAACACAGCTAAACCACTCACAGATCTTAGAGAACCAAACTTAGCAATAAACCCACTCTAAGCCTTCACTAGCTAGTAGCCCTCCCTCAATGGATTGTCAAACATAACTCCTGATCCAAATGAATTATCAAGAGTGTACAAACATATTTGAATACCCTTTTCCATTATCTTCAACATATCTTAAATTCAGTATATACTCTTTTGAAGGAAATCCTCCAAACTAGGCTTTTATTGTTCAAGCCACTAAGCCAATTAGGCCTCGTTTACGAAGACACACCTTCCTAAACACCTGAAATCAACTCAATCACAAAAAAAAAAAAATTATTTAGGTTTCCAAACACAAGATTAGATGATCCTTAGACCTCCAAACATTCACCAAGGTATCAAATCACTAAACCCTCATTTTTAGCTACCAAACCTAGGTTTTTCAAGGCTCCTTATTGAAAATCACTCTTCCCACACTCAAATCTCACAACCAATGCTCTAAAAATATCATGTGATGTCTGAACATACTCAAAAGACTCTTACAAATGACTGCCCCAATGGATTTCATCCATTCACACTCTAAAACCACCCAAATTCACTCAAAATCACTTTTTTCCCCATCTAAGGCTTCATGCCAAGACTCCCAAACTGATATCCCATGCTCCAAGAACCAATTCTAACCTATTAATAACATAATGGTCTCATTTCACTTAGATACATTATGTACATAAGGTGGAATGAGCCATTTATTCACTTCATGACCACAAAACTAATAGTTTAGATTTCCAGACTACCTATAGTAAAATCAGCACCAAGAGCTCAAAAGAAAGTGGATTTCAATGCCACAAAGACCAAAACGTGGCTAATACATTCCTCTATCCAAAAAAAAACACTTATAATCAATTACCCTTAGTATAGACTCATGCAACCTGCTGCTACAACACTAAAAAGAGGGAAAAACTCAGATTTACAAAGAAATAGAGCTTTATTGATCAATGCTTGTACAAAATCACCCATGCCATCCTTCATTCATGTTTTACAGACATATATGAACTTCCTCCAATCAAGAAAAACTGAAAACAAATGCCTCAAAAAATACCTTTCACCTCCCATGACCGTTCAACTTCCCCATTATGCATGTCTTGTATTTTACAAAATTTGAGAACAACATTTTTAGCATATTTGCCAAATTTTCAACTAAAACCTTCTATCCCACTAATAACCCCTAAAATAGAATTATTACATCATGAAATGTTCTATATGACCTTATCGAACCCAAAAACAAGACTTTAGCACCCTAATTTCAAAATTTTGCTTCCTGCCCCTACACCATACCAAATATATACTAACATGCTTCACCACACTTCCACAAACAATGAATCACATTTGTAAATAGCACTAAAATGATAGGTTGGCCAAACTGGTATTAACACTAACAAGCAACCACATTCACACTTCACTAGGTTTGAAAATAACCTACAAAACACTTGGCAACATTGCATAACATCCTAGAATTTTACAACACCAAAAAAATATGCAAAATCAATGGCACAAACATATACAACTGGCACATTTATTATCTTGTGCAACCAGTCAGAGTGTCACTAAGATATAACTCATGAACCAAGCTTGAAGAATATTTGAACACCAAACCATCCAAGGGAAGATAGATACAAGAATCATTAGAATATTCCCAAATCTTTAAGACTATAGCAAAGAAAAATGTAACCCTTTACATTTTCTCTTGTTTGGGACCTCCTATTTAAATTGGACTTAATAGTGCCTTAATTTAGTGTTGTTAAATTTACCCCTTTACATTTACACTTATTTGTGCCCTCTTAATTAAATTGAGCTTAGTTAGGCCTTAATTAGCCATTTAATTCATTTAAAATCCTAATAAATTACATTTTCCAAAGTGGAAACCCGACAATAATTAATTCCTAAACATAACACTTTAGATTGAGCAATATATGTTCGAGGTATAGGGACCTGGGACCCATTCACCCATGGGCGAATGGGTACTCCATAGACCTTTGGACCTAAATTTAATTTATATTTTTGGTGGTATTTTAATGTTTTCAAATCCATAATTAAATGCCAGCTTGTGATATTTGAATTTTAGGAAATTAAGGATAATACCTATAAATATAAGGTCATTTCACTAAGTTTCACCTAGACTTTCATGAGCATTCTTCAACAATTTCAAGAGAAACAAAAGTCATTAAAGAGGAGATATATCAAATATTTATTGTAGCAATCAAAATCTATCCATCATATTGAAGTCTTCTTGCATTATGCATATTTTTGGAGCTAACATTGTGATGTAGGTTTCATGATCAAGTCAAGCATTCAAAGTATCATTTCAAGCAAGATTCAAGTGTGAAGATCCACATACAATTCAGCCATCACATGCAAGTTGTAGACCTCCTAAGATCTCCATTATCAAGGTTTCTACAAGGGTTTTTTGAGTGGTAACATAGCTTTATTCATTCTTCATTCCCTCTTTCATGCATTACTTCAATTCAAGGTTTGATTACCAAAATGGGGTTTAACGAAGGAAAACCCCGATTCACCAAAAAGAAAACATTTTTCTCTCTTATATGTGTGATTATAGATTTAGGTTAAATAAGACTTGAAGACATTTTGAAATGCAATATTTACAAAGTATTCAAAGTTCTCATCAAATCACATAATCTAACCTACAAATTCGATTTTGACTTTTTGACACTAAAATATGGACAAATCAGAAGCTTCAAATCTACACTAGAGGCTCCCAAAATATTGTTGTAACCCTTGTACTTGGACCCATTCATCCATGGGAAAATGAGTTTCAAATCAGCTTCTAGAAAGCATTTTTGGTAGTTGGTGCATATAGAGGAAAAACTAATGCATTGTGGAATTGGTAAAATTTACACAATTTAAGGGTGTACCTAGATGAATAGCCCACTTGACATTGCGAGCCTACATTAAATCATCAACGAAGGTGCATAAAATTATGATGGCACTACACTATATGTTCCTTCACAGACTCATGTTCACCTAAATTATCCTATGCAAACTTACTTAGACTATTCTACTTTGCTAGAATCTTATAGAATTGAAAAAACAATAAAAATAGTTATAGAAGCCAATGGCTACAAGTACCTGTAGCATAATATGTAGATGACTTCTAATAACTAGTAAATAAAAATCAATACAAAACTATTCAAAATAGCGGGATAACTAATTTTGATCTTTGAAGTGCTATGATTTAACAATTTTCATTTTTTCATGAAAAACAAATACTGTAAAAAACTGTAAGAGATATTCTACTTTACTTTGCAATGCATTTATAAAGAAATAAAAAAAAAATTAACAAGAATGCTTAAATAAACAAGTAAATAGATGAATTGAGGGGCAGTACCTTGAGTGGCCAGCTCAGGGGACTGTCTCACTTAACTTAGAACCAAATTTAATTCAGATTCTTATGCATCCATGTAGCACATAACTCTATTCATTTCATATCACTAGATATTCAAACAAAATCCTTCTTGGAGATTGTATTCAATAATTGCATTTTACCAACATATTTTTGAATCAATTGAAAATGGAGAATGACTAACTGTTAACAACTTAACAACCAACTAACTTTACTATGAACTCATCCCTTGAATTTATACAAAAATGGGGAGAGTCTTATTCAAACTGCTAACTAATTGTAATCATTAATCCCACTCCTAAATACGAGGATATGAAATTAAGACTTACTTATTCATTCTAATTGAAAAGGAAGAAGAGGCCAATTTAAATAAGAACTCCAATGAAATAGTTTACATGTAAAACACATAAGCAAGCATTTATAATTCTAGAACAAGTATCCTTCTTCAAAATTTATTCCTTCCCTGATGACTCATATTCAGCTCCATAGCATCTTGCACTTTAGGTAGCTTGAACTCCACTGATCCCATATTCCGATCCTTTGGTTCTTGCTACAAATGCTCCATTCTTGTTACTACATGCTGAGCTATAGAGAGATTAATCCACACAACATATGTATATGCAACAAACTAGGTTCACCATATTTCATATTCACAAACTAGGTTCAAAGTTTTATATTCACAAACTAGGTTCAAAGTTTCATATTCACAAACTAGGCTCAAATTTTCAAAGTATGTATAAAAGGATAGCATATCATGGAAGTATTTTTTGGAAGGTACTTAGAAAATCTTTGAAAAGTGTCTGAAAGCATATGAAAAGAAATAGAAAAAGTACTAAGGAGTGAGCCCATCATTTCCCCCAACTTATCCTTTTTATTGTCCTCAATCAAAATACTTAACCAAACCACATAGAGGAGAAGATTGTAGTACAAGAAAATCCACCTAAGATCTATAACTATATTGACTCCTTGTCCCTGTTTGAGATAAAAACCATTATAACATTCAATTCTTTCATCTTAACTAATTATGCATTCCTATATTGATCATTCTTTTCTCCTATCCAATATGGTATTAGATGAAGTAGAATAGGAGGATGATAAGTAAGTGGAAGCCATTCCACTTCTCTTATTCACGATACCTTGATGTACTTGTGCAATCTCTCAAACATATTCATAAAATTATGGAAAGAGTGAGGCTCTTTCTTCTATAATTCTGGAGTCAATCTTTTCCACCTGTTTTCCACATGTTATAGGCAGTTCTAGAGGATGCTCACTACTAGCTACTAAATCCTTATGTAATATTGAAGTCTCAAGTCTATAATTATTTTTCTTAAACCCTGATGAGAAAGTAGTGTCAACTATTGAGTTATGACTCTATTAGGATTTGTTGCTTCCTTCCTTTGCTACAGTTCCATTGTTTTCTCTTGTTCTTCATATCTTTCCATTATTTCTCCTTAGAGATACTTAGTCTTGAAATAGGAGGCCAAGGCCCTTACTTGAAAATCCCCAACATAGATTAAGGGATTTCATTTAGTGTCCTCTGTCATCACATATTTGTGTAGATAATACTCACACAACTGATCCTGCTCTAAATTAACTATATTAAAGAAATTGATAAAACTATGCCTCTTGTTTAGAGAAAAGGGTTGATCATTAATAAACTTATTAAATTGAAAACTGATAATTTTTTTAAAAAAATACAATGCATACACTCTAGGTGGAGGTCTACACTCAATAATTTGAATAGCTCTGTCTATTACTTATGTCAATTTCCCCTCTAATTTACTTGGTTCCAAATTCTTGCTTTTCAATGATGCATTCAAAGTTTGTTTCTTCTTCTCCCAATTTTCTTTTTCTTGTTTGAATTGGTTGGTTATTTTCAACAATTCATAACCTAAAGACAAATTAGTGTGATATGTTGGTGTTCTTGCAACAAGAGGTTGTGGATTTAATGTTACATTCTCCTCAATTCCTATTTTCCCTCGGTCATCTATGCTAGTAAGTCCAATTTAGCTCCATGACCATAAGTCTATATTTTCTCTTCCAACTCCTAGATTCTTATCTCATTCTCTTTGTCTTTTACTCATATCCTTTCACTTGTGCTTCCAATTTTTCTATTATGTCAAGATATTCTTGGAGCTCTTTCTTTATATTCATTTCATATAGCAATTCTTCCTCTTCTTCAAAATTGAAATCATCACCATTGTCCCCTACAACATCAAAGATTTCCCTAATGGGGCTACTAGGAACTACTCTCCTTTTTTTCTTCGCAATAAAGATATCCTCAGAATCATAATCAGAGGAAGAAGAAACATACCTTCTTTTCCTAATAGGAACATTGACATTTTTAGGAATATCAAAAAAAAAAATTAGGGACATCTCTTTCTCTGTTTGTGTCTATGTCTATCATCATTGCATCATGGTGTTGTTGTAGTTCACCCTTTTCTTCCTATTTTTGTTCTTCAATGTTTCTTTTCTCAACATTCTTCCTTCTCAACCTACCTAAGCATCTAGGAGTAATAGTTTCCTATGTAACTTCTCTTTTTCTTTCTTTCACTCCAATTTTTCTTCTCTACATCCCCTTCCTTTACACCATTCTTCTTCTTTTGAACACCTTTATTTTTCTTTTTCCCTTTAGAAGATGTTGATGTAGTACTTCCCTTGTCTTTAGGGTTTTTAGAGGATGAGGGCTCCTTTATTACCACTGGCCTATGTTTTGACATGTCATGTTTTTTAGGCCCTCTTTGGCTATAGATAGGTGTAGCCAATGGTGTAACATGAGAATTTTCTCTCTAAGGTTCATTTGATCAAGTTCAATTTCTAGTTCAGACTCAAGTTGAGGTTCATTTTCTGCTTTAGGTACCTCAATCAACTTGGTCATAACCTTGAAATTTTTGAAGTCATCCCAATTAACCTGTGGGTGTTGAATTCTTAAACTCATTTTAACCAGTAGGGTTATTAAGCAATGATGGGATAGTGTGGTGTTTGTTTGTTTCCTCTAGAATTCAAATGCCATTCTCTTCAATATAGTATATAGAAAATTGGGTACATTTACCAACTTGTCATGTTGTAAATGATTTAACAACTTAAAATTCATAGTGTATAAAAGGTTTTGAAGGCCATCAAAAATAAGATATTTAATGTTATAACTAGCACATTTTCCCCAAAACAATGGAAGGGAAAGCCTGTTTGTACGTTGTGATGTTGAGTCTAGATTTTCCCCTTGCTCGTAGAATTCCTCCCTTGTTGCAACTGCATATGCACAAGCTAGGTATTCAAACCCTATATGAGGTAATCTTGTAACTTGAGCAATTTCCATTTCAAAGACATCCACTACCAACCCTTTCATTGTTGCCTCATCATATTTCAATGTAGCTACAAAATCTCTTTCCATTTCATTGTCATACTCTGTCAACTTCAAGAAATATTCTATCCACCCCACTTTGGTGAAGAGGGGTAAAACCATTGTATCTTCTAATATTTCCTTATGCATAGATGGTTCCCTCCATATAACATCACTTACCATTGTCTTGATGCTCTGCAACCTTGAAAAGTTCAAATTCTACTAAAAGTTCAATTCCACCACCTCTCAAACCTTCCAATTTCACTGCTCCTTCTAATGCCTTCTCTTATACCCAATACTGTAACTTCACAACCCCATTGCTTATTGCTTAATTAAGTTGAAATTTATGTACCTTATTTTACTTTTAGGGAAAAAATTACAATCACAATATCAAAAACAACAAAGAGGTCTTCTATTTTTAGGAGGATGACATAAAATGTTGTCTAACAAACATAGGTGGAAAAAATAAAAAATCATCACTAGTATGCCCCTCCCCCAACTTTATTTTAAGTGACCTCACTTCATGGATGGCTTGGTAGGGGTGATAGGATAATAATTGAAATTGATGGTGAAATAGTTTTGCATGGATAACTTAAACTAAGAATAATAATGAATACAAAAATAATTCCAGTTTAATTATGAGAAGTTTCTTGTCATACATTCATGATAGTAATTATCACTTGGAATAGTTTGGAACTGAAGAAACACATATATTGTCATGCAATTAATTTGACTATCATTGAATGTATAGGAGAGGATAGAAAGTTAGCGATTGTGATGTGAGATGTACTTGCAACATGCACTTATTAATAAATAAATGACACATGTGATATTTGGTGGAATGCGTGGGAAAAACAATTCAATTTTACCAAGTTATTGTGGCTTACTCTCAATCGGTGTTGCTACAGGTACTCTAAGGGCAAGCATAGGGCTCTTCTACGTTTGACAAATTTACTTTTCAGGTCCCATTTGAAACAAGTCCTGATAAATGTTGAATGAACTAAAGAACAGTTCCCTCTAAAGTAGAATATGTACATCATGGATAATGTGTTGTGTGTTCATGTGGTTTTAAAGCATGAGAAATTATTTCTGGGGGATTTTAGGGGTTGATTTGTGTAACTCAACCTCTGGATCACTAGACCTATTGGGAAAATCACTTTCTATTCGAACATCATATTATGTTTCAGATCCTATATCAGTAGTACTATGAGATCCTATATCAGTAGTACTGCGATATCCTGTATTAGTAGTACTATGAACACCATACTTGTTTATAGGTGATACAATGAAATTATCTTTTTGAAGTGGTTTCTTGTAAAGCTTTAGTCTATGGCCATCAACTAGGAGTGAAAACTTGACCTCATCAATGGTCTATAATTGTACTACACCATTACGAAACACTTTTTGAGTTTCATAAGGTCCTAACTATTGGGATTGAAAATTTCCTTTGAAATATTTGTATCTTGAATTGTAAAAAAGTGCCCAGTCACCTACGTTGAATTCCTCAGTATTAATATACTAATCATGCCATTTAATCTGTTTCTTTTGAATAACCTCTATGTGGTGTATTGCCTATAATCTGATTTCATCAAGGGCATTCAAATGTTGAAACCTTTACTTTTGAGCATGTGTTAATTCCATCCCTAATTCCATTGTTTTTCTTAGATTTTTGTATTCAAAATTTATAGGCAACACTATTGTCTTTCCATAAACCAATTCATAAGGGGTAAAACATGTAGTTGTATTCCATGTGTTTTTGTATTCCCAAACAACTTCTAGTAATATGGATACCCATTCTCTTCTATGAAGCTACACTGTTTTTGTCAATATATTCTCAAGATCCCTGTTTGTGACCTCTACTTGACCATTATCCTGAGGATGATATGGGGTGGATTTCTTGTGCCTAATATGATACTCTTTCACCAACTTGGTGATTAGGTCTGATGTGAATTGTGGTCCTTGATCAATCAATATCTCTTTAGGTACACCATACCTAGTGAATATTTCCTCATATAACAATATTTCCACTTTTCCATCTTTTGCAAATTGTAATGCTTTTACCTCTACCCATTTGGTTAAGTAGTCAACGCATACCAATATGTATTCCTTTTTGTTTGAAGTGGGAGAGATAGGTCCAATAACATCTAGCCCCCACTTATCAAAAGAAGCTAATGCTAGTTGGGGCTACAAAGGCATTTCATCACTTCTTGTGGGTCTCCCCATTCTCTATCATCTATCATAACTTCTAGCATACTTAAAAGAGTCTTTATGTAGGGTTGGTCAGTAATATCCTATTGTCAAGATCTTGAATATTTTCCTCTTGGCTGTAAATTTTCCACCATAGGGTTCATCGTGGAGTGCTTTCAATATATCAAACACTTCATCCTCCTTGATACAGCTTCTCATAATGTTATCTAGGCCAGTGTAAAATAGAAATCCAAAAATCCAAGAATAAGGGAAGCATTTGTGAACTAAATGTCTTTTCTCCCTTGGAGAAAATTAACCTCGAATCTGACCTGTCACCAAATAGTTAACTATATCAACATACCAAGGAGTGTGTATGTTTAGAGAAAACATATTCTTATTAGGAAAAGAATCATCAACCATGCCTTCTACTGATTGTGTAGGAAATCTAGATAGAAAATCAAAAACCACATTAGCCGTTCCTAGTTTGCCAACTATTGTAATGACAAATTCTTGAAGTAATAGGAACCACCTTACAAGTCTGTCGCCTACTACTGGTTTATTCATCAAGTATTTGATTGTTATATGATTTGTATGTATGAACACTTGATAGCCAGTAATGTAGTGTCTGAACTTTTTAATGGCATATACAAAAATAAGCATCTCTTTTTTGGTCACAATGTAGTTTAACTCAGCTCCTTGTAGGCTTTTGTTGATATAGTATATTTCATATTCCTTATTCCCTTGTTTCTACCCTAGGACTACTACAATAGTAAAGACTAATGCATCAATGTGTATGTGGAATGGAAATGTCCAATTTTTACCTCTTAGAACTAGTGCATGAGTCAAAGTTTCTTTTAATTTCTCAAATTAATTATGACTGTCTTGAGTCCAATCAAACTCAATGTCCTATGTCAAAAAATTAAACAAAGGTGCTAAAATTTTTTTGAAGTCTTTGATGAATCACCTATAATAACCTGCATGTCCAAGGAAGATTTGTACATCTTTCTATCTCTATGGTAAAAGTAGGGTAGATATGATTTCAATCTTCTTTGAGTCAACTTGTATTCCTGCACTAGAAATAAAATTTCCTACGACAATGCCTTGTGTCATCATCATAACAAAAAAATCATTTCTCAAAGATAGATTGTGTTTTGTACATCTCTTAAAAACCTTTTCCAAAATTTTCAAGGCCTCATCATATGTTTCACCATATATGGTGAAATCATCCATGTAAATCTCCATACCATCATGGGAAAAATAAAACAAATACTAAGCATTTCCCTCTGAAATGTAGCTGGAGCATTACATAGACCAAAAGGTAAAACAAATATGCATAGGTACCTGAGAGGCAAGTGAATGTGGTCTTATCTTGATCTTTTGGTACAATCTAGATTTGGTTATAACCACTAAAACCATCAAGAAATGAGAAATATTTCTTCCTTTCCAAATAATTAAGAACTTGGTCGATAAATGGCAGTGGGAAGTGATCCTTCCTTGTGGCAACATTTAGTTCCTTGTAATACACACAAACTCTCCATTTGCCACCTTTCTTGGGAACTATTACTAATGGTGAAACCCATTCACTGTCTGATATAGGGTATATAAATCCTACATCTAAAATCTTTTGTAGTTCATCTTTCACTATCTCTCTTAGAGTTGGATTCATGCATCTCTATGGTTGTCTGATAGGTCTATAGCCATCATAAGGCATTGATCCTGCATGCATAAGGCAGGATCAATTCCTTTCATGTCACTGTAATCCCATGCAAACTTTTTTGCATGTGCCTATAGCACTACATATAGGGATTTCTTCTATTCATTAGTCAATGCATTATTAACATTCAACATCTTACCTGGCATGATCTCCAATTGGCTAGAAATTTCTTGCACAAAGGATAGACCAAGGATGGGTATTGTTGGTAAGCATTGTTGGGGTAATAAAGTATGAAATATTTGGGATATCTCTTGTGAAGAACTAGTGGGTATTATTCTTTGCAAGGGGTCTTGTAAGTAGGATAGACAACCCTTCTACTGCGAGTGCCTCCCACTATCATTTTTTATAATATGAGCTATCAACTTATCTTCATCTTGAATATCCAATAATGGGATACGTTCAATGGTAATTAAGGTCTGCAATGTATAGTTATCTTCATCATCCAAGTGAGGCCAAATGGTCTCCTCAAGGTCTTGATGTGGCTAGGCTAGTGGATAAAGAACCAAGTTCTTTGTAGCTATCCCATTGGATATTATCATTTTTCTTGACCTACAACCTATGAATGTATCAATTGTTGCCAACAAGGGCCATCCTAGGATAAGTGGATAACCAACAAAATTAACCTTCGGTTGAAGTACTATAAAATCAGTTAGGTATTCCTAGGAATCTAATGTAATTACAAAGTACTCAATAACTCCTTCAGGCTTAACTATAGACCTATCATCCAATTGCAAAACTATTTGAGTAGGCCTAAGGTTGGCTAACTGCATTAGTTGCATTGTATCCTTGGTCATTACATTAATTACAACACCTAAGTCTATCAAATTATTCTTGATGAGAGTCCCATTGATTTTAACGTCCATTACTGGACTACAAGGATCTGTATACCTAGGGACGGTAATGTTCCATAACATAATATTTGGAAGGTTACCCAAAACTTGGACTATCTGTGGGTCCTTTATTTTCCTTCCTGGATTTTTAAGGTAGACATCTCTAACAAATTTAATATAGATAGGGATATCTTTGATAGCTTCGATTAAGGGAATCTTAATTCTTACATATTTTAACTAGCCTAGAAGGTCAGTTTAAGCCTATGTGTGATGTTTTTGGACAACTAGGCATTCAAGAAAAGGTGGCTTGAGACTTGAGGTAGGTTGGTGTACTTGATTTGACGTAGGTTCCAAAGATGGGTTTTCAGAAGCCTCAACTATAGGTTCCTCATCCTCAATTTTTGTAATTTGAGGTGATGGAGGTCTAGCAAGCTGTTTCCTTGATCTAAGGTGGACATTGCTCACCTCTACCCCATAAGTGGGGTATTGTATAGCTTTGTCAGTATTAGCCTGCTAAATAGGCTTGGTGTTAGGATTAGGTGTAGATTGGGCAGGTATTTATTGTTGCTTGGGTGGTTGGGATAGATGATTTGATGGAGGCATTAGTGTTTGTTGCTGGTGTGGTTGAGGAGGGAGCATAGGCCGCTAATAATTCATATTTTGTTTCTTCCATTGATGGCCTTTCTACCACTGAGGTTGCCATTAATTCTACTGGGTTGTCCATTCTTGATTATAATTAGAACCCTAAAAAAATTTATGGGCCAAGGGTTTGGTTGCTAGTTCTAATCTGGCTGAGCTTGTGGCCATTGTGGAGGGTTCTTCCACTAGCTTTGGTTTGCTTGCCAAGGATGAGATTTCCAAGTAGAAAAGTTTTGATTCCCAATAGGAAAGGATAAATTAAAGCTAAGGGGGTCTTGTGGCATACCTTTCCTTTGCTGCCATGGCCTCATTTTTTCTATATAAAATATTTATCCATCATCTCCTTCAATTGGTTAGAAATTAGGTTTCTCAACCTTCTCCTAATAAATACTAGCCACTCTTACATTTTCAATTTTCCATTCTCTATCTATAGCTTGGATAATATTCAGTGAGCATAGCCCTAGCTTCCTCCCACTTCTTCTTTCCTGTATCCAATTGAGTTGCCAAATGACTGATGATATCCTCCTTCATGTTGGATAACAAGTTTCTTAACTCAATCTTTGAAACTCTTGAAGATGGTTTACCAATTATAGATGTCCTATCTCCTCTTGGGAATTTAGTAAAGGTCCTGGAGTAATTCCCACAAGCCCTACAAATATCTTCAAAATGATAACTATTAAATATATCCTTACCCAATGAGGTTCAAGGCATCCATGCAGTCCTCATTAACTCCCCTCAGAAAGACTAATTTGAGAGACTCTTTTGACAACTTATTATGTCGGTTTTCCTTTAGAGCAAACTGAAATCTCTCCACATAATCTTTTAAGGGCTCATCATATTTTTGTGTCATTCTGAATACATCATCTTTCCTCCTATTAGGTCCTCTATAACTTAATCTTTGTATTTCTCCAAGAAAAATGTCTTCATGGTATCCCAGTTAGGAACAACATCTCGGATTAATCCCCTTAACCACCTTAGGGCTGCATCCTTAAGGGTGGTAGGGAAGAGATTTAGCTTGTGTGCATAAGAAGTATAGTCATAAATTCTACATAGGGGTATGTGTAGGATCATGATGGGCCAAAAACTGGTGATATGTAAGTGATATGATGGCCCATGTGGCTGACAACATTTTTCTTACCCAAAATTGATGAAACGAAAAGGATTTTTAAAGGATATTCTCAGCTTTCCACCAGTATAAATTATGCTTTACTTTGAATTTAATAAATAATTATTATTCATTTTCTATTTGAATTATAACTAAAGTCTCGATTGATAGGTTGATTGAAAAACATCTATAGATTTCAAATGGTATCACATTTTTTGAATCTGAAACATGTGTCACATTCTATGATTTGCATACTATAGGATTAAAAAAATATATATTGAATTTCATGAAGTTTTGACCAAGTTAAGGTGGTCAGACATACAATTTTTTATAATTTTTAAAAGTTGTAATAAAAAAATCATAATTAATTATTTAATTGGAAACAAATTACAAAAAAATATGCATCACATCGAGAAATGAGTCCTATACTTTTATCTAAAATCTTATAAAAAAATATTATCATTTTATTGTCGTTAGGGTGGTCAGACAAACACCTACTTCTTATTTTTTCCCTGAAATTTAAGTACTACTGCATTGAAATTTCAAAATTTCACCAAATAGATTTTATTATTTTAAAAATAAACCTAGTAGTTTAGAAACTACATTCAATTTTCTACATATTCTATTCTTACATATTTTTGAAATAATATAGATAACTTATTCAAATTTTTACATCAAGTTGCCTAACTCTGATTTTTTGAATTTTCATCGCCACTTAAGGGCCTATTTTTTCCATGATGATCCTGCGCATACCCATAGGACATAAAATTCAAAGAGGAAAGTGTCTAGGTCCTCAAGCATTAACCCATAGAGAATTGGTAATGTGGAAGGAGGATTGTTCCTCAACACTGTAGCCTTTCTTGGTTAGTGATTGGAAACTCAAATGTGGGTCATTCAACATCATCATCATTAATTTCATCCCCATGGTACAATATTTTCCTTCTATAGGTTTTCTAGATGTTGGTGATAAGCCAATTTCTTCTTTAGTGTTACCTTCACTCTGAGTATTGGATTCACCAATTTCTGAAATAGTTTCTTGGAATGTAGAGGGAGGAAACCTACCCAAAGAATCTCTTTTCCTTTGAATACATGAAACATAGATTTAGATTCAACGGTCATGCACAATGTTAGTATATGTTCAGTTTTAAAAAATATGGTATCTAATAGTCCTAATGCTTGAAAAATAAGTTTATCTATGAAAGATGTAAAAAAAAATCTATGAAGATAGCACCATCCCCGAAAAATGATGCCAAAAATGTAGAGGCAAAACTAATGTGTTGTGGACTTGATAAAATTTACACAATTCAGGGGTGTACCTATTGGAATGTGTTGAGATGATGTTGATTGCTTGTTGTCATTAATGAATGTCACTGATGTCAACATATCTTGGTTGTGTGACTGATTTTCTATTTTGTTTCTTTGGTGATCTAGATTGAACTCGTTCCAGATGTCATACTATAATGATCTATCTTGGGTTGTATCTGTCTTGGTCCCATTCCTCCTATGACATAATGAGATACATTATTTTGGGTTTGGATCAATCTGGTAGTTGGTTAACATGCTCTGACATATGGTCTGCATTGTAATGTGTATATCTTATTTTGTGGTTCCGGGTATCATGTAGCATGTTGATTTGAGCAAGGAGGTTTTGTGTGGTCCATGTTTCATTCCTCTCCACCATGGGAATGTTTTTGTGGTGACCTATTTCAATTTGTGCTTGGACGACTTAGAAATTATGAAATTATGTTTGGTCGACTTGGGAGATTATGGAAGCATGGAATGGTATAAGTATAAGATGTTTTTGTTCATTGAAAACAAGTGTGATGAATCTGAATCTGAATATGTAGACATTGTGAAGCATGAAAAAGTGTATGACTAGAGGTAGTAGATAGTGAGATTCTATCCGGTTTCATTGTTGGTGATAGTTCTTTTAGTGGTGGATTCCCTTTCATCATTCTTCAAGTAGAGAGACATTTTATGTAGGCAATGAGCCTCTCTCTTTTGGCAATGAGCCTTTCTCTTTTGGTTGTGAGCCTTTTTTAATCTTTGGCTATAATAGCTGGGCAATGAGCCCATTGACAGTGAGCCACCCTATAGTGAGAAACTTGGCAGTGAGCCCTTGTTAAAATCACCTTAACTGGTGTCACCTTAACCAACATTTTATAATTGAGAATTAGCATTCTTTGTGGTTTTTCCCTTCTTGGGTTTCCATGTAAATTATGGTGTTCTTTTTGCATGGTGTTGTTGTGTGCTTACATGTTCATCAATATTTGTTTGATTTAAGTTTGCTCCAGATTAATTAAAGTAAATAAAATTGATAATAACTAATTCAACCCCCCTCTCAATTATCTAGACTGTTCAATAATTGGTATCACAACTTTGGTTCCTTGAAGAAGAGCTTAACCTCTTAGGTAGATCTGATGACACACAAATTGAAAATTCCTATGTTTGATGGATCTGACTGCAATTTCTAGAAAGTGAAGATGAGAGGTTACCTGATCTCTCTTGGCTACAAGAATTGGAAAGTTGTTGAGACAAAATATGTTGAGCTGACAAAAGGTGTTTCTACTATAGATGATAAATTAGCTTATGAGGAGAATGAAAAGGAAAGGTATGTAATCTTTAGTGGTTTATCTAAGACTGAGCTAACAAAATTTATTTCATTAGGCACTGCTTATGAAGTTTGGGAAAAGTTGAAAGAAATATATGAAGGAACTGATAGAGTCAAACTATCAAAGAAGTTGACAGCTAAGCGTAGATATGAGAACTTGAGGATGGAAGAAGGTGAGGATATTGCAAGCTACATTCAAAGGGTTTCCAGTGCAATAAATGAAGTCAAAAATCAAGGAGGTACTTTGACAGATGAAGATGTAATGGAGAAGATTTTAATGACCCTACTAAAGAGCTACAGTGACAAGACCTTAGCTATAGAGGAAGTTTATGATCCAAAAAAATTCACTAGAGATCAACTATTTGGCACCCTGACTACATTTGAGATGAGGAAATATCGAAAAGAAAAG